>BJKM01000139.1:787500-1193727 GCA_015082035.1 Chaenogobius annularis
GACAGAAACAAGGCAAATTTAAATTGAATAAGGAAAATTATTTGTAAAATCCGCCTGTTTCCACAAACATTTCTCTGAGATGTAGAACCTTGGTATTATTGTTATTGTGATTATTGCGTTAGCCAATGTAGCTACATGCCCAAGTAAATGTTATGATATTATTGTTGCCTCACCAACAACTTTGACATGTACATCAGCAGTGTCCTCTCCCACTGGGTTTCGGACCACCACAGAGTAGATGCCCTCGTCCTGCCTCTCGGCTCCTTCAATGGTGAAGATACAGTGGCCTTTGGTGCTTTCAACATGAACCCTGCCGTCTTCTTCCGTGAGAACCTGAAACGATTAAAGATTTTGGCACGCTGTATCCGTCGTCTGAATAGTCAAATAAGTGCAATTACCACACTGGCACTGGGGCAACTTACATCAGTTTTGATGTAAAGATGATTAACAAATGCAGTCATTGAAGAAAATGGCATTATGCAAGCAGAATTGTAGGTTATGTTCCTACTCTCAACTCTCAAATTATGTTTTTGGGAATGTCTGACAGTTGAGAAATACAGAATTTAGATTAATAAAGCATTGCAGATTGTTTTCGGCACTGGCATCCCACTTGACTTCAGAACTATGTACTTGGGCCTCGAAACTCCTGCCATGGACACAATAAATGGATACCTTTGGAGCATACCTTTGGCTGCAGGGAAGAAGGCCATAACAAAGAAATGGATGACTCAAACAGCCCCAACAATCAAGGACTGAACCGACTTAATATGAAAATAGACATTTTTGACAGACTTTGGACCAGATGTGACTCATACACTTACTTCTTTGCTACTTATTTCTCTGTGTCGTGTTCTGTTTTTTGTGTTTTATGTTTAATTGAAGGAATTGTATACATTATTTTGTTTTAATAATTGTATACTAGTAGAGCATGAATAATTGAAGATCACTACAAAAAAATACTTACAGCGTAGTTTCCTTTGATGTGCGTGATGCAATCTCAGGACATGCTGCTACCTCTCACTGAGCAACATGCAGACTACTTTGAGGTGTTGTTACTGTGTAAGACATGCACAACCTGTCAAAAATGCTGGAGTTGTTAAAGGCGTACAGCACCAAGAATATTTCCAAATATAGATTTTCTGGTAGATATTTAGGAAGAAACAAAAATATAAACCTACTATCAAATGTAAATAAGGAAGCGATTATCTAAAGGCCGTGCATACTTACTTTCCCGTCCTGCATGGTCCAAGAGGAGGTCCGGCCTGCTGTCTCTTCTCCGTCACGTTTTACAGAGCTAGCCTACATTTGAGCAGAGCAAAGCAGCAGAAGCAACAGAGAGGACGTGAACCCTCTCCTCCGACTCGCCGAGCACTGAAGCAGTTAGTTGCATTGCGTTGGCCAGTTTTCATGCTGATAAACCAACACGAGGACGCCACACGGGCTCAGGTGGTAGAGCAGACATTTAAGACCGGAAGATTGGCTGTTTGACTCCTGCACTAATCAGTTCACTCTGCTCTTGTGTTCTTGGGCAAGACACTTCATCCAGTTTCCTGTGTGAGGATGTTGTGTATGTGTGTGTGTGTGTGTGTTAGAGAGAGATTGTCGAGCAGTTTATCACGGCTGTAAAACGTCACAAAATGTCCAAAAAAATAAAATTTAAACCATTTCGTTTTTTATAATAACTATAACTTACTTAATAACTATTAGGTGCAATATGTCACTTTTTAGGTGGTTTGCGGTCTGCTTCTTTATGAAGATCTTCTTACTTTGCCTGGAATGTTCTACAGTATGGCATAAAATGTATCTTAACCTGCATTTACAATTACAGGTGTTTGTATTGCTCAAAAATAGTGTGAAAAACTATATTATTTAGTCCGAAACTCTTACTGTGAGCGGGGTCGACCTTTCCGCAGATCTGACCTGCTTGTCTCCACGGTGATAGATAAGCTAAATGCCATACTGTGGAACATTCCAGACAAAGCAATAACTACATTTAAATTCAGCACTACTTGAGAGACTAGAGTGGACAGGGCACAGAATAAACATGTTTGAAAGAGATAAATGAGTCAAATTACCAGAAAAAAAAACATATTGAATCTTTAAAAATAAATGAGTGTAAATTCAGTTAAATCAAATAATAATAATACAGTTGATGCCCTATGTTGTCAGCATAGCCAGGACTTCTAGAAGTGTCAATGTTTTACCTTTTCTCCCTTGGTCCAGATGACTGTAGGAGCTGGGTCTCCTGTGATGGGCACGTCCAGTCGCAGTTTGTTTCCCGCCACGACAATGATGGTGGACTCGGCGGTGCGTCCCATTGTGTCTAAGTGGATCTTGGGAGGATCTGAAAAAGGAAAACATTATGCAGCGAATGACAGCACATATCACTCTTCTTTTTAATCCTGAGTGTGGTTTGTTTACCCTGACGTGGAACGAAATCAATCTTCACCTCTGTGAGAAAGTAAATAGGTCACTGTCATATTTCATCGTACAAGGAGAAAATGAAAAGATTAATGATTTTGTGTAAAAATTTTATCTAAATTACCAAGGAAGTTCAGTTTGGCTGATAAGTTGAAGGCGTGGCCGTCTGGCACAAACGTGTAGTCTCCCTCGTCCTCAGGCTTCACATCATCAATGGTGAGTTTGTGGATTCTTTCAAATAAAAGCAAATATTTTACATTACAATTCAAGCACAGATTGAGATTCGTGTTATTTCAACTGATTAACATTCAAATTAAACTCTTTTGGAAGGTAAATATAGAGTGAAGTGGAGGTTTGAAACTGTAACTAATGTGTCTCTATGTTAATTTGATGAATTTACACGTAATTGTTTTTGTTATTTTTGTTTTGTGTTTGATATGAATTTCAATACATATTTGAATTGAAAAATTCATAAGAAATATGACATAAAACAAATACACAGTACAATACTCAGGTGCTAAAGGAATGAACAAAACGGAGTCCATTATATACTATGAAAATACATGTATAAAAACAACGTGTATAAATGAAAACAATTTAAAAAATATATATAAATTCAATAAATGCATACCAGCTCACTGTAGTCCTCCACATTTGTGGAAAATTGAATGCTGTATCATATAAGCAGCACATAATATGCTTTGTTAAATACTGACTATATTGTGTGAATCGTTACCTGCCAATATGAGATATATTAATTCTTGAATCTGCTTTGACCTCCACTCCATTTTTGAACCAGGTTCCTTTGACGTTCTCATCTGAAACTTCACATTTAAAAACAGCCTGGTCTTTTGCCTTCACCGTCAGATCCGCAATGCTCTGGTAAACCTCCAGCTCCTTTTCTGAAAACACACACGTACAATTACGATAAGGCCTTTTTACTATGTGTGATCTATTTGTAGAGATTTATGTCGATTATTGTATGTGGGGAGGAAATGACAGTACTATGTTCTGTTGAGACATGTTAATTATCCCGCCGCACATTTGTGTGTTGTCTCTTAGCAACTAAGACAAGGGGTGTAGTTAATTGGATTTATGGCAGAAAATAAAGTCGGAGGATAAGAATGCCAGATGCAGCAAGAGCCTTGAGCTGATACTGTACACATTATTGCAGGAAATAAAATACCTAGAGTTATTAAAGTTACAACAGATAAACTGCTATCTGAGCAAAGATAGGCCTCTGCATACCACTTTAAAGGTTACAGGAGTTTTTACGTCCGCCTGCATTTACAAATCACACTCAAATGACAAGGGACAGGGGTTTAAATGGGGCTCGGCTGAGAGTTGTTGATCCCTGCAGTGCAGTGACAAATACTTTTGCCAGCACTTGAGATTTTTTGTACAGGCACATTTTTAACCGGGCCCACAAAGGAAAAAAAAAATCATAATTGCAAATTACTTTGCGTAATTGTATATTGAAATCTAATGGTCAAAGAGAACATAGTGCTTCATTTGTTGTTCATGGTGAGATCTGTGTTTACGGCCATGATTATATCCAGATGAAATGTAAAATAAGATGAACGGCCGTGTCCTACAGGCGCAGCATGCTTGCAGTGCCATTGCTGGTGCTAGAGATTGGAGAGGGCTCCATGCTGAGCGTATGTGCGTTTCATGTGTGTGTATGTGACCACATGACTGACACTCACCCTGAACTATGAGCTCAGCCACAGACTCGCCGCCATTCGTCTTAACCTTATAAAGGCCACAGTCTTCTTTTGAAGCTTCATTTATAATCAGGACGTGTTTACAGCCGTCTTTCTTGAAGCGATACTTGAACGACTCATCTCGGGTCAGCTCCACTCCATCCTTCTCCCTGCACAGAGACATTAGACATGGATACTGATAATTCAAAGGTCAAATGGTAGAACTTCATAACACACAGTTTAGCAAAGCACCCACAAAAAACTTTATGTTCAAAATGTTTTTCTTCTCAGAAAAAGGTTAAAATGTTGACCTTTTCATTGAAGTAATAAGTTAAGAGTTGACCTTACAGGTTTGAGAGTGTTCTGAGCACAAATGCCATCTCATGATACTCCTGAACAGATACCTGCAACTGTTCATGCTGATTAGACTTATTCTGTAAAGTGGCATCAACACTGTGAGTCTGTAAAGCAGCACCTGTGATTAGATTGTACATTTCTATTACGCTAACTATGTGGCCATTTCATTTAAGAGCTTGTTTTCTACATGGACAAATTTGATTGTTTTAACTGTTCAAATTCAGTTATTTGTTGTATATCCTTTGATTGTTCAATAAACACTAATATTGACAGTGTAGAGTAAATATTATTCTATCTAGCAGATATCTGAGGTAGGACATTATTTTTTTTAAACGTACAGCTTCACCAAAGAGAGAGTATTTTAGATGAAACTCATTCTTTGACCGCAGATATAGTTTCAACTTGCAAGTACAAGTGTAGTTCAGAATAATGAAATAAGGACAACTGACCATTTGACATTGGCTCCTTCCTCTGAGACGACGCACTCCAGCTCCACCCGTTCACCGTTCATCACCATCTGATCCTCCAGGTTCTTCACTATTGTGACGGGAGGCTCTGGGCAAACAAACAAGGCACATAAACACATTCTTAAATCCAGATAAACTAAAATCTTACCTTTGACAAAGAGCTCTGTGGTGCACTTCTCCTCTCCCACCACACAGCTGTAGGCGGCGTCGTCGGCCAGCGAGCAGTGGTTGATGGTGAGGTAGCGCATGTTGCCCACGCTCTCAAAAATGTACCTCAAGAAAGAATGGATTACTTTACACACTGTCGAAAGCACTTTGGAGACAACCTTGGAAACTATAGCTAGCCAATTTATCAAGAAGAAGACATACTTTGGGCTATTGTATGTTTGTTTTTTCACTTACTTGCTGATGAAAGGTCAAGGGAGTCATTTCAGTCAACGTTGAAAGCAGGAACACAATGAACAGAAAAGTGTTATTGGCCATGATGAATCACTACTGTGGGACTCTGTCTCAAAAACACAACGCAAAATCTTCCTGAAATGTGTTATTTTTGTTTGTACCTTCCAGTGGGATGGATTTCTTGCCCGTTTTTCAGCCATTTCACTTCTACATCTGAATTGGCAACCTCCACAGCTAGTTTGATTTTGTGGCCCTTTGTCACTTGGTAAGCCGGGTCCAACCTCTTGAGAAATGCTTTTGAAAGAGCAAACCAGGCTTAAACTTACAGTACATTCTAAAGACTGACTGAACTTTCTGCACTAACCTTCGCTTTTCTTTTCCTCCTTCTTCTTCATTTTCTTCAGTCTCTTGAGCATCCCGCGGAGATCTGTAATGCCGTACTGAAAAGCGACCTTCTCGTACTCGGAGGGAGGAGAGTTTTTGAGAATGTCCCAAATGTCCACATCTGGGTCTGCGTTCACCTGCACAGCTCTGGACAAAACAAATTTAAAGTTTAACCAGTCAAAACAATAAAACTGTATTAAATTGTCTACGTATTAAAAGTAAAACAAGCAAACAATGCAATTTAATTTGTCTGTAATCTTTGATAGGGTGAAGTAGAACATTTAAAGATGCACAATGTAACTTTTCTGCTTGTCGCCGTTGTGTAGAGATGTTACTACTTTACCTGCGGATTAATATTTGCTGAAGATAAAGTCAAATCTGCATTTTTGCCTTTTATTTTTTTGTTTGGCCTGGTTTAAAACTAGTAAAACAATTCTGTAGTTCTTTTAAACCTTTTAGCCATAGTTAGTCCCTCCCATTCTAAAACTGTGATTTTCTGTCCATCCACAATTTGCTTTTGAGCCAGAATGTTATTCAATTTAAGATGTTTATTTCCGATTCTTACCGATGTGAAGATTTTAAGAAACTGCTGCTCATTCGGGAGTAGAATCCAAGATGCAAAACAAACCAAATGCGTTAAACAAGAAACAAATGCAGTAAACCACAGCAAATTAAAACAATCACAAAAACAATTACAAAACCAATGACGAAACAGAGAGAGAGAGAGAGAGAGAGAGAGAATTTAAACAGTAGAATAACCAGCAAGACGTATGTGATAAATGTGTTAGTTTGGTTCAGTGTAATCTTGTCACACACATTCCCATAAATAATATATCATTCTGATTAGTGGTGTTGAATAAAAGGAGCTTACTCTCTGAGTCCACGAGGATAAAAAGGAAACAACAAACATAAACATAAATGAGCACATTCCTGTTCTTATGTCGCTAATTACTGATTAATGTTTGATATTTTTGTTCATTCACCTCTTTTTTAACAAAGCGCTGAAGTCCAGCTCTCCCGAGTCCTCATTTCCATCTCCACCACTGCAAAAACGTCAACATTAAACACGTGACCCGGCGTTAGCATCCTAACCGCTGTTAGCGTCCACAGATGATTGTTAGCATGAAGCTAGTTTTATGCATGGATGTATTATATTCACGTCTTTATTTAAGTTTGGTTAGTTTTAAAGCCCATGAAGCAAACATAGCTATGAGATACTAAACTACTGTATTATCTACATTTTCAGCTACAATTGTAATGTTTTTTGCACAAAATAGCCTAAAAACACACATGCAAGAAGAAAAGCATGCTCTAAATCAAAATATGACTGCAGCATTATCAACTAACAACACACGGAAGTTATTGTAAAGATAAGTTAAGGTCATTTGGGCAAGTGACACACACAACATTGATGCATTTCCTCTGGTGCAAACTTGTGGAAGAGTGTCTTGAAAACATTGTGTGACTTCTTGGCACATAATGCGTTTTCAGCATCATCAAACCAGGTACACACCAAATACATCCATGGTACACACTGATATATTTTGTGTGCTGCAACTTTGCTCTTTAAATTGAGATTCAGAAGTCGATCACAGCAGAGTAACTAATAAAGAATCGACATTGTTAAACCCACTGTGATCTCACTTCCCTCAAATTTAAAAGGGATTTCTAAAACGTTGTGTCTCAGTTTGACGTGACGGCAGAGAAGAAACAGGTTGCATTAAAGTAATCCAGATTTCTTTGCTCTTTCGACATTTATCATCACTACCTTGTTGAGGCTCCACTTCTCTTCTTTCCGCCCTCATTCCTGACAGGTCAGCATTTTACAATTATTCTTCACACATTCACACTGTTTAGAGCCTTTTCTTTGAGTTTGTCCCATCAGTCCTCAACAGGGACGTCAAGATCATTTGGTAATTGATAATCGTGGTTAATTATGTCACAATATAATCGTAAAGACTAAAACATTATATTTGTAAAGCTATTTAGAAGAAAAATCAAGTTATTTTCAACTTTTTGAACTAAATTAGGTATTTCTTTGTTCATTTTAAAGAAATATGACTATTTTAGAACCAAAATGAAGTCCTTTCTGCTCAGCCTTTCCTCAGAAAAGTAAACCTAAATGTAAAGTGCTTTTTTATCTTTACGATTATGTAAAATGATCTTGAAAGTTTGATTTCATAAAGTAGGTCACACATTGAGGAGCGGTAATGTGTTAGAAAATAAGAAGGAAAAAACATTTAAGATTTTATTGTGGTTTTCGTCGTGATGTAGATAATCGTGAATAGTCTTTAGATTGCTATGTTTATTCTCACAATAATCATTACACTGAAATTTGAAATCGTGACATCCCTAGTCCTCAATGGTTTCTTTGTTTTTTCATATGAAGTGATGAAGTCCAGTTTTGTATTTTTATCCAAGCATCTTATTGGTTTTAGCTGAAATTACACTGAATCAGAGTCTGTAACTTTAGGAGTGGGACTGCATGGTTTTTAGATTTTTCTGATCAGTTCATTGTTGAAATTAATTGTGTCTTTTAAATTTACTTTTTTGTTTTGTTTTTGTTAGTTTGAACAGACTCTTATCATTAAAAGTTAACAATTTAAACATTTTGACAAAAAGACTGAAATAGTCCGATGACCTAACAAACTTAATAAAAGAATCATGTGTATTTCAGAACATGTTTGCACAGCTCTAATCAGCAGTTTTTTAAATGCAGAATAAGACAGGACATTTTCTTATGTGTGGAGGAAATTGTGATTCTTCAAAAATTGCACCCTCTGAGATTTTCTTATTGCGTTGATTCAAATAGCGATTTCAGTTCGATTGTGATTAATCTCGCTGCCCTATATCGAAGTAATTTCAGAATAATGCTTTGCGTTTTTCAACAAAATGCCAACCCGGGCCAGGGCTTCTCCCAGTTTAAACTTTAAGGTTGGTAGAGACTTACGTTCGTCTAAAAGCTGCTCTTATGTCCAAACCGTCGGATGTTCTGGCCTCTACAAGGAAAACAAGTCCTTAAAGGTGAACTGAGATTGTATCGTATTATGTATAAATGAGGGAACCCACCATGCACAGTCAGCTCAAAGTTACAGCTGTCAAATTTGTCTCGGGATGACACTTCACATCTGTATCCTCCGGCATAGTTGGCCTTGGCTGCGATAATCTGCATCTCAAATGTGTAGATCTGTAATCAAATAGTTTAAAACCAATGCATGTTATTAAAAGCACTTGAACCACTTAAAACCAGTTAAAGATTGGCACATTTGACGCACCTTTGTGTTGCGATCGTAAACCTCCTTCAGCTGCAGATGTTTTCCTGATTTGCTGGCGAGGTCCATCCACTTTCCTTTGAACCATTTGACTGTGGGTTTCTTCAGCAGAGATGTTGCATTCACTTTGGCCACAAACGTGATATTTCCTCCTGTAGCATATTTTATGACGGTCTAATCATTCATAAGCAGTTTACACTTAGGGAATTTAGATAATATTCATAGATATGAACATTTGAATATACAGTATATTGTTTATAGTTAAACAAAATGCTACAAATGGCTGATTAAAAATAAAAATTGTAAAAGTTACTTTCAAATAAGGATATAAGGTGATATTTCTGCACTTTGGTGATTCATTTTCCTGACATTACACAATTGTCTTATGATTAAACCTCAACTAATACGTTATTTGTTTTTGTCAATATCGCCCACCTCTACTTAAACGTATCTATTTTTTCTCTTTGATTGCTCCGGTTGTTTCTGATATTTGTCTACTCACCCACAGTGACTTCTCCGGACTCTGGTTTCTCAGTGAAGAGGCCAGTCAAGTCCTGTCGTGTGTCGGGAGCCTGTCCATCTGTGGGATACACAGCAGGTAATACACACACACACACACACACACACACACACACACAAAGTGAACTCAATGCGACTGTTGTCTTTTTCAATGTTAGTAAAACCACATTTATACAGCATTCAAATTTTCTTGATATTTTATTTTCAGGATAATCGGCAGCCCACCCTCAGTCTGCGGCGCCTCAGTTGTTGGAGCCGCACTTTCGTCGTTCCGGGGTCCATCTGCGGGGGCAGTAGTGGGATTTGGCTCTGCGCTCGGCTGCAAAGGCGAGTCTGCAGGTGTCTCTGCAGGTGCGTCTATGGGGGGTTTCTCTGGGGCTTCAGCAGGGACTTCAGCAAGGGCTTTAAGAAACCAAAAACAAAAGAATGAGCCACTGTATGTTATACAGTAGCACATCCATAATGTTATATGGATTGAAATAGACTTTTTCCTCAGACTCAGTGAAATTACTTCTGGAAGCCCATCGGTATCGAGGTACTGCTACATTTTAATACAGTGTGATACCTTCTCTAAAGCAACACTACATTGTCATCAGGTGCAGTTCTTATTAAAGATAAATTGGAATTTTATAATATATATAATATATATATTTAATCCAATATATTGTTTATTTGTTACAGTTTATGATGTAAATCTTTGCATTGCTCTTTAGTAAAGCAAACAAGCCCCAGACTGTCACATAAATTAAGCCTGTTTAAACCAAATGGACCTACAAAAAGTGTTTGAAATGACACGCACATATTATTCTTGATAGATGCTCCCATTACTGTTAAAAACTCGCTTTTATCACTAGTGTGTTATCTGGTGTTGACTGGTTTTCCGTGCGTTATCGGCAGCCTCTCGTGGCTGTCCTGATCGCCAGTGTGAGTGCTGGTTACTCAGGAGGAAATAATGTGCTGGTGTGAGACCCAAGGTCAGCCCGCAGACAGAAGGTGGTGGTGATAGGAGCCACAGACAGCTGCGGGCCGCCCCCTCTGCTCTCTAGGCCACTCGTCTGGAGACTTTCTGGGAGATTTGCTTCCACTTTATCAAATCCAAACACGTGTTCTCAGCAACTCACAGTGGAGAAGAAGTAAGCTATTGTTAAGTTTATGATTCATTAAAGGGAGTGAGAAAGCAATGACATTTTGATTATTTGTTTATTGTGACTAGGGATGTCAAGATTATTAGGTTCATCGATAATAGTGATTATTCAGGTAGCAATATAATCTTAAGAACCAAAAAATAATAATTGTGACAATATAGAAGGAAAATAAATCATTAATTAAATCTATAGTCCACTTTTAATCTGGCTCTTTTTGTCACATTACCTTTTATTTTGTCAATTCGTTAAAATGGGTCACAAAATTGAGGAATAGTAATGTGTTAGACAGTGGTAATGAAAGAAAATTGTAAGATTTCACTGTCTCACAGTCTCAATAATTGTAAATAATCGTTAAATTGTGATGTTTTCCCTCACAATAATTGTAACGCTAAAATTGGATATCTTGACATCCCTACTTGTGACTTTGAAAATCAACATTGTGAGCAGGCAGAGGTGGCAAAGAGAAGTTGGTGCTTGTTGAATCCATTTCTTTTGTGATTTTCGTGCTCTGTGCTGTCAACACGTCATGAACGATCATCAAAATGGCCCACCTGGCTTCGTGACAACTTTCAGATCAAACTTGACCTTTGAACCGCCGGCAATCACCGCGTAGACACTGGCGTCGTCCTTAGTGAGATCTGTGATGGTCAGGGAGTGTTTGTTCCCATTCCCTGTGATGGTGTATTTGTCGCTGGCCACAATGTCCTTGGCATTGCACTGCCATTTTACTTTAGCGTCGGCCTTTTCTGTCTCTGCTTCGAACACCACCGAGGAGCCCTCCGCTGCCTCCTGGGACTTTGGTTTCTTGGTGAACGCTGAAACTGAGTCATGGATTCAGCAACAACTATATTATTATTTTCAAGGATGTAAATTACTTATGACATGGAATCAGTGGCTGTGTTTACATGCACACTCCGTATCCAACAATTTAGGTCTGGGGGGTTTAGGATTTTGAAAAGAAAAACATTTCTATTCTGCAAAAATAGAAAAAGCGTTCACTCTGCTTTGGGGTATAATACAAAATTAATAATGGCACTCAAACACATGTTACCACGAACATTTCCAACAGCAGCTCTCTTAAAACAGTGACAACATTTGAAAACTATTTATTGCTTTTAAACAAGCCCTTGTTTTACACCAGCTGTTGACATAACATTTGCTCTTGAGTTAGCTTGTTTTTAAAGCCATCGGTCAAAAAAGTAACAGAACCATAATCTTATCATTTGCCTAATTGAAAATCATTAGTCTAATTGAAAATGCTAAACAAAAAGTCTGTATTTCATGTTTAAATATAGCTTCTATAGTTACAGGCCTAATACAGCAGCCTCAGGTATCCTCGTTGAGGGATTATGTCGGCTCTATTTTAGCTCCTCAGGAGACACACAAGAATGATGTCTGTCTGCTCTCACCACTTTCTACTGTTTCACCTCCAGCTGTCAATCAATCACGCCATTTCACCTTCACAGCTCCTAAATCTGTCATGCTCTGGCTTTAAAATGAAATAAGTTTGTAACAAAAACTGTAATACTTGTTCAACCACAGGAAAACAGAAGTTAATACTTATGGTTTGACTGTAATGACAAATGAGTATTGTATTGTAATCATGTTTAAAAAAGATAAAGTCCACTTTGCTTCTATCCTTATTCCTTAATATCTCACATAAGTGTCAATGCTTTATTAGGTTTCCCTTCTGTGGATTGTTACTTAAGTATCTACTCACAAAGTCTAGCCTAAACAGTAAACATGAAGGCAATATTTTTTACTCGTATTGGTGCAAAGCTATGCGGACAACTATAATCTAATTTGATGCTTTTAATTGAACCTCTACCACACATTGTCCAAGCGCATTAAGGATAAGCTAGGCTTAGGTCGACTAACTGTGATATTCTTGACAAATCCTTGACACTGGCCTTCGACAGACGTTAGATACCTGAAATGCGTTGTGTTACCTGATAGGCTCAACGTTAGCTCCACAGACTCCATTATTACTGCTGACTGAGTGGAAAAAAAACCCTATTGAAAGTCATCGTCACGTTCTTTAGATCAGCATTTGGTCAATGTTGTGATGCTTCAAATGCTCCAGGCTCAAACACACGTCAGACAATGTTTCCAAATGGGACACATGAGCCTATCCCTTGCTGCCAAAAGGATTTACATAAACTTTCACACCAACCCAAAACTGTCTGGACATTACATTTACGACATATGTTTGGATTCGATGTACTGGACATTTAAACATTGGAAGCCTGCTGCCCACAATACACTTTTCATCAAACTGTAACAGCTGTATTCAGAATCTATATTTAAATGTTTTATCTTTAAAGCAACTCTATAAAACCTAAGAATGAGGATAATTCAAAAGATGAGTATTTGAATAAGCTTGAATACTGTTTGATTTGCTAGTCTGCTCTTCATAGTCATGCTCTTCTTCTGCGGTAAGGCAGAAGTATTAGGTCTAAAGTACTTCAAAATATTAGGAATACGTACTGATAAAGTTTCAAAAGTTTCAAAAGTAGTGTAGATTTGTCACTTTCCACCACTTGTGTGTTGATGTTGAACGCTAACAAGACTTGCATTTCTGAAATCGCCAACATGTTTTTAGTATATTTTTTCGTTTGCACATAGCTCTGTGACAGTGCCTAAAGGTGATGTCCGCTTACCTGTTTTCTTCACTGGCTCTGGCATCCTGAGCTGTCTCCGCTCCTCCACAACGGGACGTCCTAAACAGATCTGTCGGACTCAGCCCTCAGCCTTTAATAGCAGCTCTTCCAAACAACACTCCCACCTTCAACAAACCATCCCACCTTTTCCCCTTCTTGTATCTAACCCCCTCCACCCCCCACCCCACATTCACTCACTCACTCACTCAAGTTTGCATGCATACTTTTTGGGAACATTACATCGACGTTTATAGCCTAAATAAAAGAATAAGGTGATTTTTTTTACACTTTTGTGATTCATTTTACATTGACTAAACATTTGATTATAAAACCTTACCGTTTTAACACATAATTTACATAATATCTTCTGACTATTGTTATCCAAAACACTCTAAAGAAATATCGAGATATTCATGTTTGTCCCCTAGCCCACCCCACAATGTGGTGTGTCTCCATCCTGTCTCCATCCACACACACACATAAACGCACACGCTCGCCGGTCCTGCTCCTGATGTCCTCCCAGCAGCAGCGACATAGTGGCCCTCACCCCAGCCCCGTCCCGCCTGACCTCGGCCTGCATTCCCCGCCCTCTCCTCCGACACCTCGTCTCAACGACAGCCCAGAAGAGCGAGTCTATGGGAGGCCGGGGTTAAATTTAGAGTCTTTAGAGTCCCTTTGCTATGGCCACATCTGTGCTGCAGCCTCGTTCACCATGTGTCACCCTTTAAATACAGTTATACCACAAGTGTAGGCTTTTATTTGAATTCAGGCTAATTCCAGGCACATTGTATATAATAAATGTAATACATAGTCAATACTTGTCATGATTTATCGTCAGTAAAAATGATAAGTCAGAATCTAATGGCACTTATTTAAAACATGGTGTTCTGTGTAAGTGTTGTAACCACATTTCACTGGAGGGATGTCCTCTGTTATCTTTATCTTCACTACGACAACTTACGGTACTTCCTGTCTGGCCACTGTCTGCGCTTCCCAAAAATACGACCAAACTCAAACGTCTATTTATGCAGCTCATGTTGTAGCCAGCAATAGAATTTACTGGAAGATTTTATTTTAGATGGTTTAATTGGAATGTTTGCAATTTATCACAGGGAAACTTTAAATGAAGCGTTTATGCATTGAATAAAAATCTAAACTATACTTTGTTGAAACGTTTTTCTTTTGTTTATGAAGAGTGTAACTTGTGCTGTGAGTATACTTAGTTTTCAGATACTAAAATAAGACTCACTTAGCACTCACATTGTTTACAGACTGCTCATTAGCGAGTGTGAATGCCGTGAGCTGACGAAGTCTCCATGTTTCCTTGTCACAGGTGTTCGTGCTGGGCCAGGTATTTACCACACACACAAGGTAGAAGACATAAAGTACACAAAACACAGTATGGTGTTTAAAAAGTATGCAAACTGTATTTTCTGTGCTCAAGAAGAAAGAATTGGCTAACAATATTGTAATATCAAAAGGTGTAGTACAGTTAAATAATAATAAAGATGCATTTATGTATTTGTTTTTCCTATTAGCTTCTGTTTTGGGGATTTCACAGCAAAATATTGTTATTATGTATAGTTATTAAAATATCAGTGTTATTATGTAGAGTTGTTAAAATACCAGTGTTATTATGTAGAGTTATTAACCCTAATTCCAGTTTATCAAGGCTTGTGAGCGCTCTAACTCGTGATCCTCTTTGATTAGAATGGTTTTATTTTCAATCATCCCACATTTTATACATGTTAGCGTTATTATTAGTGTGCGTGCATCCTTTTTTGTAGCTGGTTGTTCTGGCCTTTGACACCATTGACTTTGAGAGCTGTGTGTTTCACCTGTCTGTGGAGATCAGTGACACCTCGCCCACTGAGGGGAGCTGTTGGCCCTGCTGGAGCGCTACACGTGTCTGTATTTTAAAACCTTTGGCAAGTTATCGCTCGCGCTCCCTGGAGGGTCCCTCTTTGAATCAGGTGTTTGATTGAGGAATCTTTGTTGTTTTAAATGGATGTAAAGTTTAATGAACAATGGTGGAAAAGCCTTAGAGAATATCAAAGTCACATTGACAACACTATTCACCTCAAATGAACTAGTGGTACAGTACAGTTTTACAACAAACATTATTTATGTCAACAGTGACCTTAATCATAAATGCAATCGTTTCAATACAACACAGTATTTGAAAGTCGACATTTTTGAAGCCACTCTCTTCCCATTATTTGGCTCGAGCGACTTTGAGCCTTAGGCGGTACCACGTGGGACAAAACAGCTTAATATAGACACAACTGCAGGACACGCACTATAATGATTTATGTACAATGTTATATTTTACACATCTCTAGCACGAAGAGCCAGAGCAAGATTTCTATAGCTTCTTTAAATAGCACTTAAAAGAATCTAAAATGTTTTACTCTGAAAAATGTCTGCATGCTACTAAAGGGTTCCATTGTGGATAATGTTACTGTACAGTATAATGCTATGTACATAATGCTAAAATGCTAAATAGCTAAAATGAATGGATTATGTAAAATGACTTTAATTTGGATGATTAAGTTTGTGTATTTTCATAGATTTTAGTATTTGGAAACAAAATGTACATATGTTGAACTGATGAATAAAAATTAAGCTGATCAAAACTACTCAAAGAGCTCTAAATGTAAGTAATTTTAACTAGTAATAGATAGTACAATTGTTAACTCTTTCTCTGGTGTGTGCGTCTAATGTTTCCTGTCCAGATGGCTCTTTCCCAACACTTCGTCACTGAACTGATACGTCAGCTTCTTCTTGATCTTCTTCACCTCTCCAGTTTTGCCGTAGTTACGCAAAGCCCTCGCCATTTTCTGATATGTCATTTTTTTGCGGTTGCCCTTCTGGATGCCCCAGCGGTGAGCGAGGGCCTCTTTGTGCTTGGACGAGAATTGGAACGTGCCTTTGTCCCGGTCAACCCACCAAATACTGTCCTTCATGTCGCCATTTCGTAACAGGTCCAAAAGAAACTGGTACAGACGGATCTTCTTTTTGTTGCCTGGAGTGAAAAAAAGAATAAGTCAAATGTATTTTTACCAACACTAAGTGGAGACCATAAATCATCCGTCTGCTTCTTAATCAGTTGCTGTCGTGACGTCCAATGAGTCATTTTCTTATGTTTTTCTTTTATATTTTTCTTGTACGACTATATTGTCTCATTACTGTATGTAATGAGACAATACCAGTAATACTGGTACATACAGTGGTCCAATAGAGGAAGACAGAAAAGTTTTTATATTGGAATAATACATTACTTGTGAGAAATGTATCAAAGCAACAGAACCACCATTGTTTTATCCACCTGCCGCCATATTGGTTCTAGTTGCTAGTGTAAACTTGAAAGGAAACCTGCATCAACTGCCCACATCATCAGTATTAATCAAGTTTTTAGGTAATTTTCAGCTTCCAGGTCTTAAAATAATAACCATCTCTGGCCGTTATAGTCCACAAAAAGCCATGAAAAAGCCATTTGGTAGCTCCAGGCGCTGATGTTATTTGGCAAAAAACTCTAGACCCCAAAACAGTGATGTCATCCACTTAGAATTTGGGTGAAAGTGGGACTAAACTTTTTCTTTCTCTAGAGTGCGGTTTAGTCCCAGTTCAATCATCAAAATAAAAATATCATTAGGAAGTCTCAAATATTCGTAACATTTAAATGAATTAAAGCTACCAACTGTCTCAAAACTCATGTCGATGCCCTTAAATAACGTAACATTGTGTATTTGTTTTTAGCGACCCCCGGTTGACCCTTTGCCCCGTACCGAGTTCTCCGGCGAGGTACGGCAGCCGGTCCCGGTGGCACTCTTCGTCGGACACCTCCAGAGTCCTGTTGTCTTCATCGTCGGAGCTGCGCTGTGAGAGCTGAGGATACACTGCCCGAGAATAGTAGGCCACCTGTGACACACAAAGGCTCTTTAAAGCTTTTGAGGTTTATTTCAATTCAAGAATTTATTGTGATTGACAAAATTACATTAGCGCATCAATCAACCAACATATCATATCATGTACGGGTGTCAGTGCTTTGCTTTTGCCCAGCTACATTTAGCCAGGACACTCGCAAAATCTCAATGAGTTTTTAATCCTGGTTAAATAAAGGTTAAAAAAAAAAGAAGACACTAACAATTGATTTGCTGTTTGTGACTTGCAGGACAAATGTTTTGATTAAAAAATAAAAATCATTTATCCTGGCTTGGGACTCTGGCTTTTGAACTGAAACATATTTGAATGAATTTTTACTTTTAAAAAAATGCATTAAAAAGAGAGTAAAGCATCTATAAACTTATTTAACCTTTAGTTTACCAGGATGTTCCTTGAGATAATTCACTTTTTTGATGGAGACCTGCCAAGGGGCACTTCGGCAAACTATACAACAGTTGTAAAACAGATAGAATAACATCTGCACATTTCAATTAAACTCTTCTTAAAAGGACAATATAAACAAGCCCTATCTGCGTCCGCAGAGACGAGGTAAACATCGAATAAAATATAGATTTTACTGAACAATTGTGAACAATTGTAATGTCAATTTATTGAAAACATTAGACATGATGGACAAGTTGCAGCTCCGTGAGTGAACTCCATTTACTGAGACAGAAGAAACACTCTTAAAGCAGGTGAAGGCACAGGTTCATATGTGATTGTAATTCCTTTTTGAAACCAGCAAGAGGCTTCACATGGTTAATTTAAGTAAAGCTTTACATGAGGTCATGTGGAACAAGCTCATGAAGCTGCAGAGAGTTTGAAATGTCACTGCTTTTCTTTGGAAGTTTAAATGACCTCTGTTTAGGTGGCCGATAAATAAAGTTTTGATATCAGTTGAGATTAACCAACGCTTGAGTGCAATACAGCGAACGTCTGTTTCCATGGAGAAGTTATTTAAACCGCAGATGAAAGATGACTCATAACTATTTTTTCCTTCATTATTTCACGGGTGATCAATTTAATTGACTGTTGACGGCTTGGCAACCGTCTAAAGCTTTTTATGATCTTAACAAATACATGTATAATAATAAGTAAACACACGCAGCATTTTAACAGTGTTGGGTGGCAGTTATTCGCAGTTGTGTGTGGGCTGAACTAAATTTACCCAGTTACAGTAACAGGAGCACGTTTCTGCATGGGCTGTGATGTGTGGTTGCTGTATGCCTGGGTGGGCAACACTTTATTAGTGGAAACACTTGAAATTCAGTGAGAGCGACGGTTTGCACATTTTAAGACTGCGTTTGGTAAATGCAGCAACAGCGCTATTGTTTTCACTGTGTTTTAAGAACAAGTTTGGCAACTCACTTGACACAAAATTGTCCAATAATATGAGATTCTGAGAAAGGGTAGGCAATAAAAAAAGTATTTTCTTTCAAGGGCAATTAAAAATAACATGAAACAAGACAATACAATAACACAATGACAGGGAAACAAAACGTATACTGACTTTTTACAGTATTTGCCCACTCACTGGAGGGTAACAGGTTCAAGCAGACTTAATAAATGAGTAAGCTGTGACAAAAATGAAAGTTGCTTCAACTCTTTCGCCATGTTTGGCAACTCGTACAGTACGGTAATTGTCCAATATAAGATACGGAGTAGACTACACATTTTTACAGTTTACAAATAGTCTTTCTCGATGTATGACTGGCACAGAGGATTCATTATTTGCCCACTCTGGAGAGGGTACCAGGTTCAGATAATTGTGGGTTTTGGGCAAGACAGTTTAGAATAAAAACAGACTTAATGAATAAACTGCAAAAAAAAAGCATCAATTCAGAAATATTTTTGGACAAATACTTTTGTGAGTTATAGTTATCAGTGGTGGGACGTAACGAAATACAAAAGTAAAAGTTCTGTACTTCAGTAACTTTTATTTACTAAAATCTGCAAAAATCTGTACTTTACCTCAAGTATTTACTTTTCTATTTTAGAGCCGGAATCTGTACTTTTCTGAACTGGACTGGAGTAGAAAGTACTTTTTTGAGTGGTTATTTTTAGCACGTTAATGGTGACATTCTGCGTGAAGATTTTGAGTTTTAGTGCTAACTTTGAGCAAACAAAAACACACACATGAATTATCTAGAAATAGTTAGCGTTTGATTTGAATTGCTGCTGTTTCCCAAAGAAGAGCACATATCTTTATCAAAATCACAAAATTGAACGCAATTTTCCAAACCTGTGTGAAATACTTTTTTACTCTTTAAAGTAAGTTTTCAAATGGGTTCTTCAAAACGTTCACTCAAGTAGATGTTTTATGTGATACTTTTACTGCAAATGTTTCTGTACTTTTACTCAACACACACATGAATAATACTCACCGGCGGCTGCAGGACATGGGTATGCGCTCCCAGGTTGGGGTCCAGCAGGTTCTCGGGGTCGTAGCGAATGGCGTCGTGCCTGATGAGCGTCGGGTGAAGCGACTGGACGCTCTGTAACTCTGTGAAATTGGTCTCTGGGAGGGGTTCGAATTCCCCTGGATGAACCGGAGGGTGAGTGTGGTACTCCCAGTGATCTGCACACAACACGACAACAGACATTTGTCCAGTGTGGGAACCGAGAAACGAGATCCACCGAGGCACAGACGAGGACAAGCAACAGCAGCTTACAGTATAATATTTTATGTTTTTGTCTATTTTACTGAGGTGATTTACTGATTCAAGTTTTTAGGCGTACACTTGAAAGTTCCAAGCAACGTTTTACTTTCTTAGATCAATAAAGTATCTATCTAGCTTGATAAGTAATAACTATAATTTGTACTAATTTGTATTCACAATGGTTAACCAAACCGCAATGAAATCCTTCGTTCATTCACCCAAGCCATCATTGCTCTACGTGAATAGCTTCTTGAAAGCAAACTTTCTGACCTGATAAAGTCAAGTTAATTTGACATAAACGTCCAGAAAAAAGCACTTTGCATTTAGGTTTATGTTTTTTGAAGTAGAGATTGAATTGACTTATATTTGCTTATTGGATTCTGACAATTAGTATTTAGTTCAGATTATATTGTTAAGACTAATCATTTAACCTATTTATGTTGACTTCTCTATCTAACTAATGGCATATAATTAGCTAATATACATTGGAATTCACTGCTGTTTATGCACAATACAAGGCTGTTACTCAAACAAAACAAACAAAATGTAGGTTTAATTAAATATTAACATTCAATTGACATGTTTTTTGGCTGTCGAACATCTGCCTGGTCACAGAAGAACACTGAACTCAGCATGAAGCTCTTTCCTGTTTGTTTCTGCACTTTTTTCTTTTCTTTTTTGACACGATTACTTTTCCAAATATGCCATAGCTTATTTGATAAAGAAATATTAACTCCTAAAATCTAAATATACTATTTTTTTATTACTATTTTAAGTATGTCAATGCATTTCCACTTTAGTCAGCGTTGTTAAATCGAGGCATACTTTTGTACATAAAAAAAAATAAAGATTGTTTCCCAAAATGTTATTTAAGCTCCAAGTAAAACATTAAAGAATTCTACATCATTTGAATGTGCTATTTAGGTTTATTTATACACAAAACCGTTGATTAGTAGAGAAAGTAAAGCACCTTTCTTGTGTCAAAATAAACCCTTGGGAAAAGATGTCTTAAATGTGTCTCGGGCGAAACAAATGGCATCTGTTTCCTGTGCGTGGTTCAGCAGCAGACGCTTTAATATCGAAAAGTTACTGTCACAAGCAGCCCACAATGTATTTAAAGATCAAAATGAGACTTGTAACCTTCGACCATTAACCAGCCGCAATATTGGAAACAGCAGATCTCAACACATATTCTTACCTTCTATGAAAATATGACATTTAAAGTAAAAGTAAAATGCGCAAACGTGCAATAAAAACATTAAAAAGTCAAACTCACCTGACTGGATCTCTGTCTCTAGCACATACGGGTTGTAATATTCCATTGGATGTCGGTAAATCTCTGGGTCATACATTTCTTCGGAGGGCTAAAAAGCAGCACATTTGCATATTAATGTTTCACAAAATCACAATGAGCAAACAATCACACAATACAATAACAGTGTTTATTCTTATATTTTATTCAATTATGTCTTTATTGCCAGTTTGTCATCTCCAAAATTATTAAAACCTTTGTCATCTTTCTCGCAAAAGTCTGAGTCAATTACCATTTTCAGGGGTGACGGTTTTGAAACCCAAACTCTGTAGTAGTTTCAATTTCATGTTTCCCCTGGTTCATAGTATATAAAGACATCTTTTTTTACCAGACACCAAGAAGGTTTTTAAGTCAAATGGAGTTCAAGTTTGAAATTCACACCGCAGAATAAGATTATAGGTGCAACATTTTGGAAACTGAAATGATTGCGCTGAACAGACAGACAGTATTAGAATTTAGAGAGTTTAGTCAAATGTAAATTGTACTTACAGGGGGGATGAGGTAGCTCTCCATTCTGTACGGATGCAACATGGAGACCTGTAGTCCAACGACCCGACTCACGAGATGCTCAGGCAAATTGCTCTCTCAATCTTTCAAAACTTTTGTGGCACCATTGCACAATATTTCAAAATTTCCTCTCAGTCTACGTAAAACCAAAATTGTCTCTCTGCCTGAATCTGCTGTTGTGGACTTGTATCAGTGGAACTCAGAGGCCTGTAGATGCGTCTAAACCCAGAGAAATTACCTCTGGCCGACGCTGGACTGGCAAACGAACAGGGAACTTCTGACTTCTGTAAACGTGTGTGGGTGGGAGCATTGGAGTGCGTCTGCAACAGGCTTTTGGTCATTGATGAAACTTTTATCAGGGTCTTAATGCTGTGCCCGCCTCAACCAGCCAATCAGAGCCGAGTCAAGCAATCCCCCCCTAAGAGGCAGTAAAATGGGGGGGGTATTAATCAAGATAAAATACACATTCTCTTATTCTGCATTTGTTAATCAATCCACATTTATTGTAGAGCACAATTTGTACAAAATGCTATTAAAAATCCTTTACAGACATAAAAAAAACCCAATTACAATACAAATGCTTTAAAATTGCAATGCAATATATAAAAAACACAATACAAAACATAAATAGTAAATCATTTATCTGTTTTTGCAGTTGTGCACTTGTATGTTTTCCCCCCCAAGTGTGTTACCAAACTATTTCTTTTCAAAAAAAACTTTGATGAGAGAAAAAAAAAAAAAAGGTCAATTGCACTGACAGTGTGTTGTTGGTTTTTTGCCAAGTATTATTTCACCAGATTTTGTAGTTTGACAATAAGCGTTATGTTTTATGAGTCAAGATGGAGTTTTCTTGTGTCCAAAAACACACAAATGCACTTGGAGATTGTGAAGAATTTGTCAAAAATGCCCTTTACCTCAACAGTGCAGTTGGCGTACTTCCCTTGTTTTTTTTTTTAGCCCTTTCTAGTGTAATCAAAGGCTGTTGTGCTTTAAATGTACTGTAGCAGTGGCTGACAGCTGTATGATAAGATACATGTCTCTGTGTCGTCAGATGGGTGCGATGTGGTGGTCCTGGTTATCAAACAGGGAAGATACTAATGCCACTATGGGTCCATGATAAAGCATGTGTTGGTTAAAGCTGTTTGACTAATGTGGTTGCTCAATGCATTTAGCAGAGATGGACATCACCGAGGGCTGTCAAAAGTATACTCATTTGAACTAGATCGATACAAAAAAATGACCTTTCCTGAAATTTTTTGGAATGATTTTGATAATAATCAGACCATGCGGTAATAAATTACAGTCTATTGTCTGAAAAAGAACATTTGACTAATATTGGTAACATGTCTATTCCTTAGTATCGAAATCGTGTTCACAATATTGGGACAACAAGATCATTCAGATAATCGATAATTATGAATATTCAGTTCACAATATAATCATAAGAAATGAAGAAGTTAAGAAGTTACTTGGATGAGTGGCAAAACGTATTAAGTCTAATAGCAGTCCAGTTCATAGAGTTCAACCTTCTTTTGCTCTGGTCCCTACGTGGATGAATGAGGGTTTACACATAACCATGCAAACTAAAACAAATAATCGGGATTATTTGAAAAAGCATATAAAGCATAAGTAATTCAGTTAAATCTGCACTCCAAAAACTTTAGCTGTACTTTCTCATTCATTCAGTTTCATGTCATCAAGCTTGTCATTTACCAGAGAAAGTGCACAGTATTAGACCAGGGATTCCCAAAGTGGGGGGGTCTCGAGTTTATTTATTAATGTTATTTTAAAATTATGACACTGTATTACATCTATTTATTGACAACAGTATGTTTTAGTGAAACAGTCAGATAACATAATGAACTACTAAAATATAATTTTGACAGATTTACAACTTGAAATGATTACAGTCGGCCTGAAAGGTTTGTAAACCCCTGTATTAGACAATAGGAATGAAAAAAAAATCTGCTTTTCACTGTTGTTTGGGCATGGCCTCTATAATGGTTAATAATTGTGAAATTGTGATGTCTCTTCTCACAATTATTGTACTATTACATCTTTATATTGGGACATGATTAGCTGCCTTCTCTTGTCTTGGATTGTTAAATGTTGCAATGGCAGAGAGGAAGAAGTATTTTGCTTTTCATAATTGTTCCGTCAAGTAGAGGTAAAAGAACTCAATAGGACTTGAAGGATATTTACTCTGACTATAACTACTAATCTGCTCTGAATCTGACCTGCTTCTGCAGCAGCAGTAACAGGCATGGAACCGTTTAGCTAAAACAATACATAAATACTATGAGTTAAAGGGGACGTATCATGTAAACTCGATTTTTTAATCTGTAATCCTGTATGGTCCTGCATTTTAGGCTTGAGTGCTCAAAATGTCTGTTTTCCCCTACCTCCTATCTCCACCCACTGCTCTATGCTTGCTATTGTGAAAGAAATTCAGCGGTTAAAAATGGCACAAAGCTATTTTTCGACAATAAAAACACGTACAATCCACTGTGTGTTACGGTGAAATGCCACAATGACGGGCCGGGTCTTATCAGTTCTGCAGTTTTGAACAGGAAGTCAATGGGCCCGTTTATATTATTAAGCTCTTTTAGATCAGTTTACAATGAATAAAATGTAAAACGTGGATCTACCGCTCTTATAGTTCAATTCTAAGCACCCCCCCCAAAAAAGAATAGTATGTCTTCTTTAAAGTAAAAAATGCAATGAACATCTTCTCCCAAAAGTATGCAGTCAAAGACCCTGGACTGTTAAAATTATAAGGTGTAATACTTTTGACCTTTACTGACTGGACAGTTCACAGAAAACAGATAGAGATTACTGTGAGACATCCACGAATCATTGTAGACCAAACTCAAATCCACGCCGTGAAGCCGAGACTTGGCTGCAATTAAAGAAGTCTGTATTCTTATGTCTGTTCCCTGCAATAGTAGTGATGAGATTGTGTACTGCTGGCATTGCTCGTTTTAGAGGAAGACTGCAGCTCCGTGATAAGAGCGCTTCTTAAAATCAAAATATACTGGTTATATTTATCCTTCTTGTACTTCTTTTGTTTGAGTCAATAAATACCTCCCTCTGACTTGTGTGGTCAGACAATATTTAAAACAGAGTCAACAGTCTTGCCTTGTTTCGCTTCCCCAATGCAGTTGATACATCTGATTCTGTTGAACAATTGAGGTGTTTATTCTTAAAAACTGTTCAACTACATATTCCAACTCATAGCGATGAAAAAAAATTAAAAATATTTTATTGTTGTTTCTTTTAAAGTCATTGTGATGCGTTGGAATACTCATTTCACAAAATCTTGCCCAGTTTTCCTTATTTTGACAATTTGGTGAAGTTTATAGTTTTACTTCCTTGTTGGACATTGGCAGCTAATAACTGTTACCTAGCAACCATTCTGTAAACAAGGGTTCGATGGCTTGTATGAATGAAGCTACACGAATGGTTGATACTTAGGGGTTTTATGACAAGCAAAAATGTAACAGGATATAGTGTGAAAACTAGAAATGTCATTGATTAAAGGCTTTGAACTGAGACGTAATGGTTTTGAAGTCAAAGTAATGCAGAGAACTCGAGCTGCGTCCGTCAGAACCTGTTTTCACTGAATTATTAATGCAGAAATACAGTGTATTTGCATGTCAGCCCACTGTGGGTCCATCCATTGATAAGTATAGTATTCTATGGATAAATGATAGCCTTGTAAAGACTTGTATGAGCAAAATGTGTTTATTTTTCAGGTTTTTCGCATCAGTGTGACGGAACATGGGCAAAATACAGAAAAGTCCAACTTAATAGAACTTTACAGTCAGAAGACGGCCTCTGAAATTGGATGTCTGTTTCTGTAGGTTGCCATGTTTCTTCTAGTTTTATTATACTACATTGACAAGGGCCTTTTTTAGTAAATTAATTGGTCAGACATTTTTTTTCTTGTGCGTAAATTAAGTAATATACTGAAAAACAACTTTAACATGCAGCTGGACACTAAAAAAAACCAAGTTGTACTAAGGTCTCTATCGGCTCTAATCTTTTTTTTTTTTTTTTACATCCCTTATTGGTTGTAACCCTTTTTTTTTTTTTTTTACATCCCTTATTGTGTAACAGTCTTGTTTCTGCCACAGTAGACAAGAAATTCTATAGTGAAACAGTCCAGAAACTGTGACCTATTGATGAAAAGGGGAAGTGTCAAACCTGCCTTTCAGATTCAGTTCCCTGAAGCTCACTTAAGGTCTGGACACAAGCACTCGGACTTATGTGTGTAGTTATTAGTAGCTTTGACATTATCTAAACCTAACTTTGTACAAATTTTATTTTTGCTTGTTACGAATACTCTAATAACACATTTGGGGTCCAGTAGGAAAATTTTTGCCAAGTCTTGAAATGCAAAGATTGTATGTGCAGTACGTGTTCAAAATCATGTGGCCTTTTATTAAGTAAGCCGTTTGGAGTTTGAGTTCTTATCCATGTGTCAAAGGGATGGAAAAAGTGTACCATATCAAGTAACAATTTTAAACTCAATATTGTATACACCTGAACAGTCAAAAGTCCTGAAAATGGCCTGTATAACTGAAAAATTCAAACCCAATACCACTTTTTTATTTTTTTTATTTATTTTTGCAATATTCTACAAGCCTCACAAATGTAGATAAACCAAATGAAGGGTTTTTCAGACAAAAGAATACATACCATACATATACAATACCAACAACTAATTGGATGAAATTGATCACATTTAAACACTGACTTTTAAAATCGTATTTCAAACCAGTGAAAAACTGCGTGTTGCCTACACAATCTCACAGTCTGCAGACATCACAAAAACGACACCATTACTAGAAACAAAATCACATGGGTTTTCCAAATGCTTAATATTTATCATATGCTAGTTATAACTCATGTATTAACATTATGTTGTTGCTACGTCTGAACAATTGAACTTAAGCATCACAGGGTTTGGTTATAGATAGTGTTTATTTGAAATGATGAAGCTGCCTGTTGCTACGGTACATGTTTGTGCTTTAAAGGTATTATTATACATTATTTGCAACGACTGTCAAATCCAAACCAGCACAGACCGTCCACTGCCTGAATATATTGCTTTTAGCTACGTTTATGTGTGTTTAAAGGAGGAACGAGGACCAGCACCAAACTAAACCAAGCCAAAGCTCAGAATTCAGCTTCATAAGTAAAATAGAAGTTTAAATAATAGGTTGTGTTCAAGTGACGTCACTATATTTCAGTAATTTAAAGTTGAGCTGGAGCAGGTCAAATTCTATGGTGACATGTGCTGTTTAACCGTCAGATTGTAGATTTGTTGACCTGACTTTATTTTTTCATATCTCTGTAATTACTGGACCTATCCACATGAAATAAAAAACGGCAGAAAGTTCAATGTCTTCTCTGTCAGCATAAATAAACAAAAGCTAAATCATTTTTACATTATTCAACTCCAAAGCATGATTGCTGTCAGTTGAACGGACTTTAAGACATGAGATTAATGCTGCAGATTTGTGGACCCAAACAATTAATGATATGGTTCAAAATGTGTGGATTTCTACAGTATTTTGACTATTTCTTTCTAAAACAATAAATCATGGGCCTGTGTCCTCCGTCTGAGATTATAATATATTAAATTCTAAAACGTGAACGCAACCGATTGTATAAACTAAGACTTCTGGTCCCACCGGCTTGAAATGTAATTGCTTTGCCTGGAATTTTTCACAATATGTCATTGTCTGTCTCCAAAAGGACAAGCAGGTGACACCACAGGGCCAAGTGACAGGTCAGATCTGTGGAGTGAATATATGTTCAGAATGTACGTTTTTCAAGGTATTTTGCGCAATAAAAACCCTTATAATTGAAACATTCGAGATAAGTTTAATGCCATACTGTGGAACATTCCAAGCAAAGCAGAAACCCCATTTTCATGAAGACAAACATATGGCGGACGCCCCAGAAACGTTACATAGTGCACCTTTAAGCCTTAGTTCACTGCATGCGTTTGGATTTTAAAGCATTACATAACTTGCAAAAAATAAGTATATTAACAACTCTGTTCTCGGCTCCAGAAAAGTTAAGGTGTTAAATAAATATATGGGTTTATTCTTATGTGTCTCTGTGAAGTGACTCATGTGTAACATGCATATGTGACCAATGCCTGCTTTTGGGTTTGTGCCACCTCAGAGTGTTGCTGCTTTTGACAGTTTTTGGTCTGAATGCAGTCACACGATCTGTATCTGTAAAACAACTAACCAACACACATTCACAATGATAACTTCTGGCCTCATAGCACCTAAAGGTGTCAACGTCCTCAACCAATATGTCCACTGGTGTTTGAAAGCGCTGTTATAGCTCATGATATATTTTGTAAGTTTCCCCACATGCTGTGCTTCTCGTGTCTTTGCTTTTTTTCCTATATAATTCAAGCCTGGTTGCTGACAGTGACTTGTTTCCAGACTGTGGACTGTCCCTATGTCTGGTGCTGCCGTGGTGACAGCAGGGTCACGAGATGTGGCCACGCGGCTCTGAGGAGGGGAATGTCACGCATGACCACAGACTGTGGAAAACAGGATACAGGCTACGTTGCAACAGGAAGTCTTGCACTCATCCTCTGCACATCAGTTTGACCAGAGTGACTGCAGCGATGTCCACACTCTGAAACTCCTGTGGCACGGCACACATTTCGAAATCATTTGCACTCAAAATCTCCTACGAGGTGGTTGAATAACTCTTTATTTATAAATTCCTTAACTAAGTATAAATTTGACATAATAATGTATCCCCTAGATGGCATTATCTCTCCACCTTTCTCTAGAATACTTTCATATTATTCAGAAATGTCTTCATCTTTTTTAAATGATCTATTTTCTCATTTTAACAACCAACACACATTATCAATACTTCAATGGATGAAGTACAACCCACAAATACCTAAATATATATTTTTTTTATATACATATCTACTGTTTTTATTCATTTATTTCCACGCATGTACTAGTATTAAATCTAATCATAAACTACTTAACATAACATCCTATATTTAGAGGCAGTGGAAAGAGGGAAACGCCCATCGTCAGAGCGGACTTGAAAAGGCTTTGGTCCTACCGTCTCGTTGCACCAGTGAAGAACAGAAAAGATATCCACACAGGAGCTGCTGTTCTACTGAAAGACAATTGTCAAAGGTGGTTGAAATTTTCAGCCTTTGTATGTATCTCTGAATTAACAGGGGAACTAAAAACTTCCTTAATTCTACCAATTTAGGCTGGTGCCATGAGGCTTCTTCTCCTTCTTCTCCTTCCCCATTAAAACAAGAAGGTGACCAAAACTTCCTATTTGAAGGTTTATGCTTCTATATTTCAGTGCAATCCATTTGAAATAATATGCAACATTACTGATATTTTAAAAAATATCAAAAATCCACTCATGTTGGAACATTTACTGTATTATTTAGCATTAAATGTGTGTTTCTGATATAGTAATTCTAGTGTATTGAATAGAGATGCGTTGGAATGTATTTTGTAAGAACCAAAAATTGTCTATAAAAAGGAGTTGGAGTTGTTTCTGGAAATATATCTCTTGCTGAACATCCATGCTATTTGTTTCATGCAAATTATTATTTTAAGTACTGGAAAGAGGCATTGGAAATTACCCCACAAGTATTAAATTGTGGAAATAAATATAAAATGTATCTTGTATTACTCAACACATGTTGAGGGTAATGTGTGCATGGTCAAACTCTGGGCCTATGTAGAAAAATTCAATTGTATCGTCTGGACAAGAGTCATTCTCAATCGAGAATGACTCTTGGATGAGAGTCAAAATTTTGTCCAGATGATACAATTGAATTTTTCTACATTGGAACGCTCCTGGGCGAATGAGGGATTACACCGTCTGGGCCTATGGTTGAGGTTTTGGTGGTCATCTTGTGTTTCACAGTGACATTCAGCAGACACACACGAGGCTGAGGGTTATTCCTGATTCCTCATTAACTCTGGAGTCCAAACTTTTACAATCACACAACCTGTTTATTATCAGGCAAACCCGATTAAAAGTATGGCCTTGGTATAAACATCAACAAGACAAGCATTATGAAGGAGCAGTTTTGATGATCATTGCTCTTGTAACCAGTAAAGGTCCGGACATGTACAATAATGTTTATTTAGGATGATATTACATCCTGACATCTTGTCAGAACAAAGAGCTAAGCAGAAATAGCAGGTGGGTTTTGGGTCTACAGTGGCTCAATAAGGATCACTGTCCCACTCAGACAAATGAGCACTCTTGTTGTGTCCTTAGGCCAGACACTTCACCCACCTTGCCTCCAGTGTTGAAGTACACTGTGTATTAATAAGTGTTTACAGCAGGTATCAGGTATGTTCATTGACCTAGTACAAACAATATTATGATGATCATTTGCCAACCATATAAGGTCCCTAAAGAGTTTAGTTCCTCTTTTAGTCTATTGCTCAAGTGAGGCAAGGATGAGTCGGTGTAAAAAATATCATGCTTTTGTAGTTATTTATCTTCACATCTAAACATTTGCTATCACCACGGCTAGACTTTTATAGAACATGTGTGAAATTTGATAAAGTTACTAACCTACAAGCAAACTAACATTCACTAATGTTGATTAATAAGTTATAACAAGTTGACTTTGTTTATTGTTGAAAAATTAAATAAAGGTTAAACTGCAACTCAGACAAGCATTTATAATATCTTTTCTTTCTGTGAAGTGAAGGCCTGCAGCATGCACCACCTGGTGGTGAGGCAAATACAGTATTCACTTATGTCAAACATTACAGTTTGACATGAGCCTGATCCTTTGATCAATGGAGTAAATCTGCCCTCATGTAAGAACAGAGTTTCACTCAAGCAGAAGCTCAGGTTTATTTAAAGTCAACAGTCAACAGGGAACCGCATGACAGCTCAGGGTGTAAAAGCATGGATCTTTACTCAAACTGAGATTCTTACACTTTATTAGAATAATTCAACCGTCCCTATCTGCTCTTAGATTGCAGATTTTATACAGATGAATTAGGGAAGGCTTTGTGCACATTTTGTTTAGCCTGTGATTTCAGGTGTTATATGTGTATAATAAATTAAACTTATTGTAACTTCTTTAGAGAGAATCAGAAAGAGTTTATTGCCATTGTCAATGAACAAAATTCAAAAACATAGGAACTTGTCTCGGCCTTAAGGTGCAACATAAAACACTGAGTAATAATAAAACAACATATATTCAATCAAAAAAGGGCATGCATTAGGAAACAGTTTAAAATTACTATACAATAAAAATAAAAATAAAAATACACTGTAAAATATACTTTACAGTGTAGTTATCAAAAGTAAGTTACCTAAATTAATACATTTGCATCAGCAGGTAATTTTGATAACTAATTTGAAACAAGGAAAAGAATTCATCCTGCCCAGCATAACATATTCTAGACCGAGCACCCTTACTTCTCTGATCCAATCTTTTCAATGATGTAGAGCTCTACCTTGAGACATTTTAAGAAAAAATGTTTTTGACCTGATTCTTTAATTAACTAATTCATTAATTAATCAATCAATCAATCTCTAGGCTATGTGATGTCGTACAAAATAAGAAGAAACAAAAGAAACTGTTCAATTTAGGTAAATGCATCTTAGTGGGAGACCCCACAGACACTGACATATCTGCATTTACAATAACAGACCTTTTTTTTTTTTTTTTTACCATTGTTTTTCTAGAAGTTGTTAAACTGGGGGGAAGGGGTTGTGTTTAAACAGGTTGTGTGACCAAATGGTGACCCTGGTTCACCAGGTGCTGGTTGAGAGTGCCTCCAAATTTAGATCAAGCCTTCATTTGTTGCTCTAACAAAAGTAATAGTTTTTAAACCAAAACTATACTGTATTGATTTTCCCTTACACTGCACACTCTAGCCTAATACATTGTAATTACAACACCTTTCTCCAGCTCAGTAAAACTCTTCTATATCATATCATTATTATGAGAGAAGGCTCTGCACATGTGAAGAGCCATAGACTGTCTCTAGAATCAGACACTATTGTACTATTGTACTGTTGTACTATTGTACTGTTGTACTGTTGTTACTGTTGTACTATTGTACTATTGTACTGTTATACTGTTATACTGTTGTACTATTGTAATGTTGTACTGATGTAATCTTGTACCGTTGTACTATGTACTGTTGTACTACTATACTGTTGTACTATTATACTGTTGTACTATTGTACCACTATACTGTTGAACTGTTGTACTATTATACTGTTGTACTATTGTGACGAATATAATGTTGAACTGTTGTACTATTATACTGTTATACTGATGTAATCTTGTACTGTTGTACTACTATACTGTTATACAGTTGTACTATTATACTGTTGTACTATTGTACTACTATACTGTTGAACTGTTGTACTATTGTGCTGTTGTACTACTATACTTGTTGAACTGTTGTACTATTGTGTTGTTGGACTACTATACTGTTGTACTGTTGTTTGCTGTTGTACTGTTGTACTATTGTACTGTTGTACTGTTGTACTGTTGTACTGTTGTACTTGTATTGTATGTACTGTTGTACTGTTTGTACTATTGTACTGTGTATACTGTTATACTGTTATACTGTTGTACTATGTATGTTGTACTGATGTAATCTTGTACCGTTGTATATTGTACTGTTGTACTACTATACTGTTGTACTACTTATACTGTTGTACTATTGTACCACTATACTGTTGAACTGTTGATACTATTATACTGTTGTACTATTGTACGAATATAATGTTGAACTGTTGTACTATTATACTGTTATACTGATGTAATCTTTACTGTGTACTACATATACTGTTATACAGTTGCTACTATTATACTGTTGTACTATTGTACTACTTATTACTGTTGAACTGTTGCACTATTGTGCTGTTGTACTACTATACTGTTGAACTGTTTGTACTATTGTGTTGTTGGACTACTATACTGTTGTACTGTTGTGCTGTTGTACTACTATATACTGTTGAACTGTTGTACTATTGTGCTGTTGTACTACTATACTGTTGAACTGTTGTACTATTGTGTTGTTGGACTACTATACTGTTGTACTGTTGTGCTGTTGTACTACTATCCTATTGAACTGTTGTACTATTGTGCTGTTGGACTACTATACTGTTGTACTATTGTGCTGTTGTACTACTATCCTATTGAACTGTTGTACTATTGTGCTGTTGGACTACTATACTGTTGTACTATTGTGCTGTTGGACGACGTATACTGTTGAACTGTTGTACTATTGTGCTGTTGGACTACTATACTGTTGTACTATTGTGCTGTTGGACGACGTATACTGTTGAACTGTTGTACCAGCGTGCTGAATTTTCTAGAAAGTCCCACACTTCCTGGGGCGTCTGTGGGGCGTGCTCTGCTCCTGTTTTGGTTTTCCTCCATGATCCTGATACGTGGCTGTTTGGGAAAGCCCTTCTGCAGCTGTGATTCCTCGCAGCCGCTGCCTGGGACCGTTCCTGTTCAAACTCAGCCAAGCCTCGTTTTATCATCGGGCCTGGATGGCAGGGACACACTGGTGCAGCGATAGTCCAAAACACAAGGTAACTGCACATTTTGACTGTCAGTGGCGTTTTAGGTATAGTTTGTCCATAGCAAAGCAGCATTGGGTGCAGCATCGGTGTGTTTAGTCCATGGAGTCTGCTGTTTGAGCATTAGCTTCAGTCTGCAGTGATTGCGTGCTAACGTTAGCCGTGCGTGCCTACGTGCGTACGGCTAACGGTAGCTCGCTAACTTTTAAATGTGGAAATGACTGTATTTTTACCATAAGCTGTTTTCAAAATTTCACGGGCAAATATTTATGTTTTTCTTAATTACATGCCCGTGTCTTGGTCTTGTTTTTCTGTGGCAAAAATAACTAATGACTTCGGAGTTTAATTACCCCAAATAATTGCCCCTCCATGGAACATTCCATGGAACATTCTCCAATGTTGTGTTATATTCTGTAGAACTGTAGAAAAAGATTCAGTTGTCATCTGGACTCTGTTTTAGAAAAACAACCCGTTTCTAACACAGGGTCCAGATGACTGCTGAATCTTTTTCTACAGGGGAACACTCCTGGACAAATGAGGGATTACATAGACATATTCTGTAGAACCTTAGAGCCAAATAAGAAGAGACGAACAGGTGGTGTGCCCTCTAACAGTTACAAGTCAGTTCTGTGGAGAGACCCATTACAGCGAGAGTGCATGCTTTTCAAGCTTTTTAGTGCTTTAAAAGCACCTGCAATTAAGCAAATGAAATTGATGGGGCTTTAAAATGAAACGTAATGCAACGTACTAAATCAAGGGCTGGCACATGGTAATCACTTAGCATTTAACAGGAGATTATGATTGATAGTTGGCATTTTTGAAGAAGGCAAAAACATTTACAGAAACGTTGACCCCACACGTTTTTCAGTTTATTTACAGATATATTATTTCCACCAATTATACGTTTTGTGTAACTCAAATATAATTTTGACGCTAGAAACTATTTTTTTAAAATTTCATCAGTGAACTCGTGGTCACATTCTGAAATGACAGTATTTTATATGGTTATATAGGGTGTAAAATAAGTAGGCTTGGTTAATAGTAGGAGAAAAAAACTGTCTCACAAGTTTACCATTTTCTTCTTTTTTTTTGTTCTTAGTTTCAAAATTTTAACCAGAAAAACAAATTAGATTAAGGATTATAAGAAAAGAAAATGAAGGCACACAAAGTCACAAAGGAGTATGCTCCAGAGGTATCAATTTCTTGTGTCCATGAAAGGAGTTTTGAGGCCCAGATGCATAGTTCTGAATTTGAGTGGGATGCAGTGCATTGTTCATTTTAGTCCAACATTTTTGAGCAACAGGACAGTCCCAGAACACATGATAATGATGTGCCTGCCATTTTACAATGTTCCATATTGTAACTTTACATCGCATCCACTTCATGGCATACGGACTAATTAGTATTTTCCACTCAGCATTGCTGGCTACTGGTGCATTTTGGACCATGGGCTGGATGAAAGACAAAAGCAGTAGTAAGCCAAGCTGGGCCCTGGCTGTGCTGTTGGTCCCAGTGTTGTTGCTGACGGTGTCCTCCAGGGGGGCGTCCAGCAGTCAGAGGATGATCCAAACAGTGATGGCTCAGGCCACAGCCACCGTCGCAAGGCCCAGCGCCACAGACCTCCTGCAGGGCCTGCAGGCTGCGGCTGACTTCCTCTGCTCTGAGGAGGCTCATGTTCTGCTCCTGGCTCTGCTTGGCTCCATTGCTGTGGGCCTCAGTGGGATCTTTCCATTACTTGTCATTCCCATCGAGGCAGGCGCAGCTCTCAAAACTGAAGGTAAAATTAAGGAAATATTCTTTAGAGGAATACATTCTGTACAGTATTTGAAATGTGTGTGAAAAGCTGTGTTTAAAGGTTAAATAATCTGCTCGTTGCAGCTGGATCTCAGAGGCTAAAGCAGCTCTTGAGCTTTGCCATTGGTGGTCTTCTTGGAGATGTTTTCCTTCATCTCCTGCCAGAGGCTTGGGCACTGTCTGACTCCTCAGGTACAGATTTTTCTTCAACTTTTGGTGAATGACCTAAATGACCTCTTTAGCTGTGCTGTCTTTAACAAAGTACCGGTAAATGTCTCTTAACATCCCTTCTTTGCTTTTGCAGTGAGTAAACAAAACCACTACACAACCCAGGGCTTGTGGGTAATTGCTGGTTTGCTGGCCTTTTTACTGTTGGAGAAGATGTTTCCAGATGAGGACAAACATGAAGGTGCCACGACACACTCGGATTTGAATTTCAACTCGGTGAGTGTTTGTAATGTGTCTTTATTTATAGGCCGAGGTCATTTGTGTCCTGAAGCCCACTGACAAGTCATCACTTGTCATACATAGTTCAACTTTCACTGTGCATCTCAGACTTGGCTCTTTCCTGTTAATTAGGCAAGTTTAGTAGATGTTAATGACATACAGTTCAGTGATTCAAAATATTTAAGTTACTGTATAAAGTACAAGCTATACAATTAATCTATAACTGAGTAAATGTAACTATCATTGGTTATGTCTATAATGGTTGGTTATTTTTATAGTAGCCTAGCTTCCTTCCTTCCTCTGAGGAATCCACCTCTCAACTTCTCCACTGTGTCACTATTTTTGGTCTCTGAAACAGCTGCTTTGGCCTGAGTGTCCACTGGAGAAGTCCCATTGTGAGCTCTAAACTTTAGACAGAAGTTGTTAATGCATATATTATTGAATATAATGTACTAAACATGTAGATATTGGTTATTACTCTACCCACACATGCCATGCAAAATCTATTTAGAGTGACTCTTCAATCTAATTTCGACTCTAAAACACCTTTTCAATTCCTCTATGATTAGGTATTGAACAGTATTGCTATAAATTTCTTTAAATTAAGGTTTTGTGATTTCTGTCATGTCTTTGTGATTTTAATGCATTTTTTCCTGTTGTGTGAAGCACTTTGAATTGCCTTGTGTACGAATTGTGCTCTACAAATAAACTTGCCTTGCCTTGCCTAAATAATCGACTATGAGGTAAAGCCAGGATGCCACTGTGTATTGAGCTCAGCCCTAATATGCTGTGATAATTGTCTATGACTTCGTGTTAAGTTGTACAAACCATTCATTTTAATTTTAATTTGCCAACTTTTGGGGGTTTAAAGACTGAAGTGTATATTACGATATTCACCAGATGTTTTCTGTCTTTAATTCACAGAAGCAGTCTATTTCAGTTTTCAGTGGAAAAACAGAAGTGTCACTCCAAAACGGGCTTCACACTGAGTCATGGAAATCTTCCAAGGAACCGAGTCTGCCACAAACGTCTCAGAAAATCAAGGTACGTTCAGGGCATTTTAGATGAATACAAGTGACTGTGGAGGGAAGATGTGTTGTGCTTCAGTGTGGGCTGTTGTGAAAGTTTTATTGTATTTATTGTATCATTCTCAAGAAGGGAATTTATATTCCCAGACAGACGTCATATTTTCCTACGCCTAATTAATGCTACAAATAAATATGACACAACATTGAGCTGAATGACTCATAAATGTTTATTTTTCATCTTATGTATTTGTTACAGACAAGTGGGTATTTAAACCTGTTGGCAAACTGCATAGACAACTTCACCCATGGCCTGGCAGTAGGAGGAAGCTTCTTGGTCAGCAAAAAGGTAAGAAAATTATTCCATCCCTGATCTATAACTGGTTTAGGGCTGCAACAAGTTAATCGATTACTCACAACTAATTGATTATTGAAATGATTGTCAACTAATTTAGTGTATTTGATGAAAACACTCTTTTGTCCATGAGCAGCTTCACTTCAGCTTCATCTGGAACAAATTTAGTGCAACTCTTTTCATCGTGTGGCTTTTGCATTCTAGTCGATTAATCGAAGCAATAATCGCTAGACTAATCGATTAGTAAATTAATGTTTTAGACCTTGCACTTGAGTCGCTAATTATATTTGTGGAAATGTTAAAACAGGCACTTTAAGGCATCCATGTGTAAGATGGAAACGTGCAGAAGTAGCACCTCCCATGTCAGAGTTTGGCAGCACACTCAGAGCAGTTGGCACCGTGAACTACACCAGTTGTATTTGTATTTTTAGTCGCCCGTTGGATGCAGCCAGTTGCAATTGGATACCGACCAGGCTTAATTTGAATATCCTTATCATTAATGAATTGTCTTAGCTATTTAAATCAATCAATCAGTGGTAAAAAAAGTGCAGGGTAATGCCTTCGTTCGGTGGATTGCTGTTTTCTGGTGGCATGGCCGTTGAGCGTCCAGCTGGAGAGACATAAGGCGAGCAGCGTGAAGCGTGTGCGTACGTGCCAGAGAGGAAGTTATCGACGCACATGTCTATAACTAATGTACAAGACCTCACACCAGCCTTTCATGTTTAGCTGCTCCTACTGAAGCACAGCACATTGAACGAGCCGAGCTTTCACACCACATCCAAATGACCTGGATTAGATTGTGTTAGATTACTTGGAAAACAGGTGCTCTTTGAAAACTGGCCTGACTCGGTGTCTTCATCAGGGGTTTTGTGAATGAACGGCAGCTGTGGCAGTTCAAAAGCTGAATTAAAAAGATGGAGAGAAGATCCATAAAAATAGGTGGTCAATGTATAAAAAAAAAATGATAATATTGTTACTGTTGTTTTGAAGATATGCAACATTTTAATATCGAGTAGTGATTAAAAAATGAAAATGAAAAATGTTATGTTGTACACTTTCAAATAAGGGCATAAGGTGATTTCTATCCACGTTTGTGATTAAACCTCAACTATTGTGGTTAAAGACACATTTCTGTTGGATGACATGATATTATTGTCTTAATATTGTAACTGGGATACTCCAAATAAAGACAAATAGTACTCTACAACTATCAAACCACAATGACTACATACTCATCTTGATTTAAGCTGCCCCAACTCAAGTAGATGATTGAAGTTGAATTGAAATAAGATTGAAAATAATAGTGATTGTGATTTTCTTTTCTTTTTTCTGTTCTATACTGTAAGGCAAGGCAAGGCAAGTTTATTTGTAGAGCACAATTCGTACACAAGGCAATTCAAAGTGTTTCACACAACAGGAAGAAAATGCATTAAAAGCACAGTTTTAACAGTTTTAAGACATAAAAGAGAAGAGTGGAAAGGAAATCATTTCAGTCATATGCACAGCCAAGCTTAGATTTGAACATTGCCAGAGTACTGCCCTGTCTCACGTCTTCAGGAAGACTGTTCCAGATTTTAGCTGCATAAAACTGAAACGTAGATTCCCCATGTTTAGTCCTGACTCTGGGCACCAGCAGGAGGCCGGTCCCTGAGGTCCTCAGAGTCCGAGATGGTTCATAAGGCACTAACATGTTCGAGATGTACTTTGGTGCTAGGCCATGGAGAGACTTGTATACAAGCAGAGCTGCTTTGAAAGTCTATTCTTTGAGCCACAGAGAGCCAGTGCAGAGACCTGAGCACAGGACTGATGTGATCGTACTTCCTGGTTCTAGTCAGGACCCGAAGTGGCAGCGTTCTGGATGTACTGTTTTACTGCTCGTTTGGAGCAGGCCGTTACAGTAGTGTAATCTACTGGAGACAAATTCATGATCGATGAGTCTCTCCAAGTCTGGTTTAAAACACTACTTTGATTTTGGCTATGTTTTTTAGATGGTAAAAAGCTGCTGATGTTATTGATTTGACGTGGCTGTTAAAATTCAAGTCTGAGTCCATTATTACCCCCAGATTTCTAATTTGATTTGTTGGTTTTAGAGAATCTGGCGGTGACTGCTAACACTTTTTCTTTGTTTCTGTGGGCGATAGACCAAAGACGATGATTTCAGTCTTGTCTGAGTTCAGCTGGAGAAAGTTGTTTTGCATCCACACACTGATCTGTTGGATGCAGTGACAGAGTGAATCCACTGGTCCATATTCACCTGCCGTCAGTAGATCAAACATAGATCTAAGTGTCGTCTGCATAATTGTGATTGGACACATTTTCGCTGCGTATCCACTGATATGCAGCTGTACATAATTGTGTTTCATGAAGTGTTCTGTACAAACTTTTTTCTGTTTGTTCTTTTGAAGCACGATGACTGTTATGAGCATTCTCCTGTTTAATTCTGTATTCAAAGCGTGTTGCTGCGTCCTCATGAACTGTTTAACACTGACGGTGACTGTTATTTGCATACATTTTCATTTTAATGACGCTCTTGCAGGTTGGCCTCCTCACCACCTTTGCCATCCTGCTACATGAAATCCCTCATGAGGTGAGACTGACGAATGTTTTATCACAGTTCTGTGTTTTTCTTCTGGCTTTAATGTTGACATAGTTTGACTCGGGGTAAAAGTTTGCACTTGTTCACCGTCGTGTAAACATAAGCTGTGTGTATCTAGTCCTGTGTGGTGATAAATGTCATGATCCGCAGGTGGGAGACTTTGCCATTTTGCTGCGTGCTGGGTTTGATCGCTGGAGTGCGGCGCGCATGCAGCTGTCCACAGCTATGGTCGGGGTCCTGGGGGCTTGTGTGGCCCTCTACGCACAGTCTCCAAAAGGAACAGGTACATTTTACATTTTTGTCGTTTACAGGAAGACTTTAAGCTTCTTAGTGTCTCTAAATCTCACCTGTGTTTACAGAAAACACAGCCTCCTGGATATTACCTTTCACTTCGGGAGGATTTCTTTACATTGCTTTGGTGAATGTGGTCCCAGATCTGCTGCAGGAGTCCAATTTAAGGTATTTAATACAAATGGATTTGTTCTATCACTGTTTTAGTAGATTCTATGTGAGGATAACGTTAGGTGTTAGGGTTTTAAAACATAACTAGGGCAGAGCTGTGGGTGTTTACCTCTCACCATTATAATCCATAATAGTGATAGGTAAACACCCACAGCTTTGATGTAAGCTTCCTCAGATATCATCTAGTGTTGCTGATACTTTCTAACCCTTTAAATATCAAAAGCATCCTGTATTTGTCATTTGTTTTATTTTGTATTGTTAAACATATTAGTACCAATGCATTTGAACGTTGACATGTTTATCTAAATGTAATCTCTCATTTTCCAGGCAGTCCATGCTCCAGATCTTACTCATTATCTCCGGTGTGGCTGTGATGGCTCTTCTGTCGGCCATTGTTTAAATATGACTCTCTCTTGCTCTCCATTCATCTGGTACCCACAGTGTATTTAATGGAAAGTATAATACACTCCACGATCACAGCTTGTTACTGACATGACTGAAGATGGCACTTTATGGACTGAATGGACACTAATTATGTGCCAAATTTAAACCAAGGGAATTATATGAACGGCTATTACCAAAAACCTGTTTTGCACATTATATCCAGCGCATCACTTTGGTTGTCACTGCAGCTATCTGTTACTTTCTCCTTTTATATTCGAGCTATTTAATGTGTATCTTATTTCAATTCAGCTGCTGTATTTATTGAAACTGAGACAATCATTGTGTAACCCAACATTCATGATTTGTTTCTCCCCCGTCATGTTACTAAAGAAGTGCCAAAACACTAGAATCTGTCCCACTTGTGTCAGGTTTAGTACCCAATAACAACTGTATTATATACAGTGAAGTCTTTACTTTTCCTCAAGCAATAACTTTATATTTTTTTAATATTAACAATGTTTAAATAGAGATAAGTTAAAAGGAAATCTAGAAATAACATTTGTTTAATGTATATTTGTGTAGAAAATGTTCCCAGAATAAAACTAACCATACGGTAGTTGTGGCATTGCCTTATTGTCATCTTTAAAATAAACGCAAAGGAAAACAGTAAGTCTGTTTTTGTGGTATTTCACTAGTTTGTTGGCTCTGCTGCAGTATTTATGGCCATACATGTATTAAAGTGTAAAGTGTAATGAGTTGGACACCGCTCCGATATTGATTGTGCAGTAAAAGGTGCTGAGGCAGGTCCTGATCCTGTCCTTCAGAGAACCTAAAGTGTCACATGGGACAAAGGAGATAGAACTGGTCCTGGATCAAGACTTGAGTCTTAAAACTGGGCTGTTGTTTTTTTACCGGGCTATAGTGGATCCTTCGTTAATCTAGTTTTGAGAAGGCAGCAGAACACTCAAACAGCCATTGTTTGCAAAAAAGGACAATCATATGTATTTGGGTGCAATGTACAGAACACTAACATCCTATCACAATTAAAGATGTTTTATGACTTGGCTTTTGATATGGGCTATAATCAAATAATTCTTGATGGAGTAATAACTTGGATCATGATTTTTTTTTTAAAACAAAAAAACACTGGTTAAGTGCAGACTTAAAAGCCTCTTCATCAAATGTAACTGTATCAAGCAGAATGTTGTTGTTTTTTTACTGCTTTTTATTGTTGAAATTGTTTTAACCCTTTGTATATATGACCTTGAGTTTGATTTTCTTTGTTAATAATTGCAAGTAAATACAGGTGGCGGTGCTTCAAACATTTACTAAAATAGCCTACTTTTGGTTAGACTACACATTTAATTTATACTTAATGAACATGAACATATTCAAGATTTTCCATATAATTTTGCCTTTTTATTCTGGTTTGTCAATTTTGGTGAAGTTTATAGTTGCACTTCCTGGTTGGACATGAGCGGCAGATGTGATGGAGGTATTTCCATAACTGTTACCTAGCAACCATACTGACTTCCTGATCGGAGGCAGCGCGTGCGGCTGGGGAAGAATGTCTCAGACACTCGGACTATCAGCACAGGAGCTCCACAGGGCTGTGTACTTTCTCCTTTGCTCTTCTCCCTGTACACAAACTGCTGCACCTCCAGACACCACCCTCATCGGGCTCATCTCGGACGGGGATGAGTCTGTCTACAGGAGGGAGGTGGACCGGCTGGTGTCCTGGTGCAGCGGTAACAACCTGGAGTTCAACGCCCAGAAGACAGTGGAGATGATCGTGGACTTCAGGAAAGTCACAGCCCCCCAGCCCCCCCCCCTCATCATGACAGACTCCCCCATCACCACCGTGGACTCCTTCCACTTCCTCTGCACCACCATCACCCAGGACCTCAAATGGGAGCCCACCATCAGCTCCCTCATCAAGAAGGCCCAGAGGATGTACTTCTTACGGCAGCTGAGGAAAGCCAAGCTACCAGCAACTGATGGTACAGTTGAGCTGAGAAGGTGATCGGCAGAAGACTTCCATCTCTGCAGGACCTGTACGTCTCCAGGACTCTGGGACTCATGAACACTTCTTAAACACCTGCCACTTTAACTACAATTCATTCAATCACTCACTGCGTTGTCACCTTCTGCACTACAACTGTACATTTAACTGTAAATTCTGTGTACATAGTAAGCCTATTTTTATGTTATACTATAGTAATCTTAAATAGTTTCTTAATGCATGCCCTTTTGATTTCATATCTGTTGTTGTTTTTTATTATTGATCAGTGTTTTATGTTCCACATAACAAGTTCCTATGTTTGTGAATTCTGTTCATGGACAATGGCAATAAACCTTTTCTGATTCTGTAGACAACAGCCAAAATCCATATGAATTACACAAAAATTATCTGTTTAAACTTTCACAAAAATGTGTCAGTTGTGTGTAAATTGTCCATGCATTTATGTCGCTTTTTGATGACATAGACAGAGGGATTCTGTTTTAGAACTAAGCACTACTTCCTGTAATTGTCTACTGTTATTTTTCTCCCGCAAACTGACACTTGACTGATATAAAACAGTGATACATACATACCACAGCGTCTATCCCACCAAAAAAGTAATAATTGGAAAACATGAGAATCTGTCATATGTACTTTGAGTGAGTCCATTATTAAGGAAACTTCTCAGAGTGATCTTTGGCCTGCTGAATATCCCCGGACATGCTCCGGTAGTTCGTCCCAAAGTGATGAGTGCAGCTCCCACATAATGACCACTCCCCTCACAGCTTGGTCCTGGCCCCGCAGCATCCCGGAGGAGAGACACTCTTCCTCCTCTCAGCATCCTCAGCATCCTCAGCATCCTCAGCCCCTCCCCCGCGCGCTCTGCTCCTGTACCATAACAGATGGTGGCAACAACATAGCATCCAGAGGCTCACCACCACAACAAAAGACGACGCTGGCTCCCCTCAACCATGTCTCCAGTCCGCAGCTGCGACAGGCTGTGAGTGCCGTCGTGATTGATTTCACGCGGTACCACGAGCACGGCCACGGAGACGAAACCTGCTTCTGCTTCTTGCGACTGTTTGGGCTCTCCATCGAGTGGGGAAGGAAGATGGCCGCTATGAAAATGTTAACCAGCGCGGGGCTCTTCTTGGCGATGTGCGCGCTGGGGCTGCTGGCCATGGCAATCTGCACCGACTATTGGTACGAGACAGACGCCAGGCGACACCGGGAGAGATGTAAGAACTATGCCAACAAGCCATACCCGGGGTACATCTACATCTCCAACCCCAACCTCCCCCTCAAGATGCCCCCAAAGAGCGCGCTGGAGAGGAAAGCAAAAGGCCCAGATGTGGCTCCTCTCCGCAGGGTTAAACGCCACTTTGTGCCCGCAGCGTCCGCCATGGAGTCTCACTGCAGCCGCCAGTTCAACTCCACCATCACCGGTCTGTGGAGGAAGTGTCACCGGGAAGGCTTCGACCTGGAGACGGAAGACCTTATCTACAAAGGTAAACAGCCTGATAGCTGCAGACACAGGCCACGAGGCTCACCTTTAGGCCCCCCACATCACCAGGCTTTTGCTCTGCTTCATTTCACTGGGGTTGAAGCATATGTTTGAATTGTCAGTGAAAAAGGCTTCCTCGTGCTCCGTCATGTAAAGGCTGTTCTGTCATGGCATTTGTCTGTCTGCCTCATTAGCATATTGACTGTTACAGCTGGAAGGAAGGAGCAAACTCTATATTCATGTCTGCATTTCTGTGTGGCCATTCAGGATCTTATTTGTCAGTGCGAAAAGATTCTGAACTTTCAACGATTCACTGAATAATTCTAACAATCCATTATACTTTGTCCTACAGTCCAGGCAGGCTATTCTGTTCATATACATTTTTCATAGATAGTTTTGTCCGGAGCTTATTCCACATCCACCCCCTTCTCCTGTCTGAAGCGGCCGGGAGTCCTCCACACTGTGACATAATGACTGGTCTCCTCCATATGTTTTGTGGCTGCTCCCAGCCATATCCTGTCAATGTGAATGACAGTGAAGTGGTGGCTAAAAGGCTTTCACAGAATACTTCTATTTAGTCTCCACAGACAAGAACTGTGCAGCTGCTCTTTTCACAGCCCAGGCCTCACTCTGTGTGACACATTCGCAACAAGACTGGCTGTAACAGTAAGAGCCTTTACTAAATGTATTCATACTGATTTTTTATCTACAAATAAACCTATTTTTGATTGGCCTGTAGTGTTAACAGAAATGACCATGTCTCGTCATGTACCGACATAAGAGGCATTGTATATAAATTACAGTATATTCACAATAATAGAACAATAATAGTTCAGCACTAAACATGCTTATTTGGACTCTTCCTTTAAGATCGGTTGACCTGGTGCTTCACTGGTGGTGCAGTGGCTAAAAGCGTTGCACATCTGTGGTTGTTGTCACCGTACTGTTGTGGGTTTGAGTCCAGCCCCTGACATTTGCCAACTGTCTTTACCCCCTCTCTCCCCCTTTCATGATACAACAGTTCAATCAAATAAAGCCTTAAGATGAAAAAAATAGTTGGACCGGATAATTTTATTGGACAGGACAGAGTGTGGTGTGTGGGTGAAGAGTGGAGCGGGACGTTCAGCTATATCTTGAACCCTGAAAATGATCCCTCAGCACTAAGGTCTGCAAAGCGCATAGCATTTCCCACTGCTTAAACCACTAAACTAAGAAGCTAGCACCTATATTTGCCTTAACGGTACATTTATCCATAATTAGCATTCATTAACTGCAGCAGACACCAAACCCACCACTGTGGCCGACACTTGTGCAGATATGATTAATGTGAGACAGATGTGCTCAAGTCATCGTCAAAACTAAGCCCAAAGTAGATGCACAATCACGATTCAAAGGTCCAAACATGGGCATTTGTGTGTGCCTGGGTCGAAAATGACAGGACATTCAGAAGTTGTCGTGACTCATGAGGAGGGAGCATTAGCTGGACACAACCTGTCCTGTCCACAGAACTGCACCAATCACATTCTGTGGTTTGGTCGGACTCTGGTTTTGTCTTTTTTTAATGACTCTAGAAGCATTGAAATGGTTATTATAGCACCACCGTACAACACGTAAAATAGTTAATAATACATTTGTGTGAGTTCACTAATATATTTCATTGTTTTAATAAATAAACATAATTTTAGACAACTTTGGACACTATTATCCGAGACCAAACCATTTGTTTTTTCAAAGAAAAATTCTGCTGGAGGGTTTGCCATTTGCTTGTCTCACTGAAACGATTATTACCTAGTTACGGGTGAGATCTGTAGAGACCACACTTTGTGAACCCTCCACCAGAAGAGTTACATGGTGCGCCTTTAATTTTAGGAACCTGCTGGACATGTTGAAGTTAAAATGCAACGACAAAATCTACTGCTGTATGATAAAATGTTTAAATTTGACCATGTTGTTTTTTTTATGTTTTTTACCCGTCTTGTCTTAAATCGAGAGCCGTATTTTGAAACTTATACGGAGCAGAGGGCCACAGACAACCCGACAATGAAGGGAATCATATGAAGTGAATCATTCGAAATCTTGCATTTGACATTGTTTTGATGAGCCTCCACACCTTTAATAAGACTAATAATAATAAGAACATTAATATTACGTTGGTATAACATCAAAATGCTTGAATTTATCCAACTTTACAGTAAAAAGTACTACTTTTTGTTGCTTGGATCAACTTAGCAGGAACAACAAGAATTGGTCTGAGGGCCGCATTTCCATAGTCTGGACATGCCTGTCTTGGTAAATTAAGCCAACGCTGTGCAGTTTTTAATAATTTTAAGAACAAAACAGTCAGACAAAAGCAGATATCAAACGGCGATTGAGAAAACTGTAGAACACGTCAATGCAATAAGACACAAAACATTGGACACAACAGTTGTACAAATCAGTGATCAGAGACAGAAATGTCTTTATGTTCTGTCTCTGTGAAGACTGTTCTCTACTATAGACGCCGTGGCAGTAGAATTTGGTTGATTTCTGGTCTTTCATCCCAACTATGATCACAGCTGAAGTCCCAGTGTTATGACAGCAGCGCTTTGTAGGGAAATGTCTATTGTTTTTGTGTCAGTTTCAAGTGGCAAAGACGCTGCTAATTTGTGATGCAGTTACTCCAGCATGTGTAAGAATCTTTCTGTGATAATGGGCCTGTGAATTGTGAGTAAATAGTTTATGTATTGTTCTTTGGGGTTCTAATATCCAGTGAAACCTTGTACAGTGTTAAATGTCGACATAGTTTATAGTTTGGGACGGTCGGTAAACATGAGCATGGTGACGCCGATTAAGTTTGTGGTCATCCGTTTGAGTCATGTCAGAGTCCTCGGTCAGAATCAACTCTTTCTGAAACAGATTTTTTTCAATTTAAGAAAATTACACACAAACACATACACAAAACAAGAAGCACGACCAGGGAGCCAAAATAATAATAATAGTAATCTTATAACCAGGTTAAGTTGACAGAAAATTGAGCAATTGAGAACTACGGCCCGGGGGCCGGATACGGCCCGCCTCCACAGAGATACATTATTCATGCTCATTTGTGTCATTTAAAAGATTCTGCTCTGACAACTGAAGCTGAACTTTTACCTAAGATTGTGCACGGCACAACAGAAGAACCCAGAGAGGGTTATTTGATTTTTATTGATTTCATAAATAATGTTATTATATATTTCTTGAGTAATTTTTTTCTGTGAAGAACACAGAGAGGGTTATTTGATCTTGAAAGGGTTATTAATATTTGGTTATGTGTGGCTTTCTGGAAAACAATAAATGTTTACATCTAGGCACCCCTGCGATCGTCGCACTTTTTTCTGTTTCAAACTGATCTTGGCCCCCATCAGAGAAGGGAAAAGTATGTGGCCCTCACTGGAAAAGGTTTGAAGCTGCTCCCAAAACATCTGCATGGTTTAAAGACTATAATATTCATAGAGCTGGAAAAGACCATGTTTTAAGAAACACACAAGAAAACTGTGCCACAAAATAACAATATCATTATTTATCTACATCATTTAAGGCCACAACAAAGGAAGTCCTTTAATATGTACAAAATATGACTTATATCCCCATTATTTTCAGTAACTAATAATTGTATTCCCGTGAGGCATCTATATCGCCTGGACCCATCATTATCACATCATAAGTGTATGTTGTTCTAATTATTTCTCTCCACATTTCTTCCAGGAATTATTCAAAGATGCACTCCAGTCAAATATCACTACACTTCGTCCATCCTCCCGAGAAATTTACCCGTGAACATCACCAAGACCATTCGGCAGGACGAGTGGCACGCGCTCCGTAAGTCATTACATCTTCTCAAACCTTAAAGGTATTTTAGGATAAACCATTTCAAGTGTCTAAATACAGTGGGGTTATGTATTTTATAATTCAAATCTGACAAAGTGCCAGGCCCCACATGGATCGTTCCATGGAAAGTTGCCTGGCGAGGAAGTTTCCCAAATGCAGAAAACTCCTCTTGAATATTCTCATATTCTTTTTTGCTTGTTGATTCTGACTTCTGCGCTGTTTCTCAGTCCTTTGTGTTATTTTTTAGAGCTAGACGGATATCAATAGGCCGATATTTGTTTGTAGTATTTATATTTGTATATTGTAATGTATATTTGTAGTTTGGATCAACCAGCTGCCTAAAGTATACAAATCAGCCAGCTTTACTATAACATTTGAAGAGGGCACTGTACAAAATAGGACTACGCTGCACTCTATGTAGGAAACTGGCCCGTGGATGAGTTTGTAGCAGATCATTTTGGAACAATGAGATAATAAGTAAATAATCTGTACATATTGGTCAGTTTCTCTGGATTCAAAACAATCTGCATCAGCCATGAAAAAGAGAACATAGTGATTGATCTCTAATATTTTAAAATACATTTTTACATTCATGTTTGCCATGTTTGTTTTGATAGATCATGTGTTTCTCTGATTAAATAATCCGCCTGTCAATCAAGGAATATAATCTTGTTTTGATTAAACTCACATTTCTTTAACATGTAATAACCCCAAAAGCAGATAATTTGCAATTTACAAGCCACATTTAGACCAAAGGTTATCAGGCCGTCCCTCAGAGCTCTGGGTGATCTGAGTAAAAGCTTCACAGATCAATGTCTCCTCCATATGCAGCCGACATATGGACAGGCGCCTTCACTCGGACTTTGACCTTGGATTATGTCATTAGTGATTTTCAATAAGTGATACAGGAGGTTCAGACGTGATGGTCATATGAAACTTGAAACTGATCAGTGTTAAAGTAGAGAATGCAGTAGTAGTAATACACCATAGGTTTTACACTGCCTTATAAGACTTATATGATTTCTGTGTGGATTTTTGGCCTGTCGGCTTTAGGTTTTAAAGTACTTGTTTTGGCAAACATGTTTTACCAATTTTACCCATCTTAGATGTTTTTGTGGTTTATTATTTTATTTCCAGATGGAAAATTATGATGTCACACTAGTTTGAAAAATAATATATATATAATTATATATTATGATAGAAGTATTTAACAATACACATTGACCTGGTTTAATTCATGTTTAAAGGGTCAGAAAAATGTTTTCCTTGTGCATAAATGCTCCCTTGTGGGGATGAGATTCTAGTGTAAATCAACATGGTTTAATTAGAACTCAGCACTGCTTCCTGTAATTTAAAATGTTTTGGTAACTTTTCTTCACAAACTTGATTGGTGTAAAACTTTGATAAATATTTAACGTACGTACTATCCCATCAAACGGAGTCATAATTAGAAACACATAAAAACCATGTGCAGTGTATGTGTTTGTGAAATGGCCTTCACCTGTGAGTGGTGTGGCCTCTGTGCAGACCTGAGGAGGATGACCGCGGGCTTCGTGGGCATGGCTGTGTCCATTATCCTGTTCGGCTGGATCATTGGAGTGCTGGGCTGCTGCCAACAGCATGACCTCATGCAATATGTAGCTGGGCTACTCTTTCTCATGGGAGGTAAAAACACACAAACGCACACCAACACATACTTTGAGGTATACATGTAAAATAAAACATCTCATTATAACGCTCATAAACCTGACCCTATCTGTGTCATTAGATGAGGTGAACATGTTCAAATCAAATTATAAACTTGATTTTACTCACACTTGTGGAATGATGTTAAAGTTGTTCATGTTGACCTTTTTGTTTTGCTTCTCTTAGCTATTGTCCAATCAGAAAGACACAAGCCTCTTGCTTTGCACTGCCAGATCCTGTGGCTAAAACCAGTTTGTCTGATGAATAGAGCTGCACATTCTACAAATACTGATGTTTGCACGACACTTAAATCCTAACAATGTTTGCGTGTTTGCCTGATTATATATGTCAGATTTGTCTGGTTATGGTTCACTCCAGTGTGTGTCATGTAACTTCATGTTCACAGTATGAAAATGAACACGAGACATGAACATGATACATAATGTGCTGGAATATGGGGGTCTATAAAAGGTCTTACAGATGTACAAACACAACAACATGATACTGTGGTCTGAAATGTCAATATACATGATTCATTTAATCGGGGGCTTCCCATTAGTGGAAACGACCCCATCTACTATTCATCTGCCTCACGATCTGCACTCAGCACATACATTATTAATGATACGGATGCTGTCTGAATCACTACTGTCTGCTCACAGGAACATGCTGTATCATCTCCCTCTGCACATGCGTGGCAGGAATCAACTTTGAGTTGTCGCGCTACCCCCGCTACATGTATGGCCTTCCCGAGGACATTAGCCATGGCTATGGCTGGTCCATGTTTTGTGCCTGGGGGGGTCTGGGCCTCACGTTGCTAGCTGGGTTCCTGTGTACCTTGGCCCCCTCCTTAAGCACACCTGCTCGCACAACGCCCCATAAGCCAAGGCAGGAGAATGGCACCGTGTGACAGGACGGTGCAGTGACTGACCACTGAACGCACAAACTACACCCCGGAACCCGCGACCCCATGTAACTGAAGCAGTTTGTGTCTCATCACTGTCTGCACCACCTCATCGTCATCCACCAGTGCTCAGTGTGCCTGACAGAGAAGGAGGTCTGACCACCACTGGGACAGGGCTGTCATAGCACAAGACTTGAATGGACATGGTAACTGTCTTCTCTGAAGAGTATGTCTCAAAATGGTGCTGTTTTTCATATGCCACTCACACATGCACACACTGCATAAACATACAAACCACTGTCCTATGGAGGATCATGGAGTAATCCTCTGAACCAGAGACATGACGCAGGCCAAAGCTTTCCGTCAGCATTCCTCTTTCAGTCCAGTGCTGTGTGCTGTGTTACTGTTCATAATGAAAAAATACTCTGGCGTTGGCCATTGCTTATCTTTAGTGTAGCATACATTGATATGAGACAAAGCCCCCGGGTGAATGTCTGCAGCCGCAGCAGAGCACTGGGAGGATCAGAGTGGACAGGCCTCAGTATGTACAGACACATCTCCATGTAGACCACATCAATGTTCGTGTACAGTAGACTTTCAGTAAGAATGTGTGTGTGTGCAGTGGAAAGAGACTTTTATGACAGTGTTACGAAGCCTAGGATCCACCAATCTCAAGAACCAAATGAAAACAAGGCATTCAATCACAATCAGTGAAGAGCCACTGCTCAGACAGAGCCATTACTGCCTCAATCTGACTCAAAACACATGTGGACTGCTCTGTTGGAAAGCCTCAGTGAATACCTCAAAACTTCAGAAATATAGTATTAAACAGTAGTATAAGTGTTGATGTGCCCACCGAAAATAAAAGCACAAGCCACATTCAAACCTTTTACACACAGAGTCACTATCAGCCTCCACAGTGTCAGAGGCAAAGAGGGAAAAGCAAGAGGTTTTAGTGTTAAACAGATCGGACAAAGGGTTAATGTGCTCTCTCAGTTTTGTTAGTTAGGCTAGATTCAGCTTGTAGCATGTGTCCAGGTGTTTATTAGAAATCAGTATACCTAAAAACTGTCTGCGATTTGGTTACATAAAACATTGCCACAACAGAAGTAAATTGCAAAAGAAAAAGACTTTCCAATAATTATGAAAATAGTCTTTTATATTGTCTTGTGTTTACATTGCAAAATATACTGATGCGACCAAGATTTGTCTGGTTGGTTTAATATGAATTTAACAGAAACTGCTGATGTTCAATGCAAAGCACAACTGAATGAGCCAAGGTGTGTTGGGACAGGTAATAATGTGGCATTTATTTTTAATGTCTGTATTTGATGAAAGGAAATTTGCTTCAGTGCTAACAGTGACGTTGGCAGACTGCTGATGAGTCATTTGATCTGACGTTGATCACATTTGTAGACAAAAGTCCTACAAGGAAGCTCTTCATAGTTAAGAGAAGGACAATGGATTCATGATTTAAAGCAGTTTGTGCAGTGTCTTGTTGAACCTTGGCACTTTGCTTGGTCTATACTGTTATCTGAGCACCAGTAATGTATTTCTACAAAAAAGAAAAGAAAAAAACACATTTAAAAGCCACATGTGTAGAGGGAAGAGGAGCGGAGCATGTCATAAGCACACTATTTGTGACGTTTACAAAAGACTTTGGGTTTAATAATCTTGTGCGTTTAGGGTCAGTCAGTTCATGCTCTTAGTGTGATGACATTATGCCAGTTATATGGACATAAATGAAAATACAGCTGCCATAGAAATAACATTGTTTTATATCTATGGTCACTTCACATGGACGCTTGAGTCGCTGTATTTTTCAGATGTCCGACATTTCACATAATGCAATGCTGTTTGGTGTTTTGGTTTTTATAACGTTTTAAGTTCGCACTCAAAACTGATAAACAGTAATAGAAGCATTACTCTAAGCAGTAAACTGTAAGTAAAAGTACATTGTGCAAGTAAAATGTGTTGTTGAGACTTAAAGCACAATTGCACAGGTCAGTGTTTTTGTGTATTTTTGGTTATTTAAAATATCTGACATTTTTTCAGATACAAATTACAAAGTTGTATTGACAAAAAATAATAAAAGCACAACATTTTGTCCCAGTTACAGTTAAAAGGCAAGACAGTCAATGCATGAGACAACATTATGGTGAATCATGTTTAAATACAAAGATAGTAGAACACAGTAAAAATAGGAATCATTTACAGAAAAGGTCAGCAGTTTTTCATTTAAGTAATTGTCAATCAGATCTAAAAACAAACTTCCTGAATCTTCAGAATCTGAGAAATGTATTGTGAAACAATCTATTGCAAATTGTGTCACTTTGACCCTCAAAGTGGCTCTTGTTTTAGTAGCACAACTATTTTCTAACTCATTTATACCAGACCAGTGCAGGCAGTATTTGGGGACAACAGAGGCTATGAAGTCTTGCATGATCTCATTACAATTAATTTCTTTCTGTATATTAAACCTGTGTCAATTTTTAATTAATTTATTTTATTGAAATAAAATATCTAATTATTATTGTTTGGTCATGTCACATTTGTTAACATGATGTGTTGCTTGATGTTTAATAATAATCAAACGTGGTCACCACAAAAACGTGACTGTTTTCCACTGGATAAGAATTTAGTCCCTGAGCCCACAGTGCCACCTAGAGGAAAGACACAGTTGTTCAGGCAAATATGAAAAATACTATATTTTTTCATTCATTCAGCTAGAAATGGAAACACTTTATATATATTTTGAAATCACATGGATAGAGATTGCCATGACTTGCACCAGCATCAACTTGTTAATAATCTTGTATTTGACAAAGCAAAGTTGATTCTGATTACACCCAAACACAAATCGAAACAACAACAACAACAACAACAACAACAACAACAACAACAACAACAACAACAAAGAAATAACATAATTGATACAATAGCTGACAAAGAAAAACCTTTGAAAGTTAAAATTCAGAATATACAGTATAAAGACAGCTTTTCAGATAATAGTTTCAGTACAAAAAATATAAACTTGAGGTAATAAAATAGCATCTTTTCTCTAAATCTCACCCTCTAAAACTACAAAGTACCTGTTTAAAAGAGGGCTTCAAGGGTGCATTCATACTTATGTACGTATTTCATTGTAAATTGAGCGATGCGGATGAGGTTTGGTTGCTGCTAGTCCGTGTTTAATCCTGATCTAGTTGAGTTTAGTCCTGGTTTAGTCACACTTTTGATGTGATGAATGTGTAAGTGTGAAGGCACCCTTAGTCTGCTCCTATTTCTTATTTCGGTAATGGGCTCCCACCACCATGTAGCTGTCCGGAGACATCTGCAGAGGTGCTGTTTTGACCCTGTTCCGACACACTCTGACCTCAGACCTGCTCGACGCTCCTCTGCACGGGTCATGTTTCTGCAGGTAGCTCAGGAAGGTCTCCCAGCCTCCTCCGACTCGCACCATCACGTGACGCTCATTCAGCATCTGTGGCAGACAAAGTGAAGTTAAAAGTACTGCATAAGCTACTGAGCAGTATTTTGTGGACTCAGCGTTTAAAGCATAGTATCAGTGGAGGTCTGATTCTCTAGTGGTGGGCATTCTTTGGGTCTCAAAGTGGCAAAATGGCTCATGGAAGTGGTAGAGGTGATAGAAGCAGTAGTAAGAAATTGTTGCACTACCAACAGCAGTAGCCATGCAATACAAATAAATATATCATGATGCTAGTCTGCATTGCACAAAACCAAATTATAATTGACAGATAGGGCTGGGCGATATTGACACAAATGAATACCTCAATATGTGTTTGGAGTATTCTGATTATGGTAGTCAGATATTATTATGTAAATCCAACGAAAACGTGTCTTTAAATGTATTTGTTGAGGTTTCAATGGCAAATGTGAAATGTCTGTTAAATTAATCAAAAAGTGCAGAAATATCACCTTAGGCCTTTATTTGAAAGTTTACAACATAACTTTTTAATCAGCTTTTTGTAGCATTTTTAGTTATGAATGATATACTCGATATTCAACGTTCACAATATTAATCAAATGTTTCGATCTATTTTCCACTGACCATACAATGAAAACAGCAGAACAGACAATGATTTGGGGGCACTCAAACACTTAGTTTTGACTGAATTTCTGATTACAGGTGGGCAATATTTACAAATATAAAAAATATTGTTAGTGTCATTTCGAAGATATGCACATTTGGAATGACAATGATGAAATTTTACCTCCATTTCATATGCATCATTGAATGCATTTATTGACATGTTTTAACACATTTTTGAAAGATTGCTATAATATCGTCTGAATATCGTTATTTTTTATCAACATTGCTCTTCTACCGCTGATGTACGTTACTGTCACAAAAGTTGTTAAAATACGATGGACAGGCTGTTTTTAGCATCATGCAGATACATACAGCCTAGGACAATTTTGCTCCTACAACACATTCATGTAATATTCATGTAAGAGTCTCCTGCCTTGATGCTAGCAGTGAACGGCAAGTGGTTTCTTGGAAAGCTTTGTCAAAATCTCATTAGAGCAAATGAAACAACACCTCACGTCACCAGCTGGGCACACATCAAGCACTCACTCACTCACTCACTCACTCACAGACTTCAATTATACGCTTACAAAGGCCCTTATAAGCGCCTCTTTCTAATACTAAATCCACTATATGTTTATCTGGTAACAGTAGTCAGCAGTAGTCTGCATCTACACATCAACAAATATGCACACAATATTTCTTCACAAAGGGAAAGCCAACTGCTGCCATGGCAACCACAATATGAAAGCCTGAAATTGAGATGAGTTCAGCAACTCCCAGCGGACATCTGATTTCCCTGAGGGCATTGCTAAGCTTGTGGTTGCCCCTGTCAGCGCTGGCCCCGCCCCCTTTTCTAGCCTTATCACCAATAAACCCTTCATTATAGAGCCATTAAGGAAGTGATAATACAAATATGTAGCAGAGGTGCCATGTGCGCGGGCTGGAGGATGAGGAGGGGGTCAATCACTCACAGTCAGGGACAAAGGAGGAAACCCCATCTCAGCTGTCATCAGCCAGATTAAAATGTTAAGGCAGACAGGGGTCAAGACTGACATCCCGGATACACCAGTCGCCTGTCAGACATGCACTGAATATTAATTGCAGATTTTATTGTAAAAAAAAAATTCCCAGAGGATTTATAAAAGGCAAATTGCAAAGGCTGCAACAGTATTAGACTGTGGAAGCATTGTGGTTGTACGGGGCTCAAGTGAAGTCAGTGGCTATCGTATAACCAGAAAGTTATTTGAATTAAGCGCTAACCAGTTCATACTGTTACTGTTTCCTTGGGCAATACACCTCCACCACTGGGATTGTAGTGTGTGTGTGTGTGTGTGTGTGTGAGAGTGTGAGTGTGTGTGTGAGTGTGTGTGCGTGTTTATGTGTGAGTGAGTGTGTGTTGGTTTTTGTGGATACACGCAGCGCTATGAAGACATATGATATTATGAGGACACGGCCAATGTCCTCATAATACACACGGAAAAATATTTTTGGTAATAATTGTGGATGGACATACTGCCCCTGGTGGATACACATAGTCATTGCATGCCCTCATAATTCCATACACACAGCACACACAGACAGAAGGATTCTGATTGGCGGGCTGGCATTGACCCCATAATCCGCCATTTGGTCAAATGTATTCTGTGAAAAATCTAACATCAATAGCCTCATTGGGCTCATCTCGGACGGGGATGAGTCTGTCTACAGGAGGGAGGTGGACCGGCTGGTGTCCTGGTGCAGCTGTAACAACCTGGAGTTCAATGCCCAGAAGACAGTGGAGATGATCGTGGACTTCAGGAAAGTCACAGCCCCCCAGCCCCCCCTCATCATGACAGACTCCCCCATCACCACCGTGGACTCCTTCCGCTACCTTGGCACCACCATCACCAAGGACCTCAAGTGAGAGCCCTCCATCAGCTCCCTCATCAAGAAGGCCCAGCAGAGGATGTACTTCCTGCGGCAGCTGAGGAAAGCCAAGCTGCCAGTGCAGATGATGGTGCAGTTTTACACGGCCATCATTGAGTCCATCCTCACCTCCTCCATCACCGTGTGGTACGCTGGAGCCACAGCCAGGGACAAACAGAGACTTCAGCGCATTGCGCCCTCTGCTGAGAAGGTGATAGGCTGCGGACTTCCATCTCTGCAGGACCTGTACGTCTCCAGGGCTCTGGGACGAGCAGGTCAGATCACAGCTGACCCCTCTCACCCTGGACATGGACTATTTGAACCACTCCCCTCAGGCAGGACGCTACGGTCCATCCGGACCAGAACATCCCGCCACAAGAATAGCGAGGGATTCTACTTTGACTTTTTGTAAAAGCAAAATTCTTTCTTGACAATTGTTTTTTACAAAATAATGCCTCCCAGGGCAGTCGGTGCAGATATTAGGGCTTTTGAATGGCTTTTCCAGGACTTTACAAAGACATGGGCAGGGATGGCCAATGTGAGCACTAAAGGTCTAACATCACAAAAATATTACATTATCACATTAATATTACATATTACATTATCACAAAAATAAAATATTGATTACAGAGCTGCACATTCCTATGTTGCGTAGGGTCTCGCAGCTGTGATGCCCTTTGCTTTCATACTACCTGTAGTTATGAACTTTTTCAGACCCGCAGTCACAGTCCTTGAAGGTGTCACTCCTTTTACTTTTTTTTCTCTCTCTTCGGACACAGACGAGTGGTGTGTAGGATAGTTTTGACCCCAAAACATACAACATATGTTTAGAGCGTGGTTTTGACGCCTCAACGCAGAAAGGGGGGAAGGGGAAACTGAAAGTGAATGAGCAGTGACTTTGTTCCCCCTGGTGGAGCTGCAGCATTGACTTGGGCAAACAGAGTGACAGGTGTAGAAGCAAAGCGACAGGTGAGACAGGAGCAAGAGTGACAGGACCAGGACCTGTGTGAGGTGCACTATCTCCTGAAGGTGGCGCTCTCTTCTTGAGTGTCAATTCAGTCTCAGGTGAAAAGGTATGACACAAATGTCACACTGATGGACGAGTACTACAGCGACAGCTGGAGCTTCACCTCAGACAGTAAGTAGAGCAGCAGTCTCGCCTCAGCCAATCAAAATGAGGACGCGCAACGTATGAACAGCCACAACAGCCGACGCTCAAGGTACAAATTATACTGCACATACTACTTTTAGTACTTTATATCAACTCAGCTCCACCTGCTGATCCTCTGTATCTATGCAGGGCACGGGTGGTCAAGCTGAGGTCAGAGAGGTCAGAAGTCCCTAAAGAAGGGCCAGAGGTCATTTTATCATTGGCTGAATGTTTACCCTCGTCCCCTGACGCTCAATCACTCCACAGTCTTGTCCTATTCAGACCTCACAGTGACTCATTCACTGTGCGGTTCAGACTCAGGCACTCAGCTCACTTTCTAAGCGGGTCATGTGACTCTGGCGTCTGGGAGAAAAACTGCAGCCGGAACAACCTGTGCGGTATTCAACAATAACACACTCCAGTTAGAATTCTTACTGACCATGAAAAAAACCAGTTTATAATGATCCAGTTTGTGGTCAGTCTATGGTACTGCAGCTGAGCCCACAGAGACATGTTTATGCGACAGGGACTGACAGGGGCCGACAGGGGCCGACAGGGGCCGACAGGGGCCGACAGGGGCCGACAGGGGCCGACAGGGGCCAGGCTTGTATTGAGGAAGTAATGCAGATGAATACATCGTTTTCCTCCAAATAACAAATAATTGCATACAATACAATCTGGTTCATATTCAGATCTTTTACAGTTCTTTTTTTTGTCTGAGGTTGTAGGTCAGGGCAGACTCTTTTTGTGTCTTTGGGCCAAACACTGTGTGCGTCTGTGTGTGTGCGTGTGTGTATGTGTGTGTGAGAGCATATTTGTACACTGTACAATCTAGAGTTGTTGGACACATTTTTATAGTGGTTAACAACCTCCAATGGGTACTCGAATCACTTTTCATCACATGCATACTCATTCACCAGTGCACACAGACACTAGAGGCAAGTTAAGTGTGTTGCCCCAGGACACAATAACAGTATGTGCCTGTGGGATCTGTAATTGAACATCACTATTTTCAGAAGCGGGATTTGAACCACCGACCTTCAGATAGTTCAGATGGGTCATTTACTGTGAACACAAGGCTTGTTTGTAGAGTGCAGTAATCTTGAAGAGCCATCTTTGCCCTCCAGACGACTGTATCTGTGAGCAGAAGGGCCCTGCCCCCGGAGCATGTCTCCATAGGACTGTCCTGCATCTGCAGCCTATAAACCAGTGTCTGGATTCCCCAGTGTCCCCCAGAGCTCCCATTGATTCCAGCTTGAGTTTCTGTTTGAAAAATACAGTGTACAATAATGAGAGACGAGGCAGTTTTTGTATGTTCCAGTAGGGGGCAGAGTTTAGCTGCAGCCACCAGTGATTCAACAGTACAATATGAAGAGCATGCATTTATAAGAAAACAGCAGCATCGCACACAGGGTAAAGGTTGAAAAATGAACCCTTTACACAGGGTTTCATTTTACTATTACAGGGGTTTTAGAGCTATGTAAACTCTTCTTTTTAAGCCCAATCTCTTTATTTTCTCCTGAGTTTTCTAAATAACATATAATGTTAATCAAAATCAGAGTAATTTACAGGTTTTTCAAATTCTCTAAACATTTGAAGACACTTTAATCACCTGCACAATTTCATGCAGCCCTCAAGTATTCAGATAAAATCGGTTTTATCTTTTAGTGATCTTGTAGTCATCTGGAGCGGGTGATCCATGCTTTTATCTCTACACGTCTTGACTGTAAAGCACTGTACACTGGTATCAGCCAAGCTAACCTGTCACGCTTACAGTGCTGTAGTTGGCCCCAAACTTTGGAACGCTCTTCCTCCCCACATATAGACTGTGTGAAGAATCGTGTGGTCCTCTGACCGTCTTTTATTATTTTGTATGTTTAATATTGTTTTTAATGTGTTTTTATTTGTTGTTTTAATATATATTTTAACATATTTTACTTGTGCTTGTTTTGTACAGCACTTTGGAAACTTTTTGTTGGTAAAATGTGCTATACAAATAAAGTTAGATTGGATTGGATAAACGAAACTTACAGTCTTTCTACTCTACTAAGATCAGGCAGCTCAGACTAGTGACATTCAGACCATGTTTAGCTCTTTAGGATATAATAAAAAATGTCCTTTATTTATTTTATGGCCATTAAAAAACACATGTAACATGATGCGCATTACGGTCTGCTTCTATTGTCCCTCATGTCACCCTTTACTGTTTTCAAATGTATCTGATAATCATTGAGATGGATAATATTTTAAGTCTGTCTAATGTATTTCCTTCTATTGGCATAGCCAGACTCCTCATACAATACCAGAGGAAGGCCTAATTGAGCACGAGAAGAAAGAAAAGCCTTTTCCTTTTTATCACAAAGAATAGAGGTGCACTCCAGAGCTGACATGATTGAATAGTCTCCAGCTGAAATGGGGAGAGGGGGGAGACAAAAGGGGAGGGGCGGAGGTTTGTCATGCTTGGGTCACTCATTAACAAGCTGTCTTATTAAAAAACCCTGGCTAATGACTTCTGTGTAATCAATAGTATCTGCTCTTTAGAAAGGTTTGCACACATTTCCCTCGGAGCGACACACTGCTAATCACACAGCATGGTAATTGAGGATCATGCCACATTGCCTTTCATGCAGGTACGTGTGTGCAACAAGGTAATGGATGGATTCATGCATAAGTTAATATGGGGAAACTCCACAGCTGCTGAAATGTGCATAACAATACATTTCACCAGTTACGATTCGTTAACATTACGATTTGTTAACGTTAACTGTTAAATGTTTTCGTTAACACGCCATGTAGTAAAATGTTTTATGTGAATGTAAATCACTTTATCAGCAGCTGTTAACGTTTGTGCTCCATACCATGCACAGTATATGGTGATGAGCAAATCAATAAATCTGAAAATGTAACATAAAATAAATTAATAATTTGGCTTAAAGCCAAAAATCCCCAAAATAAGATGTCTGTCAGTCGAGTGAATGGAGCTGCTACTGTTACTAACTGACACTGACACATTGATTACCGAGGTGAATTAGACAACTGTTTTTCAATATAATTTAGACTTGTAACTTGTAACCACTTACCTAATAGACCTCTCTGTGGCTAACAAGAAACTAACCATTGTGGTAAATTGAACTATGTAATATGTATATTATTAGTTAGAATAGATTCCACATACCAGACCATTCTCACCGTGAACCAGTTCTAATCCCAGAAGAGCTGGCATTTCCAGCACTCTTATCTTTATGAAAACCATCTTTATAGTGACATGTTTGTTTTGCCTTCAGGTCTGAACTCAGAGTTGAAGGTCTCAGTACTGAATAAAATCATTGTGAGTACGGTCTTATCCTGTCCATTGGTTGCCAAGCAACCCAGCCTCCCAGATGGTCATTTCTCAAGCCTTTGTACCACACATATGGGTGGTGCAAGACTCGGGAGAGGCAACATCCCATAGAGCTTGCATCAGGGCACTTGTTGCTCCCTCAACTAATAACTAATAACTAATAACTAATATAATTTATTTAGTTGAATAAAATACCTAATATATCCAACAGAAATATAATTACATTTGGGGAAATGGCCTATTAGCATAATGAGGAAATTAGTTTGTGATTTTACAAAGTGAAGATACTTACACGAATGTAGAGAACTTTTTCCCCAATTCGATAACAACCTTTTGGCTGCTTTTCAACAGGAAACCTGGTCGGACAAGTGCAGGGAGGGTTCTCTACAAGGTTTCGAACCTAGAAGTTACAAAGGGTAGATAAAGTAAATTTTTGTGTGTAATATTAATATAATGCAATCAAAGTTCTTACAATATCATCCAAAAGATTGTTGGTGTTTGCGCTCCGTCTCTTTGTAGATTTGCTGGAGGTCCGTGGGGTCGTGGATGGGGTGATGGATGGTGTTACTGGTGGAGACTGGATGATCAGTGCAGAGACTCTGGCAGCAGGCACTGGGATTTGACATGGAGCTGGTGTTGGCAGTGGCGGTGAAGCAGGCGTAGTCTTGGTGCTCAGGGGAATAAACACGGGAGTTTGTGTCGCGCTGGAGGTTGTAGCAGGACTGGGACATGGAAGAACAGGAGCAGGAGGTGGACTTGCAGGTTTGGAAGCAGGACAAGGTTCAGGTGGAGTTGTGATGGTGAGAGGCAGTGGGGCCGGGGGTGGAGATGGTGGAGAAGGTGGGCATGGGGGAGTGGGTGAAGGTGTGGGAGCTGGAGGTGGACTGAAAGAAGGAGAGGGGGAAAAGGACAGAGACGACGGGGACAATGGCAACAAACCGGACTCTTCCCTCTCAATCTCTCTCTCCAACTTGACCAAACCTGGAGGCTCCACGCCATACCTGCAAAGTTTAGGCAAAATAATAGCAGTCTTATAATGCCTAATGTCAAACAGCTGATTTATTCTGACGCTACATTAGGGGTGGGCGGTGGGTGATTGACAAAAATCAATATCTGCCCTGATAACAACTATACTGTGTCAATCCAACATAAATTTGCTAAAACATGTCTTTAAACATATTAGTTGAGAATCAATTCTCAGACAAATATAAACTGTCTCTGAAATGAATCAAATGTGCAGAAATATCACGTTATACCTTATTTGAAAGTCTACAATATGACACTTTTTTCCATTTTTATTTTTAAACAGCTCTTTTTGTAGTATTTTTACGATGAACAATATACTTGAAATTTTGTCATAGCTTCAAAACAACATTCACAATATTATCTCATTTTTGATTTACTTTACTTCCAACCTGGTTTATGCATGATTGAATGTGCTTTACCTTGCTGCGATCCGGCCCAGCTCTATCAGGCATAGACACACTTCACGAGGCTGCTTCTGCAGGACTTCCCACAAAATGTGTGTCGTACAAACAAATAAGGGAGGGGGTGGTGGAGGCCAGACATTAAAAGTGAGTCATCCTCATAGAAAAAAGATGTTTCCGGAGATAAAAGTATGTCTCCTTGAAAAGAAGCCACTGTCTGAATAAAGGGCAAGTTTCATGGTGTGCATTGTGGCTATTGTGAATCTGCCTTTGAAGCTGAGATGAAACTTGTGTGTGCTCTGGATGAACGGCTGAAGGCATGAGGGTGCCAGTGTATCTAAGCATCAGTGCACAGCCAGAAACTGCACTCTCAACATCAAAACAACACAAACTAAAATATAAAAGCTGGGGTAGACATGAACTATTTTGCGTTTTTATTATTTATTTATTTATATGTCCTAAATTGTTGAACAAATATAAATCTACAAATACAATATGGAATACTTTGATAATACATTTCTAACTTTGCTTCCGGAATTTATTATAGGAGAAATATCCTATAATAAAAAAAATCAACATTTAAGCTTTTAACTATGTTATGAGGTTCATTTGGTTTTCTGATCATTTAATTAAACGGTTCTTTTTCCAGACCACAGTCTGTTTGTTTACCTGATAGTTGTGAGAGAGTAAAAAGGTTGCCTCGTCCCGGTTTATAATTGCCTCCTTAATCCAGCGACAAAGTTTAGGAAAATAAACCGGGACGAGGGAGTCTTTTTACTCTCTCACACCTGGGATACTGTCCTGAAGAAGTCGAACTGGAGATGGCCAAAACCTGTGTAAATCCACTGACAAGACGCGTCACAGCAACATCATGTGACACTCTGCAAGATTGCAAGTGAGTATAGTGGAGTTGGATTTAGATTGATTTATGCATGGCTGAGTAATCCTGTGTTGTCCTGCATCTGGGGTTTGAGTATTTTTTCAAATGGACTGCACTTTCAATAAAAAGTCAATAATCCCATTTCTATTACAAAGCTGTTTTAGATACATTTTGCAGTTTGCAATGAACAGAATGGGTAATATTCATATGTTTTAGTTTATTACAAAGTCCTGGGAGGAAAAAAGCATAACATGTCTACTTTAACGGCCCTGTGCCTGACTTTTATTACATCTAGTTCAGGAAAAAGCCCAGAATGATATCACCTAATGCACTTTAATAGACAATTTATTGGGTGAGAAGCATAAAGCAGCAGGAACCACATGTGATGCCCCATATTGTTCTTTGTTTAATTTGAACATTTGACAGTGACTATCCCAGACAGTTGTTTCTCTTCCATGGCGCAGTGGGTGGATCTATTAAATCAATGTACTACATAAATTACAGATAGAATATTCACCTGTGTGAGACATCCTTTATGGCAGCATTATCAAAAGAACAAGAGAGATACGCAATGTTTATGACTATTTAAGACAATTTGTCATGTTGAGGTTTGTGCCTCAGCCAGTCTAAACTTACCCAAATCCTCAGACTCAAAAAGATAGGCTTCATCCACACCAATTTTCCGACACCAGTAGAGGAAGTTGGCTGTGTTGTCTCTAGCAAAAAATGAGCCTGATGTGGCGTCTGATCTCCAGTGGATGACCCTCCTGATGAAGTGCTGTGGATGTATGGACACAAAGGGATGCTCACAACAACATGATTGTTCTCAATTGGGATTAATAGTTTCTTACACAAAGCAGAGAATAATAATAATGAACAATGTCCAATGCCATTTAATAATTCAAACATGTTTAAAATGTTGTCCTAAAAATTCAAACATTGCTCTAAACTAGGAGTGGGCGATATTGACAAAAAATAATATCAATTTTTAGAATGCTCCAATATATTCAGAAGATATTATGTCAGTCCAAAATAAATATGTTAAATCATGTCTTTAAATGTGTAAATTGAGATTTACGCATCAGACAATTGTGAAATGACTGTAAAATTACCTGTTAAAGTGCAGAAATATTTTTTTTTTAATGTGTTCATTTCTATTCCGCTCTTATAAACAATAAACTCTAAAAAACATCTTTCATAATATGCCCACCTCTAGTCCAAATAAGGTTGGGCAATTAATCAAAAGATCGCGAGATAAAGATTCAGTGATGTCTAATCTTCAATTATATAGTATGGTTGGGGGTTTTGAATCGAGAGGTGCAAATAAAGGTAAAGTGTGATCTTTCTTTAGAAAAGTTGGAACTTCACTCACTGTCACTCACTCAGAGCATGACAGGCTGAAGCAGTGTGGAGAAGTGTTTGTTTTTAAGCATAGAGCGGCATCAAACAGAAAATTACTGAATCATAAAATGGTGATTTCACAAAAAAAGTAGATTGTCGCAGGGATGAGATCACGATTCGGCATCATGCCCAGGCATACTGTGTAGTTAATGTTCATAAAAAATCATTACCAAAAGCCAGTTATTGTTGTTTTTGAAAAGACTAAACAAAACTGATTTGAAAATCAAATCTATTTTTCCCCCATATCACCCGCCCTGACAAACTAGCTTTAAATACCACTGTAGGCAATTTAAGAACACCAAGCCATCTGCAGATCTCCATTAGATTAAAATTCAACAAATGAAAACTGTTATGTGTGTGTGCTGTGGGAAACTGCAGGATGAGCCAGGGAAAGCATTCGTATTACCACCGGGCAGGTTTCCTTTTGCTGCAGAATTATCAGACACAATGTGGACTGAGTGAAGCTTCACAGAGGAACATGAAAGGATTTAAACAAAGCTCAATCCAATGTCCTCAGCCCTGACCTGTTCAGTGGTCTGAGCCTCTCCCCTCTCTACAGGCTTTCACTGTGACGTCAATAGACATGTTCTTGTAAAACAGATCACACGCCTCACCTGCACTAGCCTCATTTATATGAACAAGCTGAATCCAAACAGTTCAAAGTGTCAGACGAACTTACTTGCTGCCAAAAGTATCAAAACCCAGATACTAATCAATACTCTTCCTCAATAACATAACAAATTTGACCTTTCATGAACAGTGTTAGAATCATCTATATCAGAACTATGATAAAACCACATGGTAATATTAGAAAAGAAGGTTTGATAGTATTATTCTGTGTTGAAAATTAAATTGCATTGTCTGACAAATAATGTTTTTTTTTTAATCATCATCGTGGTATGGAATTTGGCACCAAATATCGAGCCTTTTGTCGCAATCGAGTTTGACATTTTTGTATTGTGACACTATAAATCCTTACCTTGCTGTTGTTTGCCTGCATCATCTTGTCCTGCAGCGCCTGTGCAAGCTGACAGAGGATACTGCCGTTGTCGAGTCGGTCCATCAGGCTGTCCGCTGTGAGGTCCACGTCTGCAGGCATAGATTTAGTCATACACACAAGAATTAAATGTTTGCTATGTATATACGGTATTATTTACACATTATAGAGTTCTCAAAAGTATCGATACCCAGGCCAGATTCTAACCAATACTAAAAAGTAGCTAAACTAGATTCGAACAAGCATTGATACTGAAAAAACCAAAAAAAAAATCGGACAAATGTGGACAGTTGCTGAGTAGTTCTAGAATTGTCTTGGTCTATATCAGAACTAGTCGAAAGGCCACAAGCACTTAAATAACTACTATTCATTTGATTTCACCATAACAAGCAGCGGATTTTGCTTTACATGTTTTTATTTTTGACACTCTGACATATTAAACCCAACAAGTGTCATGCAGAGACTTCATGTTTCAAATAATCAAACTCAGTACAGGGAAACGGCTATAACAAGGTTAAAAGCTTGAGTTGCATTGCATGTCCCCTTTAAACAGAATTGTACTCTATCTCTGTACTTTTAAAAAAATATATCATTGTGGTATTGAATTTGGTATTGAGTATCAAGCTTTTTCCTTACTATCAAAACTGAGTTTGAGATTTTAGCCGAATGACAACACTAGTACAGGAATCTGCACAGTACAGATTTATAGATACCAACACAACCACAGGAATGTCATGATAAGCAATTCAAAACAGCAAAACAAGTGTACCCAAACATTCAATGAGTTTGCAATTTTTTTAAAGATGGGATTACCTCCCATGTTGTTAAATCCTCAGTTCTCTATGATGTGCAAGCTGTCTGGAAATAATTATGATTGTAAAAACAAACAATCAGTCAGAAAGATGTCCTAAATCCATGTCACTCCACACAGGTCCAGGCATGTAACCGACACTTAGGTTTATCCTCCCCTTTCCGTGATGTTCCTGGAGCTCTGCCGAGGACGAGCATTTCAAAGCTCCAAGATGATAAGTGACTGTGCCTCTGTATCTCATTTGACTGCAGTGTTTGTACGCCTGTCACAGTAGTTTAATTTTGAAGGGCAATGAATTGTTGCAGGAAATATGGGTTTAATTATGGCTGACTATCCCAGTGACTTGGACAGGGGTCAGGTAGTTGCGGGGTTAAAAAAGTATTTTACCTATTTCATTTAAAAATAAAAGCACTGTGAGTTTCTGTGTTAAAGTTATCAAGTTCTGTTTAGCTTGAGACATAACAAAAAAGTGCATATTGCCTTGGACTGTTCAATTAAGCCGAATAAATACAATGAAATGATATTTGAATCATATGGGTGCTTGCTTTTGTAGAGCCATGCATAAAATCTACCATGGCTTGATATTGTGTAGTGTATTTCTATACAGGATTAAATAAATGGTAAATCATTTTTTCAATGTTGATAATTGGCTATAGCTATAATTTCCATATCCGAGCATCTCGATGTGATCATTTGTCAGTCAGTGCACAGTTGAGTTACAACATGAGAAAAAATGTAATAAAAAATGCGGGAAGTCAGAGAAGCTAACAGTTGTAATTAGCTATAGCGGTGTGTGGTTTTGTGTGAAAGTGTGAAAGACGCATTAAAAAATGGCTTATTCCAGTGTGACAAGAAGTGCTGAAATACTGGATATTCAATCAACAGCACATACAGTATATAATCCATCTGTCCAAACATAACTGCAAGATAATTCAACATTCAACACATTTGGGAGTTTGGGAGCACTAGTAGCTGTAAAGTACTAGTATTATAACATCCTTACCCATGATAGTGTTGAGCCACAGGGCCAGATCCTCCTTCATGGGCAGCAGGCTCGCGTCATGTCGAAAGGGGAGCCACTGGTTGTACTCCTGAGGGCTGGTGAGGCCTGGACCATCGTACTTGAATCTTTGACCAGCGACACCGTTCATTCCCAGACCTGTCAGCTGCCTCGGACTCTCGGCTCTGTCAAAACTCACTTCCACTTCACTCTCCATGATTCAGCTCCTGTGGAAGCGCACGCATTTGACTCAATGACATCAGACATTAATCTGCGTGGTAAAAATGTCATGTACCTAAAACACTAGCGACTACAGAGTTTACTTTTGGTTCGCCAGTGGTATATGGCAATGTTGTTTAAAGGTACATTATGTAACTTTTTTGGTGGAGGTTACACTCCCTGCTCCATGGAGATGTTATTGCTTTTTCTGGAAGTATGATATTAGACTGATCTATCTTGCAGTCATTCTTTATAAAATAAAATGGCTTTCCGTATGGATTCTATGAACAGCAAAAAAAAATGACACTGACTTCTAATCAGTGTCATTTAAAACATTTCTTTCTCCAAAATCCAAACTCTGCCCCAAACAACATGATTTTGCTGATAGACAATTGGCTGTAGGCTTTTCGAAAAAACCAAAAGACATCTCTATGGAGACAAGCAGGTGGTTGGACCCTTCACCAGAACACTTTGATTAGAAATAACAATTAACCTCAGACAAACTCCCACACAAAGGTATGTAATATATTCTAAAACTTGTGATATATTAACTTTATGGGTGTATTGCCAAATCATGCATGGCACAGGTATTATTTCTATTATTATTTCTGACCCAGCCAGCTCAAAAGCCTTTACACATCCCATGAAAACACATTTTACACTTGCGCTCTTCGCTGTACCCCAACAACAGCATCATTAATCAAAGGGATTAGAGTTTCTGACTGGAGACTTGGGCTTAATAAGACCCACAGTTACAGCCGGTCTCCTGGTACCTGCACGGCTCATTTGTTCTGCTCCCAAAGCAGGCTCCATTGTGAAGCTTCAGCCCCATGTGGAGACATGCTTTGTTTGTAATATTTGCTGCTAATCAAGAGGCGTAATGGTAACATTAGCCTTGGGTCAATGCTTGTGTTAAGACATGAGAAAATAAGAACATATAAGGAAATAGAACTATGACAATACAATATCAAATTGAGATGTGATGAAAAATGACCACTTTTTCCACACACACACTGATGTAAGGTGCTTTGAGTGCCCAGTAGAGTTAGAAAAGTGCTTTACAAATTTAAGCATTTAATAATTATTTACCATTTAATCTAAGAAAATCTTGCATATTAAATTGTAACATAGCCTTAAAGAATATCACGATAATAAAATATATTTCAAAATACAGTGTTAACATTGTATTTTGCAAGTCATTCATTTCTATTCTCTAAAGAATAAACACTAATTCAGTTATTCTTTAGTTCTGGTAAAAATGTCACCAGTCATGTCTATATCATAAAATGTACAAAATCACATATTTTCACAATTTTGTCCAGCCCTTCAGATGAATACACTGATGAGACAAACACATCATTCTCTTCAGTTAATAAGCACTCTTACAAACGGTTTGTCATAGCAGCGCTGTATCATAATCAGGAAGAGTAAAATCACACCTGGTGAACAGATGTTAGGATCCAGACTGGCAGTACCACAGCTGGCACGTGCGGTACATTTTATACTGAGTCTGCTCTTCATGAACAACTGTAGATAATGAACAACAAGGCCATTATACATCCCAGACAGCGTGAAGACAGAGGAAGTAGGACAAGCCATGGCACTATGGGAAAGGAAACCCATGTTCATTTAACATGTACCAAACTAAGCCCAGGGTAAATTGAGCCCAATCTTGAACACATGAGTTACATAATATGAGGTTTTGAGAACCTGTAAACTGGCAACAGACAAGACCACCTGGGTCACACTCGTTTGGTGCTGTGAAGATTTTTTCAAACAAATTAGAGCAGAAATTAAATTGAAATAAAAGTCAGTCCAAATTATTCCAATCGAATATGATTAAATAAAATAATGTGTGCAACTAATCAAATTATATAAGGACTGATCAATAATTGAAATAATCAACAAATCATTTAATAATTAAAAGCTTTTTGACTATACACAGTCTGAACACAACAAAATAGGTTTTATCACAAAGACTGCTCCATAGTTTATAAGAGCAAAAGATATTTTTAGATTTTTTTATATCAAGTCTTTTTCTTTATTATCTCACTGGTGCATAGTAACAAATACTCGTAACCTCTGCCACTAAGACAATCTTTCCAGTAAGTTTAAAAACAAAATTCAAAAAGAAAAATAGACATCATAATTTGACAAAAAAGAGTGTATCATAGTTTGAGAACCCCCAAACACTCGCACAAGCCATAAATACAACAGTAATATGTGTGTTGTTACCTTGTTATTGTCTATAGTCAAAACATTTCGAAAATCTTATATTTAGTCTAGATGCCCCCTGATTCTGTTGTGTTTAAGTGGTCTGGCTGATCTGTGTCAGACGGTCAGAGCGAGTGGAGTGTGGGGACTCAATCTGATCTTATCTGGGGTTTGAAGCCAGTGTGAATGTAGCATACATCTGTTTCTGGACCCAATAGCGGGGATGTCCAAGACCCCTGTCCGACTGTGATGGCATGTAGGAAGAAGGACCCTTTTGTAAATACATGCTGGAGACAGGGACTTGGGAGAAGGGGCTGCCTGTCAACTTTGAGCTGGGTTTACAGGTTGACCAGCAGGGCACGAGCGCCTCTGTCTCCAACAAAACATCCAGGTGCAATATTCACACTTCTGCTAGAGGACGGCACTGCTGGGAAGAGAAGCCAAAGGTCGCACAGTGGCCTCGCTACCAGACATAGCCGCCTTTATGCTGCTGCAGAGTGTAAGGTCTGGCTATAAACACACACAGGAACGGACACAAGCCCGAGCATGTATCTTTGGTTTCTCACCTCATTTAATATAATGTCTACAACGTCAGATTTGCTTCAGTGGTATTTCACAGCCTTTAATTGTCGTCCCAATAAACTGGAACGTCTTCACAGTCTAACTGGCGATTATGGAGAACGGTTAAAAATTACAGCCCAGCCCACCTGAAAAATGTCGACACAAGTGGGATTGTCAACTAATGTTTTATACATTTAGAATTTCCTGATAAAAAATGCAAAAGGCAAAAGTAACAAGTTCACTTTCACATGTATCTTGCACATTGGGTCCCAAATTTCTCAATATGTTGGGGAGAAACAATGGATGGTTTGAGCAGAACATCTGGGGCATGTCTTCAAGCTGCTGTCACCCTGTGGCTTTTCCTCGGCCTCTTCCAGACAAAATAAACCAGGAATGAAAGGTTTATGGCCTGCTGTGCTGTGTGACTACCTGCAGAAGTCACTGAAGACTACATGGATTTAAATAGTAGTGGAGTCCTAAAAACAATCTCTAAACGTAATGCATGATCATGGACAACATTCAGAATATACTAATTAGTATTCTTGGCACGTTTGAATTTAGTGTCAGTTTTAAATGTAAAGTGCATGGGTGAAATGAATGGGAACGGTTGAAACCAAGTGCACAAATGGGTGAATACCTAACAGAAAAGTATAAAAACTGTTTAAAAAGTACACACAGAAAATATATCCTTGGCTATTTGAGTAAAGATGCAAACACTTACGATTTCAGCTTGCTTTCCCAGAGTTCCTCAGACACAGGGTTCTAGTTGTCCAGTGCAGGAGCTGCACATCCCTCTCAGCCCAGGTGTTGTCCCGCGCAGGTTGGACACATGTACTCTGCAAACAAACACGGGACTGCGGGCGTCTCTCCAAACCCAAACTCTCCTCTGAACCGCCGCCGCTGCACATGAGCCTGCAACTTTGTGGTGTCAATTTACACTCAGGCAGCAGCCTCCAGGAAAAGGGGAGTCCTAAATCTGTGCTGGGGTAAGAGAAAATGCCGGAGAATGTGTCAACATACAACTAGCTAAAATGCAAATGAACAACAAAGAGTCCAATTGCTAAAACAGATAAGCTATCTTGAAAAGAAAAGGTAGTTTTCTTTATGTTTCCTTTTACTACAATGAAAATAATGTAGAATGGATTTCATCAACAGGCCTATTTTGATTTCAGTACATGTGGCTTTTCAACGCATTGGGGGAATCTGCGTTTCAGTTTTATGCAGCTAAAATCTGGAACAGTCGCTACTCTGGCAATGTTCAAATCTAAGCTAAAAACTGTTTTGTTTGGCTGTGCATATGACTGAAATGCTTTTCTTTGCACTCTTCTCTTTTATGTCTTGAACTATTTGACGGATAGCCTGAAAAATGGCACTTTTGAATTAAGATTTTGTGATTTCTGCCATGTCTTTGTGATTTTAATGCATTTTTTTCCTGTAGTGTGAAGCACTTTGAATTGCCTTGTGTACGAATTGTGCCCTACAAATAAACTTGCCTTGCCTTGCCTGTCATTGATATACAAAGACTAAACCGCTCCGATGAGTTTTTACAATGGCATTTATCTATTTTTGCAACTTGCTAGCTAGCTTAGCTTAAAAACTACAGAACGTAAAATGTTCTTAATTGGTGGTAATCTTCGGGAACCGCCCATACCAATAACCGCTTTGGACATTCTCTTTTGGATGTGTTCTGTTGTCGTAGAGATATAGCTAATAGTATCGACCCTGAAGTGTCCTTGAAGAAAACATACATTTCTTCTTATTTATCAATTTGACTTTAAATCTTGTTTTGTAGCTATTTCAGCGTTAGCCACTTCTTGATAATTCACTAATCGTGTATGGATTAGCCTGCATATGAACGCATTAAAGTAGAGTTTTTGTGCGTAAAAGACATCAACAGTGATCAACAGCATAGTGACGTCACACATCAGTCAAATGTTCAGTTAGCCTAATGTTAAACCAATGGAGATTTTAAGATACTAAATGCTAAACTCAATTATTCAGATTTTAGAGAGTGATCAATGGATTCACCAGAAGTGACAGTTTATCAGGTTGTTTCGTGGCTCTTTTGTCAGCTTTCTTACAATGTTTTGGCCAATCTATCTTGATGGACGTTTAGCAAACCAACAGCAAAGATGGCTGATTTCCACCCCCAGCACTTGTGTTGCAAACTGCATAACACTACCAGTCGAGAACAGTTTTAGCCAGACACATTCACAAATGATTACAAATTAAAACTTAATATACTGCATATGTATAAGTCTAAGGTATTAGAAATCCATTTCCCTCGGGTGTTGGTGTGCATGCATTTGTGTTGTGTTTCTGTGTCCAGTCGCAGGTGCTGATGCTGGTTCATTTCGCAGCTCTGTCTCCTGGGATAAGTCACTACTCTATCAGACACACCCCTCTCCTCCCATGGAGCACCTCTGGAGGCCCTCAGACTATTTGCACTAGTTAGTATTCATCAAACTCCAGTACATTTTGTGAGATGTGTGTTTTATCCATATTGTTACCAGGGCAATTCTCCGATATTATGAGGGCTGCCTATACTGAATTGTGTACATGGAATATAAGACCAAAGGTGCCTGTGAGTAAATGATTTCCTGTTTCTGCAGCTGAAACAATGTGCCTTTGAGCTGGTACGGTCTAATGGACATACTGATGACAATATAAAGACCTGTTAAACTCCCTTCACAATGACTCAGAGGCCCCCACTGAGATAATAAATAGTCCGGCACCACTGTAAAACTGAGGCATAATGAACACTGTTTTTCACAAGGCCAAACGTCAGGCTTCGTTCTGTGAAGGGTTTTGTGTTTATTCTCTTGACTCCGCCTCCTTGTTAAGTCTTTGCTGACATGACTGCCTCCATTTTAGCAGGAGGTCTGGCAATGAGAAAATGATTAAATTAAAACTGTGTCTCAGCGACACGATTTGGTTCAGTACACAGATGACAGATGGCGTCGCTGGTTGCCAAGACAACTAAACATTAATCCGCCACCTCCTCCTGCTCCTCTTGAATGGTGAGGAATCGATTATTCAGCACTGGGCACCATGTGCTGTGTACCACTCAAATGAGTCCCCAGGGTCAAAGAGACCTCGACCCTTCAGATGGGGACTCAGGTATTAAGAACGCACAAGTGTATTTAGGTGCTGTTTACAAAGACTATGTGGTTACAGTGTTTTATGTTTTCATTTGTAAAAAAAAATTCTTTTGTTTTATACATTTTAAATATTTTAGTGCTTTTGTGCACCTTTATTCTAAAAAGCCAGTATTTATATATGTACTTCTTGCCTCTACAGTACAGTACACTGGAAGCAAATGATTTTGTGGCTGTAATTCCCAGTATAAACTATTCAAAGCGCATTAACATGCCCCTTCAGTCACTGCTTGTCAGTGGGAAAGTGCCCTTAAGGCGTTCATATAAAGGAGTAATAAATAATATTTCAGTAGGTTTCCCTCATGACTGATGTCTGCTGTCAGCTGAGCCAGGCTGGCAGAGCAGGGGGTCAGTGGCTGCAGGGCCAGTCTTTCTTTAATTAAACTTCCTGTCAATTACACCACTCTGTGCTCTCGGTGTGTAGAGTTTGTCTGTGGTGTAACATAAAGCACACTATCAGGTGCACAAATGAATACATGGTCATTTACAACTGGCCCTTTAAAACACATTTCTTTAGGTTTGTCTTTTCACCAGACTAGATACTATTAATTCAGAACTGGCTTTGTAATATAACAGCTGACCACCAGAGGGCATTATAGCTGCTTCTTCACAAATGTACATTTTGTCTTCACAAATGTACATTTTGTCTGGAATGAAAAGGGAAACCATCTTCACTTTTGACGGCTGATCATACTCATACTGTGTCCTTTATCAAACAGTATTACAAAAGAAATACTCCTACTATTCTAACTGTTTTGTAAAATAACCAGAAGTGAGAAATGTTGAGATATTTCATGTAAATGAGATTAAAACAGTTGAGTCAATTTAGCCATTACCTGTGTCCACCATTATACGCTGCTTGGCAACCAAACAAAAGCCTAATGCACATGAAAACCTTGAGTCAGGCGTGAAGAGGGCTCCTTGTCTGCGCTGAAAAGAAGAATCGCAGCCACATTCGTCTCTCTGTCACAGCGCCTCCAATCACTGTGATTTTAACAAGATTACTGAGAGCGAGTGCAAGCAATGGAGTAGTGCCGTAATTTAATTATCATGTGATGGAGTGCCCCAAACAGCTGTATTATCACTGGCCAGTTGCTTAACCCCTGTCATCACATGAGGGATCACTGCCCCTGTGAATCTGTGATGACGAACAAAGACTTATTATGTGTTGGTTCAGTGTCATGTGCACACTGTACAGGAAACATGCTTTTTCTTTCACTTCACAAGGTTGTGTTCACTTAAATTTGAGCTGGAGGACAGGTAACATTTGGGTTACAGTTAACTGATGACACAAGCTTGAAATAGTTAGTTTGTGAAGATTACATCAAATAATGAGGTCTGTTTAATTTGTGGATTTGGAGACATTTACTTCAAAAACTCTAGATTAATATCAGCCCCTGGGCTTTATTTGAAATGTTGACATTATTTTGTTTGATCATGTGAACCAAACCACAATGTATACCTTTACAAAGCGGAACATAATATACATGTCCTAATAGATTGTCTCTGCTCTTTCAGCCTCCGCCCTTTGCTCCAGAGTGTCTCCTGACAACCACATTTCTCTCCTTTGCCACTTCCTTTTTTTTTTTTCTTCTCCAAGCATCTATTCTGTCTCCATGGCAACTGATGTGAGTTTTACAGGCAATGACAAAAGATCCCAAGGACAATACACAAATAATATATAAATGAATAGACCTGCACTCCAGTATTAGAGCAAAAGGACTGCTATGGTCAGGTAAAATGGAAGACCTAAAACAAAATAATAATAAAGCCTTTAGTCTTATATATTGCTTTGTCATACACTAAAGTTGCTTGTCAATGTTATGCACATTTTCATTCACTATGGGCTGCAGATATTTGGGAATAAATAACCCTTAAACAGTGATCTGGTATTTTTATTTTGCCTTTTACCTTGACTGATCATTAAAAACACATTTTACTAAAGTTAATATGTAATTATTTGCATACTACAGAATGGATTAATACCAGTTATTGAAGTGCCAGCACTTGTAAAATATTATGAATGCAATACTTGGTTTAAGATTCCTGCAACTATTTTATGTTTTCAGTGAACCTTTTTCTGTTTTTTTCACTGTCACAAAGTTCACAAATGAATCTGATTTTCTCCTGTTGATCACTTCAGACGCTGAAGGATGTAAACGTCAGGGAGAGGCTTGTCACGCTGGCATCACTCACCTCCAGTGGGCCCCTAAATGTATTACGTTGCAACAAGGTCATTAACTGCAGGTAAGGTTGTGAGGGCTTGAAATGAAACAGGTGTCCAAGTTAGTTTTGTTTTGGACTGAGAGAAAAGAGTCATTTTAACTTAATATAATTTACAAACTTTAACATTATTGAATTTGTTGTATCACAGCAGTCTGTTTCTCATGTGAAAAATGTGAGCTGTGTCTCGACCAGACTGTTGATTTGCCTCTTTGCCTCTTTGCCTGCGTTTGCAAAGGTTTTCCGAGCAGTGTGCAGAGCTGTTGATGTGATTTTGTGTCTGAGAAGTGATTTAAGGTCTTAAATACCAAGCTGGAGACAGACTGACAGACAGAACAAGCAGAAGAACGAGCATGCCCTCTGCGGACAGCCGGATTGACAGGTTCACTGCCAGTCTACACACTCCTTGAGCAGCGGCGGTCAAGACACCATTAAAATCTGCTTGTTTGTTCGGTTTCGGAGCAAAGGTGCAAGGTGAAGACGCAGGGAAATCTGACAGGCCTCCAAAACAAGCACGTGCAAATGACTCGATGCATTTGGTGCGGTAATGTCATGTCGTGAGGTTGGATGGAAGTTTGAAAAAGACAGACTGTGCTGGATACGCGCGATGTATCATTCAGATGGAGCGCCTCTGCAGTGTCTGACTCACCATGCAGCAGTGACAAGCTGAAGCCGTGCGCGCGGGGGGAGGGGAGGGGCCGGGCAGGCGGGCGGGCGGGGGGCCAGAGTGCACGGACGGCCGGAGTGCACGAAGCAGGGAGGGCTGATAAAAGAAAGATTGTGACATTATCTTATCGCCCTCATCAAGTCAGCCGTCACTCACTCCCTGTCAGCTCTGTGGGACGAGGACAGGGGAAAGCCTTTGTGAGGGGAGTGAAAGTACAGCTCGTCTGCCGTACTGTGCCCCGCATTAGTGTTGAGAGGTGCAGCAGGTGGTTTGTCAGGTATGCCCTCAAATATGAATGATTGTGGTAGATTATTTGAATAGTAAGGAATTATCTGTTTGATTAGTTCACTAGTCAAACCATTATTTCGGTTATACATTGAGATTTTTAATCATACATAATACAGGTTGAATTATGGTGGCTGAATGCTTCTATGGAGAATATTTACAGATATGATGTATTAGGGATGACAATTAGAAAGAGTTTATTCTTTTTTGACATTTAGATTTAACAATACTACTGTCTTTGTTATTTTATTTTTTTAAACGGATGTGAGGTACAGATAAGAATTTTTTTAAATAGTTGACGTGTCACCATTAGTTAATATAATCTTGGATGTAGGGAGCAATGAGCTATATTTTTTGCATAAATCAAATTCATAAAACAAGTTGTATGTTAATTTTATAGTGTGCAAGTGGTTGTCAAACTTTTCTACACCAACTACCATCTGAGAGAATGTTTAGCCTTTGAAGTACAACCAGGTTGAAAACAGAACTCATAACAAGTCTAAACAAGAGCTGAACCAGGTCTAAAATAGAACTATGCCATTTAGTTGATAGGAAAAGGCTGCCATAGGTGCCATAGATGCCAGGGTGCCATAGGTGCCAACAACTCTAAACTGGGCCATCAGGTAACAAAGACAGATCAGTTTCAGGGCAGGGCCGATTTAGTTCAGGGCAGTGTAAAATGTCTAGCTTCTCAGTACGGTCCCCTCAGATTGAAAATGACTTCCGGATGGCAGTCGAAACCTCTTGATTTAAAAAGCATTGACCAGCAAGGAAACTTTTTCTACCATCGACTATGGCACTAATGACTCAAAATTAAGTTTACTCTACAACTGAAGCTCACCTGCCACAGTTTGGGAACCACTGATCTACACTGTTGGAAAAACAACCATCTTAATAATAAATCATTTTTGACCAACTAAAACTTGTAGTCATTTGAGTAGCAAAATGTTTCTAATAAAATTATTTAGTCACATGTTTTACTTGGGAAACTCGTACTAAGTTCAAACCAAACTCAACATCTCTGTTGCCTTTATTTCATAACAAAATATTTCCAGAAAATGGTCATACATCATATATTTTTCAATCATCATGCCGGCCACGTACTAAGAACTAAAGTCATTCTGCTCGTTATCTAAAATGCAGAGAAATATGGCGGTACCAGTTGAGAGAGCATTCTATTTTTCCAATGCGTGTGTGTTTACTTTACCGTTTGCACTCACCTACAGGCTCTTAACGCAACAGTTATTTTTTTCTTTTCACCTACCAAGACGCTAAACCAAATCAATTTCCAATGTACTTTAGCATTGTTCGCAACAGCATTATACTGTCAATTCTGCTTTGGCTGTTTTATCCAAACTGAGAGGCCATTATTGTCACTGCGGTGGATAGAGAGCAATTGCCTGTAATTTCTTGGCAATTTGAACCTTAATGGATAAATTGCAGGTTGTTGCAGGGGGCTGGATGGTGTGCCATTCATACAGCAATTACGGCAAATGGTCTAACCGGAAAATATACAGGGCTGTTTTTAGATCCAAACTGTTTAACACGTTTTGTTGTAGATAATTGGTTTATCTTGATCAGCAGTGGCAGCGTGCCTCTGTCTCTAAACGCTGGACAAAAGAGCTGACAGCGATCGGGTTGTCCTTGTATTGTCTCGTGGCTTTGGGACCTCTCTATCAGACCTGTCACTTCACTCAAGAAATCAAATAGACATAGAATGGGCCACTGCACAAAATCAATATGGTGGGAAGAAAATACTATACGCATGATATTGGCAGTGTTGTTTTGAAGAAATGCAACATTTGAATAGCAAGTATGCGTTTCTGCTAATAAATGCTACAAAAAGAGCTGATTAAAAAAAGTAAAAAAGTAAACTTGGTGATACTTCTGCACGTTTGTGATACATTTTACTGACATTTCACATTTTTCATATAATTAAACCTCAACAAATACATTTAAAGAAATGTTTTAATGTTGTTTTTTTTTTTACATCTCTGAATATAATCATCAGGATACTCCCAAAAAATTTATTTAGTTGTAAGAAGATATTATTATTAATGCTTACCAGTTCCACTCTCCCTAAAAGCCCTCCCCCATCTCCCCATCTCTCGCTTTTTAATGAGATTTGGAGTGCGTGTGTCACCCCACTGCGATGCCATCGGTGACAGAGCAGAGGACAAAAGGAGGCCCGGCGCGTGGCTTTTGGAGAATACCCCTCCTCAGCCAAAGCACACGAGCATGCACCCTCTCACACGCGCTCCCATCTGGACACAACCATCAGGAGGCTGAAAGCAGTGAAGGATACACACTTACACATATCCACACATTTTCACACATTCTGAACACTCACAGGGGCCTCAGGTGCAGGGATGTCTCCTGTCTCCTCTACTTTATGCAGTATTTTGAAGTATTTGGCATATGGCTGCAAGATTGATCTCAACAAATGCACTTTTAAATGTGCAATTAGTCGCAAATCTCTAAGAAAATATGTCCTCTGCTAAGTCATTCATATAATCAAAATATATATGAATAAACTGCTATCCATTAGACCTCTGCAAATATGAAGGGAAATGCATGTTATTGTATTAGTTAACCAGTTTCTTCTGCACTGGGATATGTGTTTAAAATGTGCACTGTGTGAACTGAATCTTTATTTTAATATCTACACATTTATTTATTGGATAGAGACGGTGTAAATTACAGTGTTAATATGCCGGGTTATAGCAAAAATGCTGAGATTCATCTGTTATACCAAGGCAGGAAACGCAAAAGACAAAGCATTACAAAAACATACTAAACTTGCTCACAAAGGTTTTGCAAATTGCATCCACATTTGAATTGCAGTTTGAACTTTCCTCACAATTGTTTGTCACACATTTTGACTCTAGGGGGCACAATGTATGTTTTTATTGGCGTCCCAAAACCTTTTCTCCATGGAGATGTTTTGTTTTGCCTGGAATGTTCCACAAAATGTCATGAAACTTTGTAAACACCATACTGTGGAACATTTCAGGCAAAGCAATACCATTTTAGACAAGCAGGTGATGGGCCCTCCACCAGAAAAGGGCTACAACACAAATACGTCATCGCAACATGGTTTTGAACAGAATTCTAATTGTCTTGCACCTTTATTTTCTTTATAATGGGCCTTGTGACTTCCTGATTGCAGGTTGTCTTGCCTCAGAGGCCCCCCTTGACGACGTCTGACGCACTTCCTGTTGAGAAGGGGGGATGCTGCTACACAATCAGGAGGTGTGGAAGTGAGGAGAGCGGCTAAATTTATACCAGCCACACAGATTGTGCTAAGTGTTAGCATGTGCAGCCAATCATGTTCCTCGACCCGCGCCAGAGGAGGAACCTGCTGCTTGGGCTTAACCAGTCACAGTCCAACCAGCGCTTGTTGTGAAGTGCGGCTGCTGTTTAACGAGGTATGTTATAGGACTGTGCAATTAATTTAATTTTAACCATATATTGTTCCAAAACATTACAAAAAGGGTTTGGTGGAAATAAACAACAACAGTGCCTTCTGTTCTGATATGGCCTTTAAAAACCTAATCTAATCCGGAGTCTTTTATAACATTATACAAAATGCATTTATTATAAAGGATAATATACCGGTATCCATACATCCTTTACTGGTTGACTTTTCACAACACGTAATTGTTATCACTCAAATAATCAGGATTATTAGTTTTTCCATAATCGAGCGACACTATGGTGATGAATGTTGTGGTCTTTTTGCGAGCTGTACATCTGGGCGGTGCTTCTGCGTCTGTTGTCACGCTCGTATTACGCAGCGAACATTCATTGAGCACCATGGACAGCTCACGTGTGGGGCTATGTGACTGCATAGAGCGGAAAGGCTGCAAAAACAATATTTTCACTCTATCTATTTAGAAAACATAACATACTGTGCTTTTCACAACAATATTGCGTTTGCAGAGAACATCATATCTACATATATAAAGGCAACTTTAGCAATTTGCTAATTGTGACTATTTAAATGGCATTTCCAAATCAATTGCGATTAATCTTTGTCTTTGTCTTTGTCTTTGTCTTTGTCTTTATACCCTATATACATGAATAATCACTATAGGCCTATAGAAAAAGCCATTTCAACCATTTGGCCTGGCTGAATAAAAAGTAATATCATGTTTATATTAGGGATGTAACAATATCTGAATGTCTTGGTGTGATATTATCATGAAATTCATTACACGGTACAATATTTATTGTTTTGCAGACACAGACTTTGTAGAAATTATACTTTTTCTTCCGAATTTGACATAATTTAATCTAATCTAATTAATCGTTGTCAAGTTTGGTTTTAATGAAATATGTAGTAAAGAAGGTTTAAAATAAAGTATTTAGGCGAGCAATGTTACTATCTAGTTAGTTTGAATACATGGCTTATAGTTCATTCATGTATTTTATCTATGTATTTTTTATGAGTGTTTCCCTTCACCTTCTGACATTGTGCTGAGGGAGAGGGAGGGGCACTGTGCAAATCGGGACCTTATTTATGAGCCATACACGTCCTTTGGGACCAAACACAACACCAGCAGCTCAGCCCCGAGTCATTAATGAGAGGTTTCAGCCGTCTTTCCCCTTTCCCTCCCCACAGGCTGTGACACACCTGCCTCACATCCACATCTGTTTAAGACCACAAACATATGCACACACACCCACTCAATTTAGCCTCCGTCACACGTCCACGCGCTATATATGTCCACGCTGATGCAAATGGAGACATTAAATAGTGCTTAAGTAGCGGCCTGCTGACGTCTTCGCATAGGCATTGGTGGGGCTCTCGTGCAGGCGTGGATTTAGTGGTGTAATCAGCAGTCTGGTGGTCACAGCAAAGGCTACGGGTCGCCTCCCTTGGTTGCACTGGATTGGGATGCCGGTTATGGCTGGTTGACTGTGAGAAAATAGCGTTTAAGGGTGGGCCAGGGACACGTTTATTGAGCCTGTCAAATTAACAAAAGCAATGAGCTGAGCCGAGGCAAGAGCCAAAATAACAAGCACAGAGACACGGTGGGGGCAGAAAACATGTTTGCAACACCACAACCACAAGTCAGGCATCATTCAAACTCTGCTCGTGTCACCTTGGCTTTAGGCCCAGCTGTTGTTTGACGTCAATGAAGGCAAAAGCAGCATATAGAGTAGTCCTTTTTTGTTTGAAGAAACTGTTGATATCAAATAAAACGTGGGGAGCAGAGAGGGCAAGATTAGAACTTTGCAAAGTAGAAAACATATAACATGGCTTATTTTCTCTATAGAACAATTGGTAATGTTTTTTTTGTTTGTTTTTTTGAGAGAGAGAGAGAGAGCGAGAGAGAGAGAGAAACAGGTGCAACAGGTATTGTTTGCAGAGGCTTAAATCTTGAACTATATGATGATGGTGCAGGTAATTAAATATTTGATGCCTGATTCAAATCTGAATTTGCTTTATATATATCTCTGATCATTTTCATGCTCTACACCGATTTTTAAAGATGAGGGCTTGACTCCTAAATCAAAATTACACCTCCAAATAGCCCGATAAGTGCTCCTCCTCCCCTCATCTCCATTAAGAGGTTAGAGAAGCCAATAGGCCCTGGCCAATCCTGGAAACTAACCCTATTGATTTTATTGACAGACCAGGAGGGCCGCCATTAACCGTGCATTTCCTCTGCTCTTTGTTGGCTTCTAGAGTAAATGTAGTTTGTGCACTCTATGTTCACTAATCCTTGTTTCATTGAAAACTTGAATCAACAAAGCAGGCAAACAAAAAGTTTCTTTTCTCTTTTTTTTTATCAAAAGGGATATAGAGTATTTCATTTCGACATCAACAAACCTCTCAATTTACACAGCAACAGAAGCCATAAAATCACACTGTAACTCCAGAGGCACAAAACAGGAAACTTTTTTACTACTTTTAAGTTGCACAATTGTTGAAAATGGACAATGGCCAGTCTGAGGATTGTGTGATCGTGGAGGTGGAAGGGGGAGTAGTGGGTACATTTGGTTAAGTCAGGAGCTTGAGATGTACAAACCCAAAGTGGGATGATGGAGGAGGTGAGGGGCGTGTGAAGGGGGCATGGAACACAGAAACAAGAACATGAAGAAGAGCTGCCGTTTTCACACGACGCTCTTTTTATCATTCTCATCTGGTGAGCAGCCCTGTCACAAAGTCAAAGACAGGGTCTGAGATCTTTGTCTAGGGCTCTATTTCTATATATTTTACATATATTGTTATCTTTACAAGTGTCTACATTTGTTTATCACAAAAACACCACATTTGAACAAATGCGTCAAAGACATAAGAATCATTCATGATTTTTGATCAGATCTGTTACTATAGGTTTATTGCTTTGTACACTGAGTAATGTTTGGAGTCATCTGCTTGTGAGACTCCAAACTGACCACTAGCTGTTGGACGTCCTGTTAAAATCAGCTGGACTCTACACCTTTGGTAAATTGTGCAAAGAAATCGAAGCATAAGTAACAGTTTCTGAGACAAAGACCAACAAAAATATTATGTAAAAAAAAACCATAGTGTTTAAAAGGAACATGAAAGACACATTTCACTTTGTTCCATGCATAAATACACACATTTATATTGTGATGTGCTGAATGAATGTCTCCACAGACAAGTGAAAATGACAGTTGGCCCCTTTAGACCTTAAGTGCACAATCTGATTCAAACGAGTGAAGATGAGGCTTCACAAACCCACGGCTGCTTTCTACTTAAACTCATCTCCAACTACACATTGTTGTGATTGCCTTTGTGCTCTGTGTCTCTGAAGAGAACTTCCCTGTTCATGAACATAGACACACACAGACAAATGTAAACATTCAAATACTTGGGGAATGTTCACTTTAGACTTTGTTTTTTCAAATCTGAAGCAGTGTTTCCTAAAATAGTGTCTGCAGTACTTTTGCGTAGAAAATCATAAACAATATTTATGTTTTTATTTTATATTTTAGAACGAATGCTGAAGAGACAAATTTAAAGCCATACTGTGAAACATTCCAGGCAAGAGCTGTAATATCTCCATGGAGACAACCAGGAAAGTTACATAGTGAGCCTTTATCTTCTATCTTATATTTATAAGCTGCCACAAACATGTTGAATTTAAAATCCATTTTATATTAATTCCAAGAAGATTGTGTTTAAAACATTGATTGATAAATAAGGTTTCTACTAAGCAAGATATAATCTAAAATATTTTTTAAATAATATAAATATCTGGGATTCTTGATACTGAATGGTTACTCTATCAAATGTGAATTGCACAATCCCCTCGTAAGGCGGTGTGTGAGTAACAAGGATTCATTTATAAATCTATATAGATCATGTTTTATGTGCTTTCTATCTTCATATTTGCTTCATATTTAAAGTATATATATTTAATTTAACAATGCATTGGTACAGCTGGGTCGCAGGTAGATGAACTGAATGGCTTTTCTCCAGCACTACACAGGTGATGGATGCAGACGCCGACTCACTCTCACTGTGTTACAACATGTAGCAGATATTTGTGAGACTTCCTTTTTGCATTTGATCCTCTTCTCAACATTTAAACACCGCTCAAAACAAGGCATGATCAAACTGGCGAGAACCTCCACACTCGAACATGTTCGAGGTCTGTACACAAAAGCAAGTGATAAGTCAAAGAAAAGATTGTATTGTGCATTTAAAGGACATGACTCCAGTGCATTCAGGAGTACAGTAGAATCTACGACAACAGAGTGTCTCTAGCTTCTCTTTACAATGCTGCAGTGACATATTTACTATTATACATTGGATTAGCTGGCACAAGAACCACATCTTTGTGTATGTTTTGGCGTGTATGAACTGTTTTTATCCAACCTCCAGGCTTCACTGCCACGCTGATGATGTGGAAAGATTCACATTTACACACGACTGCACTCCAGATAATTATACCTATTATCAATATGCATATTAATACATTTACAGACTGCCAATCGGATATGCATTATACTGCCATAAACTTGTATATCTTTTAATATGATTTAGCCATTTTACATCAAGTTAATCGTTTTCAGTGTTGTTGTTTTTTTGTGTGCAAAGAACACAAAAATGGATTGTACTTTGTACTTTTCATTTGTCAATGTATAACTAAATTCGTACACACTCATGAAATAAGTCTACTTTTGTGCTAGTGATGTGTGCTTTCATGATTTGGTCTAGGAGTATCCTTTGTCTTGGCTGTAGCCATAGCCTCCTTCCTGTGCTTCCTCCTGGACATACTCCTCGGTCTTCTCCCAGTTGGCCTGCCAGCCTCCGTTCACCTGTGTGGTAGCTCCGTACGACCTCCCCGTGGCTCCCCCGAAGGCGCCGTAGTTCTGGGTGATGTCTCCGGTCTCCTCTGCCAGCTCGTCCTCATCAATGAAACCACACTTCTCCTCACTGGTCTGCTCCGGGTCGGCCCACGGCTGCTTCTCTCCTGAGGCAAAGAGCCCATAGAACACCACTCCTCCGTAATGCACCAGGGAGGCGATGAGGAACACATACTGCCATTCCTCTCGTGTCTGAGGCAGGAATGAGGAAGCAACAACAGTCTTTACTACAAGCAGCACTTCACATCCATCCTATGCATTCATTCAATTATTCTAGACTTTTTTTCTATATGTGTGTCAATCCAAACAAATATTTCCAAACACTGAGCCTGTAATAATGATTCACCTTGTTTTTTGTCATAGCGCCAACAATGAGAGGACACACCATCCCTGACAGTGTTCCCACACCATTGGATATCCCCATCAGGATACTGGCGTAGCGCGGAGCAATGTCCAGGTGATTCACATTGAAACCTACAACAAGCACAAATGTAATTTCACTACTCTGTAAGGCAGTGTGATTTTTCCATTCATTTTTGGAGGTTCATGAAATCAACAGAGCCATATTCCAGCTCCATTCTCCTCCCCCACTCTGCCTCTGACAGCCTGAATGAGGAGTGCCCTCACTGGCTGCGGCTGCAAGCTGCCTGCTGGCAAGTCCCTCGAGACAGCCAGCACTGAATTATTAAACACTCCAGAAGAAAGCACAGGAACAATAGGAAATAGGATTTGGAGCACAGACATGATCCTTGCCTGATAGCTGTGGTACTATGTGGTTTTCAACAACTCAGTCATTTATCTGTTGAATGAAAGAGCTTTTGGCTGTATAGTAACAGTAAAAAAAAAAAAAAAAAAAAAGTGTTAGAAATAATTAAATCTTACAATACCACATTGACTAATGACACAAAAGATAAATAGATGGGATTTTTTTTTGTCCATCCATGTAGCAGTTTATCTGGTTTTACTGACCTGATATAGCAAATCCACTGAAGCCTACCGCCAGTACCAGGAAAGAGATGGCCACCCCTTTACTGTGTGAATATCCGACCACCAGCAGCAGCGTGGCCTCCATGCCAAACCCTGACGGAGACAGACAGAAGGTCACAGACACAAGCACAGTGCAGCACAAAAGGCCCACGGCTGTTGGCCAGAGCGCAGTGCCAATTGAATTACAGATGAATCGTGGACCACACTCAATTACGTAAGTGTCAGATACAAGATCAATGCTCACTCACAATCACAATGCGTTTATAACAGTTGTTTTTTAAAACCTGTTAGGGTGTCAAGTATTCAAAATCTCCACGCAGGTCTGTTTTTTTGCCAAACAAAAACAGTATGGATTTTAACACCCCTTGGCTGGGCAAAATGAGAGGTGTGGAAATGTGATTTGATCTGGAGTTCAGGCTCTCACCTCCACAGTTCATCATTTTCCTGACATTGGTGGTGGACATGATGTTCTTGCTGCGCAAGTAGTCAGCCAGCTGGCCACCAAAGGGCACTATGATGGTCATGACCAAATGGGGCAGAGCAGAAAGCATGCCAACCTAAACACAAGCACCAAACAAGAGTTAATGGGATCTCTGTTCTTAGATCAAATTATTTGGATGAACAATTGTTTACCTTGCTAATCTCAAAGCCAAAAACTTCCTCAAAGTAGGCTGGCTGACTGATGAGCAGCAGGTAAAATGTCCAGCTCCTACAGAAGTTTGCCACAATAATTGCATAGACGGGCATAGAGGTGAAGAACTTTTTCCATGGGGTCTTGAATTTCTACAACGAGAATTGTGTGTGAGACAAGGCTGACGCGAGTGTTTTGCACTCAGGGGCTGGCCTCACCTCAGAAGCCCCCATTAGCTTGGAACTTTCTCCAATACTCTCCTCTATGTAGCAGCGTTCCTCATCACTAATAGTCGGATGGTCAGCAGGGCTCTCATAAGACACAAAGATCCAGAAACAATACCAGAACATGCCAACGCAGCCTATGAAAAGACAGTTATTGTCAGAAAAGTAAAGGATTGCAAATAATCACAACAATCAAACCAAATGCTAATACCAAATAATAATACCTTTTGAATATTAAGTTGTTTGTTTACAAGTTACATTTTGCATGCATATGCCACTATTTCTTTACATTTTCACTACAATACATTTAACGTATCTTTCGTATAAATGCCATATTAAAGCCAGGCAGGACCACTAACATTATCCAGTCCTGAGAGAGCGATGGATGCTGTAATTATTGACACAGCATAACATTAGATGGAGAAAATCAATGGCCTCTCTGCCTGGATAAATCCATTTGACTTTCACTAGATTTTACTGGACAATTTAAACTAAAGCTTCAATACTCATCATTTGAATGTGTTGGACATAACATATTCTTACCATAAACATAGAAGACTGAGGACCAGCCTGTATACTGAACCAGGATCCCAGCCAGAGGCATGGCGATCACAGCACCAGCATAAGAACCTGCAGAAGACACAGCCTCAGACACTGGAACACAAGGACACAATTTATACTCATTTACCGCAGAAAGAAATGGTGGCAAGACGACTTCTCTCCAGTGGAGGAGCCCATTTACTCCAGATGCCATGGCATGCTGGGTAGGTCACTCCCTTAAAAAAACAACAACATTTATTTAAGTTTTTTAACAATTTAGACAAAGGCCACAAAGACAATTTCCTGTGTCTTCTTGAAGAAAGCAGCCAGGCAAAGCTCACACAATTATATCCAACAGCCTATCTTAATGCATTCATGTAAGCAATATTTTGGCTGTCTGGCTGAATGTTTATTAAGTAATAGAATAATTTCTTCTATTGGCATGCAACTTGTTGTTTGCCAACAAACCTATGAACCTTTTGTGGTGATAGTACTCATATTGATTAATACCATCTTCATTTTCAGTTTCTACAACTAGGCCAAGGCTATACATTTCAGTATAAAAAATAGAATGCGAAGCCAAGAAAAATGACACCAAACACTCACATACCTCCACCAGCCCTTGTAATATTCTGACAAAAATGACACAGCCGTAATGAACTCGTGCAGCAGAGGGGATGAACATGTTGAGCGTTGACGTTAAGAAGATTGCTGCACCAAAAACCCTGTAAGATAAATGCCATGTCATTATTTTGCATTTTAAAAAATACCCTACAACCATCTTGGCTTGTAGGGTATCTTTAAAATTCAAAATTTTAATAATTTCGCAGTGATCGTGCAGAGGCCGTGGACAACCCTATAAAAACCCGGACCCCCAGACCACGTGAAATGCGTTTGGCCTGCTATACCGCACCGCATTTAAGAAGAGAAGCGCTTGCGGATTTAAATGCGCACAAATTGCCTTGGCGACAGCACAGGGCCCACGATGCGCATGCCCTGAGAGCGGGACAGACTTAAGCCGCTCCCGCGGGAGCTCATTAACAGGTGGCACAAAGCCCGGGGCCGGGAGCAGTGTCTGGGGCCCCTCCTGCCCTCAGCACGACTCCTCTACGGAGCAGCTCTGGGTCTTCACGCACCACGTGTTTTTTTCCACGCTCGTTTGTCAGGCACATTTTTGATTCTCAACAGCCCACATTGCAGCGCGTACCTGTTTGCTGCCAGCCGCGAGCATATGTATCCTCCCGGTATCTGCGTCACGATGTAACCCCAGAAGAACGAGCCGTGGATCATGCCGACTGTCTCCGGGTCCCAGCTGAACTTGGCTTTCTATTAAGAACATTATCATAAGGTTAAAATTGCGGATTCAATTTTGTATTGCCAAGAATTTTAATATTTTGGCACAGTAGGCCTCATTATTGTAATTTTTTCCATTCACACTTCAGACGGTATTGTATTTTAAGATATGCTTAGAGCCTATTCATATAAAATTGACAAAATGATAAAGTGTAGCCTTAGATTTTGCAAGGCATTTATGGAAATGCAAAAATAAAACAACAAAAGTCCATAACAGACACCTAAGCCCAGTTGGTTAGGCCTAATGGGCTGCATCCTTTTCTTGCCTGATTTCCCACAATAATACAAATGTGACCATCTTTAATTTGTTGTCAGTATTTAATTCCAACAACGATGTATTTGATTCAGTGTATTGTAAGCCTTTATTTCTTTACTCGGCCTTTTCAAAATGTAGACTATTTGTGTTCTGTCCTAAAGCCTTGTTACCTCATTTTAGACCCTCCAGGTCTATCTTCAGTTCATTAAATATGTGGTTATTTTACTCTTATTTATGTTTAGGCCCCATCTGTATATCTGAAGTGAGGGCACGTGAGAGTGGAGGCATGTTGTACGTGCTGCGTGCGTCAGCCGCGCTGAGCTGGGCCACACCTCTTTGACGATGATCTTTCCGTTTTGATGGATGGTGCTGTTGTTAACCATGCTCACTATAGCCACGCCCAAGTTACACCGGATACCGAAGGAGATGCAGAAGCCCATGCCGCTCAGCATGGCGATGATGTAGCGGCGAGGCAGACCGAAGCAGCTGCAGTCAAAGATGGGAGGCTTCTTCTCTGGGGCCTCTTTAGGCCGACCATCTTCTGTTAGCTCTATCACATCTCCAGTGTTCTGTTTCTTCTCCATCGCCCTGTGGAGAGAGCAAAGCCCTGTGTGTGGATCTGAGTATCAGACTGAAAAGAATGTGATCACCTGACAACCTCATCTTTTGCCATTCACACAAGAGGCCTTGTGAATGCTTCCTCTGTTTTGTATTGTCATATTCCGTTTTAAATGCCGCTAAATTCATTAAAAGCATCTATAAACAACCCATGTAAAACTAGAATCACTCTCGCTGAGGCCTCCAGAGAGCAGTGACCCACGTCGTGCGCCATTTTTCAGTGGACCACAGTGAGCTTGCCTAAAACCACTAACTCTAGGCCATTTTATTGTATTTTCTATGCACATAAAGCACCTGCAAACCCCTAAGCTGCCGTGTCGCTGTACCGCATTGCAGCAGCCTCTCTGCCGCTCATTAACATTCAGAACCGAACTGCTCTTTGCTTCAGACGCTCCCTGGGCTTTCCTCAAAGGCTTTCCTCTTTTTAGGAAAGTCACACTTGATCTGACGGCTCGATCGCTGGACTCAACACATTTAGACTTATAGTAAAATAGATATGTGCTAATGTCGATCTCCAAATTGATGTAATTGGCAAGATTGCAACATGAAAATATTGTCTAACCAAATGTAAAATACATTTAATATTACGCCAACAATGGATTTAGCACTATGGTGTTGATAAGATCATGGAGGTAAATATTTCCAGTTGAAAATGTAGCACAGCAAAGTGGTAACGCCCTAAAAGCTGGATGATGATCCCTGAATATTATAGGAGCGGAAGTCCACAAGTTATCATTTTTAATTCCTAAATTTAAAAGAGCATAGCAACAAGGTAATTCTGCCAGTGATGTTAAGGGCATGTTTATTTCGGCAATACGAACACAGGCTCTTGCTGCGCGTAAGAGGGTTCATAAAATGGTTGAACTTGAGTTTGCCTGGGCTTCAACAGTCTCATGTGGCCTTTAAGTCCCTTTAAGTCCCGGGCAGACTCAGGCCAGTTTCTTTGCGTGCCTGTAATTAGCCCTGTTCTACTGTAAAGCCATCGGAACGGAACCGTGCCAAAGCCATCACGCACACGGCTACGTACACGCACTGCACGCACGCATATTCTCACGCGCACCAAGGCCAGTGCGCAGATGCTTGCACATTTCACTTCTAGTGGAGACCAGGACCAGTGGCCTATTTCCTTACATTTTTCAATGTAAGTTTTAATTAGTCCACGTTTGTCGTTTAAAAACTCTGACAATTCAGAAGGATTCCAAGAGCATAAAGCGTTGTCCTGACACCTTGGTGCACTGAGGTCAGCTGAGGGAACCATGACAGCCCCATGTTCTTACCTGTACACATGGCCGAGGGTTTTCCCCGCGAACTCCTTTACCCCCGTCGCGGCTCGGCTCTTCACAGACTCCATGTCCAGTTGCTGTGCGTCAGGCCTCGTCTGAAATATCTAAAGCCTGTTGGCCATGTTCCGACGCAGGACGGCCGACTAAAACAACGACCCGAATTTGTAAATAAAACGCGAATCCGACGGGACGAAAAGACTGGGTGATTGGCAAAGGGAAAAAAAGCCCTCGGTTCAGCGCGAATCAAACGAGATGCGTGCGTCCGTCCTGCAGCAGCAGCCCATCTCGTGCGTCGCGTACAGTAAGCTTCACAAGCGCACCAAAAACAAAAAGCCGTCAAACGAAACGTCGATGTGATAAAGGCACTGTAAATGAAATGAAAGGATAAATATATCGACGTAAAGAAAATGCCAACTTTACAGAGCAGACGGTGGTGTTTGTAGTAGCGTGAATAAATCAAAGAGGGAGTGAGGCGGGCTTGTGTCTCCCGTGGCGCGCGCAGGTTTATCTGACGTCGTGTTCAGCACCGAGGTCAGCTCCGCGTGCCACATCTGGACTTCTGCACGCGCCAATGCAGGCCATGTCCACCATATAGAGCTGAAATAAAAAGCATATACTTTTAAAGACTTGTTAATGTGGCATTAAGAGAAACATTCAAATTTGAGGCAATTTTGAAGTAGCATTTTATGTCCTAAGTGAATATATTTATGTTGGACGCAGTTATATTTATGTTGCTGTTGTGTATTTTGAATACATAAATATAGCATTACAGACATGTGTTAAACGCTGCAGATCTCTAGAGGGCGGTGCCATGGAAACCAAATGAGCGGGAGTGGATTCCTCCTTCAACATCCAACTCCTTTCCCCAACGCAAGAATCCATCAATAATTCACGTCTCCCAGTTTCCATCCCCCTGGCAACCGCATCGTCACACGGGTTGCCTCGTGCTTTTTTTTTTAACCCTGGAAAATTTGGGATATGCACGTGACCATGTAACTATAGGCTGCTCGGCATTGTTTGTTGAAAGCATTTTTTTCTGTCTTCTCATCTTCTACTACTACTACTACTACTACTACTACTACTACTACTACTACTACTACTACTACTACTACTACTACTACTACTACTAATATTAACATTCATATAAATAATAAGAATAATGATAATAATAATAATAATAATAATAATAATAGTAATAGTAATAATAATAATACATTTGTACAATTATTACACAGACATATACACAGACACAGGAGGACTCTGCAGAGTTCATCCGTCCCCTTCTATTTGTGGGTTCCGTACACCATCTGCTGGTCAGAAAAAGAATAACTTGCAACTCGGGTTCTGGCTTTTCATTGTGCTTATGTTCCTTGGTTTTCAGTTCAGAGTTTAGCTCCAAAGGGGCTTGGGACTTAACAACAGTACCAGTTGATATATATATATATAAATATATATAAATATATATATATATATGTATATATATATGTATGTGTGTATATATAAATGTGTATATATATATGTGTGTGTATATGTGTGTGTATATATATATACATATATACATTTCTCTCTCTCTCTCTCTCTCTCTCTCTCTATATATATATATATGGAGCATGTAACTTTGATAGTTGTTTCTACAATCTAGTAAATACAAAAATCATCTTTTTTTTAACATACATTTTATTATAATGTATCTGAATGTACATTACACTTGGCAGCAATGAGGTGAGGATTACTTTTGACAGAACAAGCTAAATTTGCAGGTTCTTCATGCTCAACACAAAAGACTACATTGCAATGTAGATGCTGCAAAACACATCTTAATAAAGATTTTATAAATGCATATTTCTAACTTTGTTACAAAAATGATATAAATACAAGTAAACATAGACGTTTAAGGCATCTGTTGGACAAAGTAATGCAAAGTCCTTCCACATTACATTTAGGCTGTCATGACCTGAGTTATGAATGGATCAGACTACAGTTTGATTTTTGCAGTGTCTAACATAACATAATTGCTTTATTTGCAGCATAGAAAAAAAAATATCAATTTAGCCCGATATTTTGATACAATGAAGTCTTCACACTGAAAGAGCAAATCGGAATTCCAGAACACATAATGAAGAGCTGTCAGATGTCATAGCTGAGGTTGAATGAAGACACACCTGTGCCTTCCAGCCCTCTTAACAAAAAGTATGTGATGGACGGTTTCAAATAACTTCCAATACAAGTGTCAATATATAAATTAAAACATTGACATCACCTTTAGCCTGGCACCAGGGATAACCTGCTAATTTGATGCTTCTGCTTCAAAATGTCTCAGACAGTAAGCTGTTTTAACCAAAAGCGCAATGTCAGTAATACAATTAATTCACACAGAATCTGGCAGTTGATTGTGTTCGACTTGTTGTTGCTAATTTTAAGTTACAGTAATATTTTGGTGAAATCGGTTTTATAATAGCTGTTTTTATAGTGTAAAACATATTTTTATGACGTAAGAAACAAATGAGAAACTTTGTTTTCTACATTCATAATTTCAAACAGAAAATATATTTTACAGCATGTTAAACATCGATCTACACAATTATGATTTTTTTATCACACAAATCCAGCATATTTGGACAAGTACACACATTTAGTCCTTCATGTTTTAAGCATTTAAAGAAACTGCATGCAAGAAACAAAGAACAATTTTAAACTTAAATGTGTTTACAGAAATATGACAAATTGCGGTGGCTGACTGCCTGTAACGCCTAAACTTTTGCTACATCTTCTCGTTTCATTTTTCACATAAAAGTGCATCACAAAACTTAACGTATTCTAGTACTTAACCAACTCAAATGTGTGTAGTATGAAGACTCTGTAAACTACTTAAAGTATACTGTTCGGAATGTGAATACTCAACTAAAAAATGAGCAACTTCTGTCTGTACTGAAAATAAATACAGTGTAGTTTACAGTTCACTTTTTTTGAACCACTAAAATATTTGCCCTTTTCCACAATAATCTATGATGATGAAATGTAACACTAAACACATTATGATACCTTCTCTTCACATCCTAATATAGGAATATGACGATGGTGGTTAGTAATGGAGAATGCAATAATTTAAGTCTAGTTTGTTAGTAGAGGGAGGCTACAGGCACTCAGACAGGGTTTCATGTTTGTCCATAGAAGGTGACATTTCTGAGGGAGGCTCGGTGATGAAACTGGCACTGAGCTGGAGTTTGAGTTTCTCCACTTCATAGTTATGGAGGTACTCTTGGACCAGGTAGCGCTCCCTTTTGATACGGGCTTTCACATCTGATGGGACGTCCGGGATCATCCAGGCAACAAAGAACTTTACCACAAACACAACATGCTGCAGGAACAAAGATATATATCAAATGTATACACGACAGTATTAACTGAAATAACATAGGCAAAACAAACCTCCATGATGATGATAAAGGCCATTTTGGCTGCCAGGATGTGCCAGAACTGCATTGTGTGAGTGTACTCCTTCTCATGACCTGGAGGGTACCGGTAATCTCTGTATCTGAAAACATATAACATATAGGGTGCAATATCAAATATACTTACTTTAATACTTTAATTAAAAAATACATAAGATAGGAATAATGGCTTGGATTAATTTAAAAGGAGGTACAATCGCAAATAGATCTGTGTTGCCAGCGCTTTAACCTGCATATAGAGGACAAATACAAAGTTTCAACCCTAACCCAAACCCCTCATACTATTTTATGGATAATACATGTTTTATTAGATAATTGTCTCAAGAACCAAAGCACCAAATGAAAACATAAGAAACTTGGCCATATTATCCAATGTTTTTGTAATTAAGAATAAGGTTTAGGTACACTTCACTGTCCCCATAGGGAAATTTGTCCTCTGCATTTGACCCATCATTCAATGCTGCTGGGACAATCTGTCAGGAGCAGTTGGCCTCACAACTCAGCGCTCGAGTGAAAAACATCTCCAGATCTTCGTGCAAAGCTTGGTCAAGACTACTGCAGCTAGTTACAATTATCAGTAAAGGCAATATTTAATTTGAACACATTTACCTCGTATGTGGACACAGTTAGACCCTGTCTATGAAATTTTGAAGACAAATTCTACACACCCTCCCTTTTAAATGTCTAGATAAAATACGATCTGTGTTTTTGTACCTGCATTTGGTGGAGTTGTCAAACCAGCCGCTGTGCTCCTCTGGCATGTTTGGAGCTGGCATCTCAGAGACTTGATACACAGACAGACTGTTGTTGATGTAGCCCCTCATAGAGGCCTGCCCACTGTAGGCGTACAGATAGACCATCCGAGGAATCATGTCTGACGTGAATGCCATGATGAAGGCCTGAGGAAGAATTTGAATATTTTAAAAAAAGCATTCAGTTATCATTGTACATACTCGGTGAGACGTTTCACACAGCAATAACAGGCTGTGAGAGTATTTAACTCTATATCGCTAGTGATCATATCTACTTACATTAGTGACAACTGACAAAATGGCCACTGCGTTTAGTATCTCTTGCCAGGATCCAATGTTTCTGGCCTTTGTAGCCACTGGGCGTTTGAACTGTGTGGTAAATTTCCACGCATCTACTCGGATCTCCAGGATGTTGTTGAAAAGAGCAAGCAGTGGAGCCAAAGGGAAAGACGCCACGAAAAGAGTGATGAAGCCGAACTGGATCACTGCAGGGAAACGGTAGAGCCAAGGCCATTTGTGTGAAAGATGGTGACAAGTTTAAGCATTAGTCAAATAAAGAAAGGGTCCTGACCCATCTCCAGATACTCGTAGAACAGGCCGAGCTGACCAAAGTTTAAGAGCACGTGGTCCTGCTCCCACCGACTGTAGTGTGTCTCAGGGTGACGCCGTGTCTTGCGGCTATTCCACCAGTTTCTCATCACCCTGAGAAACGACAATATGAAAAGAACAATATAAACTCAGAATTTAACATTTTTTTCTCCACATATTTCTTGCTGTGGCTTCTTAAACAAAACATACTTAACATAGTGACTGTGGAGAGAGAGCAGAGATGGAGTTCACCATGGAAACACTGTAGTTACTTTTTATATACACTTTAAAATAATGGGGTTGCAATTAATCATGACTATAGACTAGGGATGTCACAATATAAAATGTTAGTGTTATATAGAGATTTTATGGTTATTCACGATTATTGACCACGTGGCCAAACAGCAGTTAAATCATTCACATTCACGTTGTTCAATAGATCATCATTTCTCTGGAGTGTGAGCGGCTTTATGAAATCAAACTTTATGAATGACAATAAAGTTAATGTAACATAAATAGAAACAGATGAGAAAATAAATAGCTTCTTTAAGCCAAAGTTAAACTGAAATGACTTATTTCCCCTGATTATTATTGTTTAGGTCTTACAGTTATATTGTGACCTAAAAAATAACAATTATCGATTAACCGGATCTCTAATCGTGACTAGTCGACTATAAAAAATAACTATAATTTTGATATTCGTAATTGTTAACTGGACAGACTTTAAAACACATGGTAAAAATAACTGAATTATTAAATCAAAATTGTAAAAGATTTTGATCAATAATCATTTGTACATATTTTCTATCACCATCGTCACCATATTTCAAACCTCTATTTATTTAAACTGTGCAATAGAAATAATCGATTGACTAGTTGACAAATAAAATATTGGTTAGTTGCCGCCCTGTACGAGGCCCAGGGGTTTGTCTTCAACAAGGTGCTACAGTTTTCTGAATGTCTCTACTTACTCTTCACCCGCATTTCCCACTGCCTTCTGTCTTGTCCAATACAGACAAGGGGACAAATATAATTGTAAATAAACTGAAATGAGAAATAATCTAAATTGAATGATTCCCTATTAATTATTTTATGTTTAATCTTTTCTCTGCTTTTCTTTTTAGTTTACAATTTATTGACCGATCATTTAACCATGAACGACATAACAGCATTTAATAGTAGTTTTAATAATCATAATATGAGTGAATATGAGGACTTACGGCAGAAGAGCTTCCTGAATGTTCCCACACATTTGTTTTCCCACCATAACGATTACCAGTTGAGTTGTGAGTTCAATCAAGCAGCCTCCAGGGTCACACTGTCGCACAAAATACAAGTTTAAATCAACGTAATTTACGCATATCATTGAACCGTACGGACTCACCTCTTCATTTCTCAGTTTGCTGTTTCTGCCAAACATGTACGTGTAGTGTCCAGGATATCCCACAAACTTGCCCTTAAAGAAGGCCACATAGAAGCAGGACGAGTAGTAGTTGACAAACTGAAACAGGAACATCTTTGTGGTGAGACGGTTCTCATACTCCAGATGAGTCTTTGGGATTTCTGGAATATGAGAAAAGCAAAGGAAGTTGTGAGATTTTGTGACATGACCACTCTAATCTAATACATTTTTATTTCAAATAGTATTTTTCAAAGTACAAAGTAATGATAGGTTATGTTTAATCTTGTAAAGTAAGGGGGTAAAGAGATCTTTTTCCTCATTGTTCAAATGCTTTTCATAAAAAATAAGTGAATAAAAGGACATCAACACATATTGAACTTGATCATTTCTATTAGTAACTAGGCCCTTGAACTTGCTGTATCACATCAGTTTGTCAATGTCAATGTCAAAGTTAATTTCTAGAGCACACGTTCTACTTTAAAAGCCCAAAGTGCTGACAAGTTCAATAAAATACATTAACAACACAAAATACAATCAATTACAATTACACATAAAAATAATGACTAAGTTTAGTTCATGTCAAAAGGCTAGAGAGAAAAGGTACGTTTGTAACAAAGATTTTATTTGCTCAAGTGTGTTTATTAACACATTAATATTATTATAATAATTAACTTTTTTTTATTTTTTATTAAATAATATCGACTAGATATCTGAAATCCAACAAATCAACCTTTTGTGAGCAAAAAAAAAAGATTTTTTTCAATCCATGGTGATCACCCCCTTTGAGGTTACGGATGTAAATTTCCCTTTTATATTTCCCATAGACTTTTTGGGGATAAAAAAGAAAGAAAACAAATGATATACGTGTGAAAGCTTGCTGGGGGCTAATCAGCTGTAATCAGACCTGTATTTTTATTTAAAAATAGTTTCTAAAATAATGTGTTTCTTTGTTTTATTTTGTATGAATAAATGCAACTAAATATAAAATAAAACTTTTTAAACCCAAAGCTACATCAAGTGAACTTCAAACAAGTCTATGGGGAAATTTACTTTTGGAAACTCGGCACACTTTGACTGTTTATTGACAGCTTTGCATCCATGAATGATCTAATATGCCAAGCTTAGGTCAACGTTTTTCCTTCTTGGGTATGAGTAGGTCTTTACCCATATCAGTGATCCACACGGCCACCCTCTCGTACAGGAGGTTGAGGATCATGATGATGACGAAGTTGATGCAGGAGGCGGTGACAGACGTGGCGAGCTGCGGAGTGATAAATCTGCCCACAAACTGAATCTTCCTCAAGGGGTCTTTGATGATACTCGCAAAGGCAGCGTACACAGCCAGACGATAGGCGATGACTCCTATGATGCACGCCACTATCAGCGAAATCTGTGCACACGGAACCATTAGATGTTTAAGATATAATACAAGGATTACGATCTCTTCACGCACTACAGTTATCAGTACTTATTGTTTACCCAGAAAAGAACAGTTGCACCGGAAAGGCAGAATCGAGCGCACTTTGTGGTGATAGGTAGATATGGCTCCATTTCCTAAGTACACACACACATGTCAGTTCTTGCCAACAATTGTAGACAAAAACAATCATTCTGATAACTCAGCAAACAGAATATACACCTATAAAGACCGGGATTGTGTTGTCCCACGTCATAGAATTAGTAACTTAGACTAGTGTTAAATCAATGGAGATTTAAAGATGCTAAACGTTCAACCCAAAGTATTAGGATATCAAAGTGTAATAAATATATTTACAGATGCAGTGCCTTCTTTGCTCCAAAAACACTTTATGAATATTCTATAGGCGAGAAGTCGGCCAAAATAAAATATTAAATATAAAAGTTCAAATATCGACCCAATATGGAGCTCAACAGTCTGTTCTGAACTGTGGTTCCGGAAGTAAATTTCTCAATAGTTTTTGCCATAGAGGTTTAGAACAAATGACATATTTATATATTTATTTATTATTAGTTTATTTGAACTGGGACAGTGCACATTAATCAACATTAATATCACTATTAACAGTTAAATGGCACAACAGGGGCAAAACAGTGATGTGGTAACCATTGTTTACCATTGTTTTCAGGCCAAAAACGCATGCACAACTTAATGTTTGGCATTCGGTTTATAAAGTTTCAGAAACTGAATTTAAATAAATTAATTGGTCTTGCGCTCATTACTTAGCCCTAATATATATATATATTTTTTTTTAAATCTCTATGGGAAAAATGAATGTAAAAGTAAGTGGTGGGCGGTCACTGGGGAGCTCCATATTGTCTTTGACCCAGCTGCTTATTGGGTTGTACCACGGCTCTTTTGTTCACTTTTTTACATAGTTTTGACTACTGCATTTATATAGTCGTTTGTTTCTTGATGTTTGATTCCGAGTTGCATAGCTTTTTGTAGCTAAATACAAATACTATACTTCTATTTCTAGTATTATTTATATGAGTGAATAAGTTCTCATTGTGCCTGTGTGATCTTGTTTAGTCTGCGCCCAGTGCACTGGATCTCAAACTCGGGCCTGGTCTGAAGCTGCTGCTGCTCCTCCTCGAAGTCCACCAGGTCCCACTCGTACTCCAGCCGGGCCTGACGCCGCTTCCAAATCTCTAAAAACATAGTCACTGCCAAAGACATTCACAGGTGAGTCCACAATGATCAAACATGGATATTATAGAATGTAATTTTAAGCTGAGACACAACATGACACTCACCCCAGATCCCCATGAATATGGCAAAGAAAACGGTCCCCTCATTGTCAAACAGATGTGATTGCTGAAAGAAGCAACACAAAGTGAAACACTCTTCAGGATGACACAATGATGAATGTGTAGTATTTATCTTTGGAATACTATTTTAATGGTTGTACAGTATTCAATGCTTGTCTTACCCAAGAAGATAAACACGTTGAGTTGAGAGTCCAAAAAGGACACTTTTTGTCACAAAGTGGGCACATGAGGATATTACCCCCAATATTAGGATCACATATTTCTTTACTGCAACAACAAAAAAAGTTTACTTTATTACTTTTATAATAAGGGGTCATGAATTAGTTCACTATGATTTATCAGGAAATACCATGAATTCATGTGGTTTAATAGACTTTATTCGGAATTAAACCATTAACTACCGTAATGAACTAACATGGAAATCATGTTAGTTCAATATCTTTAAACCTACTATGAATATGAGAAAGTCTCCAGTTTTGAGGACTTTTGAACAAAAATAATAAAACATCATGAATCATCATGGATTCTGTTTGCAAAAGTTACAGAAACAGAATCAAGTCTGAGCTGAGTATAAAACGTATCATTAGTTCATCATTATTGAGTCCCCACAGCTAAAGTGGTGCTTTTGTTGACAGCAGTTATTACCCAAAAGGCAAATAGGCCCCAAAAATCAAATATGTTTAAGGAATGCCACCAGTTGAGATGTTTTTGTTCCGCCCAAAATACTACACACTATGTGCTCAAATTATCATGGAAACAAGCAGATGGAATCACAGGGCCAAGCTACCAGTCACATCTGTGGAGAGGCAATACTTTGGGTTAGAATGCTGTAAGTATTCCTGGGCAATAACAAAAAAAACAAACAACTACCTATACTTTAGGAAATGTGAGTCAAAGTGAAAACTTCTCAATGCAATGAGAAAAGCAGATTGACCCTCCAGCAAAATGGTGGCACCTTTAAATTCTTCATATCATATCCAATAAACTTAAAAGCATGTTTGAATCTTTGTTTAAAGCCTAACAAAGGCCCCACTTAAGCAGAGGAGACTCAATAATGATGAACTAAAGATAAGTTCATCACTGCTGTAAGTTTTATACTCAGCTCAGACTTGGTTCTGTGTCTGTAACTTTAGCAAACAGAATCCATGATGACTCATGATGTTCATATATGACTTTTAAAATCATGATGAATGAATCCTTTTTGTTCAAATGTCCTCAAAACTGGAGAATTTCCTGTAGTCATAGTAGATTTAAAGATCATGATGATGATGTTACATGAATTCATGTCATGTTATTCAAAAACGTTACCACTCCTTAACATTTAGTCAAATGAATCTGCGTACACTGTAGATGAATGAATCTGCATACATAATAAATAAAGACCTATTATTTCCCCATCCTCTTGTTCACCACTGACCTTGTTATGTTGTCATCATAACTGAGGAATCCATAGACAAAACATATGACTCCCATAACCGCTGCAAAAAACAGCATTTCTGTGTAAAACCCCAGCCATGCAAAGTAGATCCCGATCTTCTCTCCATAGTATTTCCTGCAAGAGCATTTGTTATTAACAATGTATTCTTTAGTTATGTTGTGGTTATTTGATGCTTACCTAACAAGGTTGAGGGGCTGCTCTTTGTAAAAGCTGAGAAACCTGGCCCAGTTTCTGTACAAGTTGTATCGCTCACTCTCACCATCTGGATTCCTGCCTCTTTTCCAGTAACGACACTAACATAAATAGAAATACAGCAGTATATTTTTGTTTTGTTGTTAGTCGAGTTGAATAGAAACTACTATCAGGTTGAAGTTAGTAGCATTAGTTTTGACTTACATCATGAAGTGGAAAAGCTGCTGTGTAGGTGCTGTTACTTAACAGACGTTTAATCCCAGTCTTGTCTTTTTCTTTTCTACCCTCTTTATGATACGGACACCGAGACAAGATGTAGTACACCTTAAAGGAAAGACAGGATAAAAAATAAATATAATTTTTTTTCCATACATTCAAATTTGCAATATTGTGCATTATATTCATTCACTCCAAACTCAATGGTGGTAAACTACAACTGTAGCTACAGCTGCCTTGGGGCAGACTGACAGAAGCCCCACCACCAGCACACACCACATCCACACAAGACAAGGTGAGTGAAGTGTCCAGCCGAAGGACACAACTAGCCACTAATGCACTGTAGCACCTGGCATTCCCAGCGGTTCTAACCAGGCCCAAGCCGGTTTAGCTTCTGAGGTCAGAGAAGATGAGGCCTTGACAAGGTGGTATGGCCACAAAATAAAGATTTGGATTAATTTCTAATGTAGATTTGTGAGTTAAAGTTAGTAGCACTGTAAAGTGGGTCAACATGTCTTTAGTTGACCAATCATAGTGGATTATAGCCCTAATTCATATAATGTGTTGTTAAAAAAATCTTACAATTCTGTTTCTTGTTGATGGTGGAAAGAAAGTGTCTTTGTCTTGGATGAGAAAGAAGTCTGTCTTGTCTTTGTTAAAGGGGTAGGTGAAGTAATCTGGGGCTGGGTGCATGATGTTCTCTGGAAGTCGGAAAGGATGAGACAGCCAGTGAAACGCAGCGTCATGTCCGTGAGGGATGTCACTCTCTTTGAAGGGAACCTTGATTTTTAAGATGTCGGCATACTTTGCCAGCACTTCCCAAGGAGCGTGAACCTTTAAAAAGTAGGTTTTATGATCCTTTGACTCCTGGAAAAAAGAAGAAGACCAAAGAAATATTGAACAATAATGGCAATATTTGTAGGACAGAGTTCTTTGGGTGTTAATGGAAGCGTTTGTCAGCACATCCCTTTAAGATGGCACATGGCATATGTTGTGATTGCATGTAAAATCCACTAGATGGCGAAAGAGGTTCAATTTCTTACAGACTTGTCTTCAGTTTCCAGCTCAAGACCGACTTTCTCAAGGTTGGCTTCAAACTCTCTCCTTCTTTCCTGGGGAAAATATACACGCCACGGTTACATAACATTAGTAAACAAAAACATACTCAGTAAACTATTCCATCTGACGAAAGCATGTTCATGACAGGAAGTTTTAAGCAGACTTCACTTTTTAGCTCACACAAATATATTTCAGTCACAAAAGTGAGCAATGAAGTGAATATATAAAGTAATGGCACAGTACTAAGAGTGAAGTAGGAGTGGCAGTGGACACATAACATCTAAATTTAGAAATACCCACATAAGGCATTCATCCGCAATAATAAAGCCGCCCGACTTCATGGGACCACTAGGTACATAAATATAATCACTGAACCCGGACTATTATTAGAAACAACACTTATTGGACAAAATTAGGTTGAAAAGTTCATGTAAAGGGCCATTGACTACAAAGCAGTAGATGTTTTCCTTATCCTGGAGTATTCCTTAAAAAGTGGACTATTCATACACAATTACACTAATAATGAACTGTATTTTTCCAGGCATAATTGCATTTGCCACTCTATTTACATATAGTTAATTTACATATGTCACCTTGGATTACTAAAGTACCAACTTCTGTTGTACATCAGAGAAAGAGGCTCTGCTACAAGTGGCTACTGTACATTTTAGATTAGGAAATTATGAATCAGAAAAGAAATAAATATATTTGGGGCAAACTGTAATATTCCAGACATAATTGCATTTACAACTTTCCTTTTCCGGTCTGAGATCTAATTGTGTTCTCAGACCCACAGAGCACACATAATGATCACTGACGGATCAGGTGAAGAGCACAGATTATCTCTTCATTGTGGTTGGATTATGAAAGACAAGAGAACATTTTATCCTCAAAGCTGAATTGTTGACGCAGAAAAAGTGGCTAAAAGTAAAGGTTTGAGTGTGTCTGGGAAGGGCCAAAATTGTAATACAACACAACTCTCTCTTTTGAAATGTTATAACTCTGCAGTTGTACATGAGTGTTTTCTATACTAAGAAATACTCCATACTTGATACCACAATGGCAACAACACACATTTTCAACATAAAATAACCATATGGTCTTATGCTAGATTAAAAAGATTCTTCTAAACTGTTCAGGAAAGGCCCAACTTTGTCCTGCGTATGTCATGTTTTACTATGGATACTTGTTTAATAGAGTATCTAGTTTTGATACTAGTTTTATTATCGATTATTCTCTGATTTTTGATAACCCTAACACGACTAAATCTAGACTAGACCAGGCTGGAACAAACCAAGTCTATATCAGGGGGACTAAACTGAGCTCAAACCCGGACTAAACCAGGGAAAATCTGGCATCAGGGATACGTGTAGTAAAGACCGGCACAATAGGTAAAAATTAAGATAGATTCTCCGATTTAAACTGTGTTGCATATTGTATATTTGATCTATAACGGAATATACCAAAATAATCAACCAAAATAATGCAACCCATAACCATTTAGTCAACTGACAGTAGAGGAAGAGAACTGCTGCTACTATGAGAAAAAAAATCTGTTTCACCTCCCTGCGTTTGTGGAAAATCAGTTTTAGCTCATTTCCTCTTTTCTCATATTTCATTCCTGTTGTGGATTTATGTTGTGTAATAATGGCCAGTGCTGCACACAGTACATCACGCAGACAAATGCTGACTATGTACATATTATTTTTCAACCAACCTGCTTCTTCTCTCCATCTTTGTCGTCCACGTAAGACAAAACAAAGTCGATTCTTCTCACCCCGTCCCTGAAGAACACCGTGTCTTTGTTTGGTCGTAGATTTTCTGTCTGTGGACAAAAATGATAAGTATTTGATGAGGTGTGGGAAGTGAAAGCAACTCACAGCCAAAGAAACGTGAATTTACATCACCAAAACAGCCTGCAAATTATAAACACGTACGGGATTCAAGGGCATTATGCACTTAACTACAACTCTCTCACACCACAGATGCTTTAACTTTTATATATTTCACTATTAACCTTATAAAAGCTATTGTCAAATTAAGAACACAATTATATGTAATGCTGCTGTAGAAGGTGAAGAAGTGTGTTGCGGCGGTTTAGTGAACTCCACCCACTTTGTTTATCAGGCTGCACCATTCAACTACCAAATGTCCTGTGAACATGTCTGCATTGGGCTAAAAGAGAGGATAATGGCAGAAATGTGGTACAAATGAGAGTGTATTGGGCCCTCTCTGCTCTCTCTGATACAATAACTGTAAAATACACTGCTGTGATGACATTTATAGACAAAACCAATCAAGTTGAATGAATCTGGTTATTATATTTTGCAGTCCCTGTGTTTTTCGCTGAGACGGACAACACCGCCTTTAAAATGGTGAGTCAACAAAAGGTCAGGGCCCTACTCCTATAAAGGCTTTAAACAAAACAAAGCCCACCATTATACACCTTTTGGTCAGTTATTCTGTAACACTCACCTCTCCAGACAGCGTCCGGTCAGACATCGAGCTGAGGCCATTCCCATTGTTTTCCTCTGCAAACGAAATAAACACAGGAAAATATGTTGTTAATTCAATAACTTGAAGCATGTACAGTATATTTTTTCTATCTAGGTTAACCAATACAGGAAATGGGAAACAGAATGGTGATGAAACGAGGGGCAAAACTAGGGAAATACATCTCGAACGCAATCGTACAATCGTTAGACTCATTTATTACAGTTTTATATCATACGTCATAGTTCAGTTATAGTTTACCACAAAAAATATTAACATTTTCTCTTCATTACACATAGCATGTTATGAAGTCTATGAATAATTCAGATAACTATCATTCGATTACTAAATTAGTTGAAAATGATCTCAATAATAGATCAGCTGAGATTTATTGATTTGAACTTGTTTCAGTCCTAAAGCTGGTATTAGAATTTAGCACATCCTCTAGATAGACAGAGAAAGAGTGAATGTGAGAACACTTTACCAGATGAGCCCCCATAGTTTACAGTTACAGTAATGTTTATTGTAGTCTTGTATTGTAGTTTGTTTAGATTTATATTAGGTTAAAAAAGTACCACGTTGTGTTTCAAGTGTGGGAAAGAGACCACATTTGGAGGCCTTTTGCTCAAGGTTTTGGCACTGAACACATGAGCCAATAATGTGACTGTTGGATGGTCTCATGTTCAGCGTGGGTTAAAGAAAGCAGGAAAAAAAGAAATTGCAAGTATTTCCCCCTCCACAAAGTTTAAACTGAGTAAAAAAAATCATTTGTGGTTGAAGATAATATCGCGACAGAAAACCTTTGGCAAACTTGTCCAATTAACAGTCGATAAACCCTGCCTTTTTTATTTCTATTAAATCATTTCTAGCTAGTTAATAATTATATATTTTATTTATTTTATTTTATTTTATTTATTTTTATTTTGATGTTTTAATATAAAAAAAGAAGAACCAGAGAGTGAAAAGTAAAATCAAAAGGAAATGTCTTTCCCAATGTAGAATTGCTGTTTATCTACCTAATCATGGGTTGAAAACACATGCAATCTTGAGAAGTTCAGAGCAGTCCCACTCTTGCATTCAGCTAAAGTTCAGTTAAGCCCAAAGGCAGAGTATGTGTGGCATGATCTGTAATAATCAGGTTTGCAAAGACGCCGTCCCTTTAGGAGCAATCACCAAAGCAGTGCTGGTATGACCACAAGCTTTTTTAGACCAAATCCAACTTGGGGCCAGTAAACCCCATCAGCAGATCTCTGTATTGGTAACTGGATCTGAGAGAGAGAGAAAAAAAAGCCCCTACAAAAAAGCCCGTCAACATTCCTTTCTTTCCCAGCACGCCGAGCACTGCCAAAGGGAATGTGCACCGCTATGCTCCTCTTTTATTCGTGAATGGTGGGAGAGTGGCACTTCCGGTGGGGGAGGCTGCGACTTGCTGCAGACAGGAGTGAAGGAGGAAAAGAGGTGGAGCCTAGACCTGGAGTCGGAACTTAAAGAAAGAGATTCAAATAAACACAAAATACAATCAAACCAATCAGGGCTGTAAGGTTAGTAGCATATAAAATAATGATAATTATAATTAATGAGGCGTCTTTGCCAATATCTGTTACAGTATTTATCACAGAAAGTCAGAATACTTATACTCCATGAGTTATCATCGCAGCTAACTATTCTTCTGAAAACAATTTCATGCTAAAAAAGTCATTTTCACAGACAATGTCCATCCCTTCAAAAGGTTTCAAATCACACAAAAAATCCAAGAACTTCAAAAGACTGTTACCTATTTTAATTGAATAATATCCAACTTTTAATGACAACCTCTTTATTAAGTATAGCTTGTTTTATTTTTTGTTTTTTCAAATATCCTGTTTTCTTATTTGTATTAAACATGTTTTTACTCTATTATTTCGTGACCGTAGTGATAGGACCTTTATTGCTACAGTAAGTCCTCTTCTATTTACACTGGGGCACAGCTAATTACACAGTGCATTCGACAGGGCGCTGCGTTAACCAATCGGTGTAGAGCTCTGGTGTATCCGGGCTGTGCTTGAACAGTCACTAGAGAGGAATTTGAAAGTGCTGTATCAGAGCGAAGGAATCTCGGGGGAGAAATCTCCCGAGTAATATTTCCAGTGGGATTGTGGGAAGAGCCCGTTGCAAAGCCGCTGTGCCCGTCGCCCCTCTGCAGTTCTCCCTGGTTCTGTTTTGACTCTCTGAACGTGTAAATAGCTGGTTATCACAGCAAGGGTTGTGCAAACAGCAGCAAAAGGCCTAGAGTCAGTGGTGCTCCAAAAGAGGGAAAACAGAGAGCTCTGGGGAAATGCGCTAATTATAGAATGGTATAAAAATGCTTCTATTGTGCCCTTCACAGCAAGTATGTTTTCATTAGATCTCAAATTAGATAAATACTCTTTGACCTGATTTAGGCCTTAACTATTTAGACCTGATTTTTGTGTTCCTTTTGTCCTTCTTGTGTGGTGGTTTTGTTTCAGTTTGATCATCCTTTTAGATTTGGCCCCTTAAAAAGCTATTTCTTAGATGCCCTGAGTGAGAGCATGAAAATCATTAGATCGTGTGTTTCTCTGCAAATTAATTCTGCTCTTTTAACTTTAGGAGCACATGTTTTACGGCCAATAACCAATCGTTGCTGCTTACCGCCATCTACTGTAGTTGTACGTCTTCAAAGTATGTGTTTTACGCTAATGATGGCTCATGACTCCAGTGTAGGCAACTGCTGCTAGAGGAACATGCTTTGTTTACCTTTATCTTTTGTTTTGGTCTGCTGCTATTTAAATTCACGACGCAAACTTGAAACTTACTCATATTTGTTTTTAGACACGGCCTCTGGGACAGCGCAGAATTGGGGCTCGTCACCGTGGATCACTTTTACCACTGCGGGTCCACGGCCGTCACACACAGACTGCTTTCTGCGCTGTGTTGTTGTTGAACTGAAAAGGTGCATTTACCGCCACCTACTGTAGTTGTACGTCTTCTGTAGTTCAGACTTAAAGTATGTGTTTTACGCTATATCGTAAAAAAAAAGAAAAGGAGAGTGAGAAAGAAAGAGAGAAAGATAGAGAAGGAGACCACTGTGTTTATGTGCCATTGTCTTCAAAACCCATGGGATCAAAGCGAAAAGGAATCGAATGCACACAGATTATTTTTGCATATGCTTTATATCATCACATGACTGGTCAGTCGCAGACCAAGTTCAAAAGTTAGATTCACAAAGGGTGTAGCGTCCAGTCGAAATGAGAAGGCCTGAACTGATGGTTAAATTGGTACGGACAAAAAAAATATTTTAATCACTGTTGGTAGCTCATTACATTAACTGTTTCCATACATTTGTAAAATAAACATTTAAAATGGTTCAATAATATATTCATTCCTATTACAAAACCTTGGTCCCCTGTTGAGGACAGGAGGGACAGAGGAGAAACAGAGGAGGGACAGAGGAGGGACAGAGGAGAGACAGAGGAGAGACAGAGGAGGGCCAGAAGAGACAGAGGAGACAGAGGAGAGACAGAGGAGACAGAGGAGACAGAGGAGAGACAGAGGAGAGACAGAGGAGACAGAGGAGACAGAGGAGAGACAGAGGAGGGAAAGAGGAGGGACAGAGGAGGGACAGAGGAGAGACAGAGGAGGGACAGAGGAGGGACGAGGAGGAAGAGGAGACAGAGGAAGCAGAGGAGTACAGAGGAGACAGAGGAGTGACAGAGGAGGACATGAGGACAAGAGAGGGAAGACAGAGGAGGGACAGAGGAGGGACTGAGGAGGGACTGAGGAGGGACGTGTAATGCGCGCACATTTACCCCCCTTGGCACGGCTCTGCACCCCACCCCAACCCACCCCCAAACAGTCGCGCCCCACACTTTAAGAAGCTCCGTTATACATAAAACAAGTGGATTGTAAGCTAGAGCTATTTCAATCCCCACAGCATATTATATAAACAAGTGTAATGTGGTGACTCCATGACTTGGGGTACTATGCCTCACTGCACTGCCTCTGAAGAGTCACTGTCACTTCGATGAGCTCGAGACAGTGGAAACAGTGGCTTTTCTAGAGAACGTATCGAGCTAAAGACCAGAATCATGTAAATAGGATTTTTTGTAATATATAATATCACTTTAAAATATCACTAGATAAATTAACCCTGTTCTTATGTACAGTTAATATTGTGACTGTTGTTTTGAAGATATGCAAAATGTGACTATCGAGTTTATCGTTTATTCACTTTATTCCAGAAACCAGTGTGGGCGTCGCCATTCCACGTAATCCTTCTTCCGGTTGTATTAGTAAACATAGTGGCTGCCGAACTCGAGATTAAATACATTCTACACAGAGTAAAAGGCCACCAAGTGAATCGGTGCGTTGTTGACTTGTTGGTCAGATGAAAATTGGACATTTCACATAAATCAATCTACTTTATAAATCGGTGTAATCCCTCATTGGTCCAGGAGCGTTCCATAGGAGAAAAAGATTGAGAATGACTATTGGATGAGAGGCTAACGTTTTGTGTCCAGATGACTACAACTGAATCTTTTTCTACAATCTGCTTTATAGCATGTTATAGCGGCCAGACTTTTCCCTCGTTCACGATTCAAACCCGCTGGACCGGAAGTGTGATTACAACAGAAGCGCTGATATGTGGGAGAAAGAGGACAAAGTTGGCAGGACAGAATAAGATCAATTGTAAAAAACACAAATGCTACAAACAGAGCTGATTAAAAATGAAAATGCAAAAAAAAAGTCTGATAATGAAACTTCCATAAAATACGTTTATGCTTTAGCTCAACTTCTGTGGGATCGATATTACACGTCATCAAGCTTCTACCAAAAACATCAAGATGATCAAGTGCACAGCCTTTAAAGTTACCGTGCCCTTCTCCTTTATCTTTCCAGTGACTGTTGGCAGTTGGTGATCAGAGGTCTTACTCCATATGGCAGAGAGATTAGGTCTGACCTTGTGTCCAGTTCTGTTGAGTCTGTGTGTTACACAATTGCTCTCACAACTATTCCATCTAAACCAGCTTGTTGTTCCAAGTTTTGTCCTCACTGTCTATAAGGAAGCCCATGTGCATTTGACCAGTTTTGAGCTGTTTATGATGATTGATTATGTATCTGTGTCCTGCACATAGTCCAGGCATTGAAGCTGTGCACAGTAGAAGAGCTTCTCTGTTCTTTCATTGACCAATCACTTCTACGGATAAATATTTCTAGTAATATAATACACTGATAGTACTTCATAAAGTCAACTGGGAGCCAACTTATTCTAAAGCAACAGAGATTTCCATTACTGTAGCCGCTGCTTGTGGTGAGTGACCAGACCATTACATTAAACCGAGAATACTGCAACCACAAAAAGCATCGATTTGTCTGTCTGTTTTCATCATCCTCCAGGAGATATGCAGCCGACCAGCAGAAGAAATACGAGTTATCAAGAATCAACAAACTAAAATGAAATATCAGTCCACAGTAAATATAAAATACTACAAATCTGCCACATATATTTGTATCAGTTTCCATCAAAGTTGCATAAATATCTCAGACATTCAGTGTAAAACAGACATGGTTGGTGACAAAACACAGCGGCTAAATCTCTGACAAATGCATAATTGAACAGCAGCACACACGGCTGACATGTCATCGTGTAACAGCTCGAGGCTGTTCATGCACAAGTGCCACACGGATCACACCTCCCACGTAAATATAGATCAGAGCTTGATTTTGAAAAGGCCAGGCTCTGCAGATACAATGAGAGGAGATGCAGGAGGGCAGACTGGGACACACGTCTGAATGTGATTAGTCAAACCGGAAAGCGCTATTTTAGCAGACAACTCCAACCATCGCGGAGACGACAACACAGCAGAGTTGTGATCTGATCCTGTGACCATCTGCTGTCGTCTGTTAGATCCATTGAAACATGTATTTTTGGTTTGGAGATATGACAAATTAGAATATCGAGTTTATCCCTTTTACAAATGACAGTAAAAAGACACAATTCAAATAGATTGTCGTTTTCAAAACAAGGGTTTAAAGTTCTATTTCTGAAGATTGTTACTCAAATGCCAACAAATATGACATTCAATTTAGTCAGTATCGTCCAATATCTAACACACTTTTCCCCATTCGCTCAAGTGTATTTACCCAATCACAGTGAAGTATGGACTGCTACTGCTAATGTAAAAAAAATAAAAACAGATAAAAACATACTGACTGCATGAATCCTGATCAAATGGAAATCGTGACCTAAGCGCTATACATTGTGAGATGATTTGTTTTTGGCATATTGGTCAGACAGAAAAAAGTCCAGAATCAGGTTTGCTCTGTGTGAAGGTAATGTTTTAATGTTGAACAGTTGCTCTAGAGTTGAATTTCAGCTTGTACTAAAGCAGAGCATTGCTTTGAGCTGCATCAAATTGAGCCAAAACAAGAGTGGCTTTACAGAAGGTTTCATTCAAAGCTTTTCCCTTCGTAACACAGACATGATTGCTTCTTTTCATCCCTCCAAACTTCTCCATCAATATCATGTTGTATCAACATGTTTCCAACCCAAAAAAAATCCCGAATGTTTGCATGGCTAAAGTTGAAACTTTTTGCTTAACATAACATTACAACCACAACATCCTGAGCGCAACCCATGTGCGTTGTCAATGTCACGTCTTGTTTCTATCTTGTTTCCTGTACAGACTCTGAGACAGTGAGCTACAAATCTACAGTTTGCAGGGAACGCAAACAGAGACATTTACGGCGAGACGCTGCAGGTGGAAAAAAGATATACATTTAAAACTTCTCCTGATTGTTTACTCGTGTAAATGCAAGGAAAACATGCATTACGTTTTTCATCATGCCATATTTTCATATAGAAATAAGGCATTTTATGTGTAAAAACTACTAAAATTGCACATATTTGGGACATTTAAATCTGAAAAATAGATTTCACCAGGTTTAAATGTCTTGTTTCATTTTGTTGACATTCGATACAAAAAAGTACAGAGGGGATTTTGGATATCTTATTTTGTTTTTGAGTAAACTAGATAGAAATTGGTGTAGTAATTCTAATTTTGTCAGGTTTTTTTAGACATACAAGATTAGAAGCTTTGTTGGGTGTAACAGTTGCTACTTTAAGTGGTGATTTTTATATCCCTTTGAAGTTACAATGTCCTTCAGAAATCTATGGATGAAGTGGATTGAATGAAATAATAAAGACAAATTAGAAGCCGATTGGACAGTTGAATTGTTTCCACATGAAAGCCTACATGTTGAGAGAGCAAAATGCCCAAAAAACTAAAAATAGATTGCCTGCAGTGTCTCGCCTTAATCTCGAGTGGACAATGTTCCCAAAGAGGACAGTGTGTCACAAAAGGGACAGTTTCCTCCCCTGTCATCTGGGTATGAGCTCCTATAGAGGAAACAGTTGTGACAATTCAAGGGAAAGTTTAAAAATGCTAAAAGTTGTCCACAATACTTCAAAATAGGCCCAGTACATTGCATTCATCTTCTAGAATTTGGTGACGTTCTAATGTCAGATGGAGCGCAGTAGCCTATAACGAAATGACCAAACTGAAAATCCTCAAATGTTGAACCGTATCATTATTTGTTAGGCCGTTGCTCCACAAACTTGTCATTAGGTATAGTTAGTATTTTTGTATACATTTCATTAGAAGTAGACTATGTATAACAATTTAGATAATGTTGTGAATGTTATTTAATTTTGAATTTTGAGTATATCATTTAAAGTAAAATAAACACATAGCTGATTAAAAATAAAAATGAAAACAATGTTGTTTTAGACTTTCAAATAAGGTTGTTGTTGTTTATTTCACATTTGCCTAATAGTTAAAGCCCAACAATTACAATCAAAGACATGTTTTAACACAATTGTCGGATTGCCAAAATATCGTCTGGATATTGTTATCGTGTTACAAAAAATATATTGAGATATTCATTTCTGTCGATATCAACTATCCCTATTTTTCATTATAAAAAAATAAACAAATACAATTAGATATGGAAGTTCCTCCACTAATGCTTTGCTCTGCTCCAGTCAGTCGAAGCACCACTCAACACGTCCCCTGTGCTTGTTGCAAAGAATCAGAATTTCGTCCGGTTCACTGATTAGCATGAGTAAGCAATAGGGCTAATGTTGTAGCTTTATGTAATCTGATTAGCCGTCTTCAAGTGATGGAGTGCTGCAGTCGACACAGCGCCGGGTGAGGCTATAGCCAGTGGTCATATAATACATGAATAAAACATTATTTAAGAGCCTGCAATGCGAGTGTGTTTCTTCCCTTTTCCAGCCCTGGGCCCCATTATTTCAAATAATTTGAACATTTTATTTTAATTCAGAAATCTACATTAAATTCCCTAATGTTGGTATCACGCCTTTGTCCAAACACTAATGGCATCATGTGATCTGTGTCTCCATAGAAACCCACTTGGCTCCGGCTCAGCTCAGTGAAAGATGACTTCACGATCTGCAGACACTGAAGGGATACGACCTTAAATGGGCACAGCCTTATTGAATTAGATCTGACGGTATCAAGGCACAGGACCTGCAGCCAGACACAGATTCACCAAATGTAAGATGTAAAAAACACTGCAGTCCATCTGTTGGCGCTAACGCTACATAAGGCTGGTGCAGACTGTCCATAAATCAGTGTTTGAGCAGCTGGGAACAATACTCGGCCCTAATATAACAAGGTGAGGAAAGACCTTTTCCTCCAGTGTCAATGTTTCCTCCTCTTTGTATTGGAGCCACAGGGCAGAGCAGATAAGAGCCTGATGAAGCCGTAGGCACGCGGCACAGTCCGTTAGCTTACACCTAGCAACAAAAGAAATGAAAGAGGCATTGTGTTCTACCCTGACAGATCTGGAGTAGCACTTTCTTAACAATTAGAGATGGGGCAAGATGTTGTGCCACAAGATCTCCCGACATAAAGACACATGAGGAATATGACCATGTGAGATGTGTTTACATTTGGATGGGACAAAAAAGGGTTGTTAAAGGGTAATGTCCTATTGTTCTTAAATATTGGACTGAGATTAACAAAGAATGCATTTGAATTCAGAACAATGCATTTGGACCTCAAAACCCCTGCCATGGACACTGAATGGAGACTTTTTGGCCATAATCTTGGTGGTGGTGAAAAAGGCCATAATAAAAACATGGATGACACAAAATGCACCAACAATCAAGGACTGGACAGACATTGTGACTGACATTTGAAAAATGGAAAGGATCACGTTTGAACTTAATTTGGAGAAGGACAAATTTGACTTTATTTTGGACATAATATGCCTTAATGCTCTTTTGAAGCCTTTTTTTTTTTTTTACACTTTTGTTTCCTGCTCTCTCTGGTCATGTTTTGTGCTTTGTATGTTTGTATGTTTGTATGTTTGTTTCTTTGTTCTATTTTTTATATTTAGAAACTGGAACAGAATAAAATAATATAAAAAAAGAAGCTGTATTTTCAAAAAGCAGTTCTTCAATGTCAATAAAAATATATAATAAATACAAAAAACGGTGAGGCCAAAAGTGTGAACTGGAGCACACAATTTATTCATTGTAAATGATGTCATAATTTTGTCTTGTCTTTTCTCATGGACACAATCTACTGTCACGTCTTCATTTTGTGGAAATTGTGTCTTGTCCCACCCCGTTAACAACGCATGTGTTACTGACTTGTTTGCTCAGTTTTTGTCATAGCAATAAGGACTGGAGATCACAGTTTGTTATTCATGTATTTATACCTTTCAATGTATCTTTACATTGAATAAAATACATAAATAAATAGACAGCCTCTTTATTATTTCATTGTCTTTCAATTTGTTGCAGGTGTAAATCATTTGCCTACAAATCCAACAACCCTTGATTCTCATAAGCAAACTGGTCTACACAATGCATTTATAAAAGCCCGGTTGGGCAATTTTGAGTGACTGAAAAAAAAACCTGAGCACATCCACGACAACGAGACCAAACAACTGCCTGACTCAATTATATGATGAGTCTGGGAAACTGTCCCTAATGAATACACTTTCCCACTCGACAGGTACAGAGCTCCAAGCTTCACTTTAACTGCCTATTAGCACAAGCCGTTGTGTTAGCAGACCTGTGGGAGGCTTTAATGCACCATCAGAACAAACAAACAGGAGGAGGATGGAAGTGCTGCCTATTCATCTTAATTTCAGTCTCTCCAGAGGATCCATAAAAACAACCAATAACTGCAGGAGAATGCCTTTATCAAAGTGATGTCAGATATTAAACAGCCTGAAATTAGACTGCAACTGAAACTAGACAATTGTAATAATTGTAAACATTTAGTAAGGCCTAGCAAGTCTACTCCAAACTAAGGTGGCAAAAAACTTACTCATAGTGGTTGTACTATATTAAATGATCAATAATATTTGTAAACAAGGGTATAATGTGATATTCTGTGGGTCGTTTTACAGTCCATTCACATTTGTCTGATACATATACCTTAAATAATATTCAAAAACAGATTTCAACCTTTCAAACTTTGATCCCATATCTTCTCAATAGTGTTAATATGATTCTCCAAAACTATGCAATTTATTTTTGTCAATATCGCCGACACGCTACACTTTTTATAGCATTTCATTACTTCTGCAGGGTCAATCATGCCTCCATATACCTTCAGGAAAACCTTGTGCTTTACTTAGCCTAATGAAAAAAGTAGCTGGGTGAGGTCGTGCACAATATATCACAACCAAATTGAATTCACAATTTGTGTATAAACAACAACATATACTGCTAACCCTTTAGACAAACACGTTCTGAATTGCATGGTAATCAGTTTAGAATTTCACATTTCAGTCTTTACTCAAATGTTAATGCTCCTCTGGACATAATGTGCGCTCTGAACAGAATCCTACTTAGCAAACGTATCGTAATGAGCGCAAATCTAAGCGCAATCGGAATATTTGTCAGGGAAAAAAAGTGGATTTTTCTCCCACGATTGTGCATCCCTAGGTCTTGGTTTGCCCTTGATATAAATCTGGTTTAGTCTCTGTCGGTCTGCGATTGAGCATAGATATATTTGAAGATCAGTGTTGTGTGTTTAGTCTCTACTCCTATAAACACACAGGAGGATTTGTTCACTGAAGGGCACATGACATACTTATGATTTTATTACTAAATGTGTTGTCAGTGTCTCTTTGGATGTTATTCCAATATGACTCAACAAATGCGTTATAGGACTCTTATTTGTGTTGGCACAATCAGTTCATAAACCACACATCATAGTTTCTTCTTCTGTAACTTTGCATTCAAAACATAACTTTTGCTCCAGCGTGGAAAATTGCAAATAACATTTTAGCACAGTTCTCGATTTGAATGACATCAATGAACCTAAACATCTTCAGTCTGGAGTCTGGACTGTCCAAAAGTGTCTAATCCGCCCCTTTATTACGTCACCACGCAGCCTCAGCGTCACAAACGCATGACACAACTTCACAAAGTGGCAATTATTAATTAGCAACATAAAATCTATGTAAGGAACGTGTCATATGTGGAAGAAAATGGCCACTCAGTATCACAGTATAACAGTATCTCATTTGAATAAGTAAAGACACTGATACAGGGTTTGTAGACAGAACGCGTCAATAATAAGTTGCTGAAGGAGCCGCTTTGACACAGTGAGACGAGATTGCGAGACAAATCAATGAAACACGTGCCCACGGGCGATATGCTCAATGTTAATTACAGATATGTAGATTGTCATACCTGTCGCCTGTGAATCGCCGGTGCCTTGAAGCTCGATCAACGTCTCATCCTTCGCCTTTCCCGTTATTCGCCTCATCGCGCCGGACCGAGCACGCCTCTTTCCTTATACCTTTGCTATAAAGAACAGCGCGTGGTGATGGAAGTGCGGATGCGACTGGCGCAGACAGAACCGAGGAGTCCAGGGTGTGTGTCCGGCTGCGGGGTCATGTGTCCAGATGTGTGTTTGTCATGATAGGATGTGGTATTTGGACATTAGCGCCGATCCTCGCAGGAGCCGTAGTGCCCCAGCGCCGTGCCACAGCAGACCTCACGTAAAGGGGAGGGGCGGGCTGCAGCGTTTTACGTCGGCCAAATGTAATGCACTCAACGTTTTTGATTAGATAAAATGTTGAATGTTGGCCATGTGTAGGCTATGCAGGACAATAATTAGATAAAGAGGAGCAGATCTTTGCTTTGTCAGACTGAAGAAATTACTATTTTAAATCTTGTGCTGCCGTGTGTCGTTTTAAAAGCAACCATAGATTCATTCTTCAAAGACCTTAGGCAAGGCAGGCAAGTTTATCTGTAGAGCACAATTCATACACAAGGCAATTCAAAGTGCTTCACACAACAGGAAAACATGCATTAAAATCACAAAGACATGGCACAAAATAATAGTTCAAGACATAAAAGAGAAGAGTGCAAAGAAAAGCATTTCTTGCACAGCCAAACAAAACAGTTTTTAGTTTAGATTTGAACAGACACTGTTTTGATGAGGACCTCTTGTGGCTGTTTTAGGCTACGACAGTACGTCAAATATTCCATGACCTAGACTCGCAGTTGTTAGGGTGATTTATCCAAATTAAGCATCCTGTTATCTTTATTTTATTCACTGAAATAAACCAAACCAAACCATTTGTCTTTATTTTGGTGTTTGCCACAGACACCATAAATCGTATCATACATTTTATAAATGACTTTTGATGCCCCACTCCTCAAGAGAATATTCCCCAAATTACCGCGCCCATTTCAATTTTTTCACACTTTTCTTAAAAGTTTAAGAACTGATTGAAATTTGGTCCAAATCGGACATGCTTCATGCTGCTCGTGTTGGCAGCGTTGCAGGCCCCGTGCCCTGCTGGGGCTCGGGCCTAATAATATTCCAACAAAACAATGTTTCCCATTTTTCAAATATCATATCTTTCCTACGTCATGGTGTGGGTCTCTGGTCAATAATATATTTTTGTTACTTTGTGTTATTGGCCCTCTATACAATAATAATGTAAATGTTCTGCATTACATGTTTATATGTATATGTATTATAAATATAAAATTATATTATTATAGTAAAAAAAAGGTTTTGACACAAAGCCAACGTGATCGGCTCAGATCGGTCCGTGTTCGGCCTCTTCATCTTCTTTGGTGGTGTTTTATGGCGGTTGGTATCCATAATGTTACATTACCGCCGTTCTTTACACAGTATTCATTAGACTCCATTCTGTAGTTGTTGTTGGTGGGGCAAAGTCACTTTCGGCATTGTCACTGCCCTTTATGGCAGTTGGCAATTGAGCGGGCAACACCACAACGACGCACCCAACCCTACAACCGTCCAATTAACCCTGTGTTACATAAGTAAGTAACCATAGCCCCGAATGTTTCCTGTGACTGGATCGTAAGAAGATTCCGCAAATTGAATTCCTGCCTATTAGTTCAAAACCATAAAGACAAGTCAGTTATTTGTCTTTCATATGCCGAACAGTGGAGCAGCACATGCTCAACAGTTTCTGGTTCTTGACAGTGATCACACAGAACGGTAGGATATTTGCCTATCCTACTCAGCGACCAATTGAGTCCAGTTTGGCCCATTCTCATGCGAGCAAAGGCTCTCTCTTCCCCCGCGTTCCTGCCCATGGATCTGCATGGGCCAACACTACTCTGTATCTGATACAGATGTCGTACAGTGTCACAACGATTCTAATAGTCCTGCCAGAGTTCATACACATAACGCTTAATAATGGGCTTGATTTCAGGTTTGCTTATTTCAACCAGGACATCAGTTGACTGTCGCCTAAGGGAAGTCTTAGTCAGCAAATCTGCCATTTCATTACCATCCACCCCAACATGTGCAGGAACCCAAATGAAGGAGACCCTCACATCCTTCTTCGACAGAGAACATCAGATAGAAGATGTTGTATAGAATATCCTGTCTGCAATTAGATTTTCCTGATTTAATGCTTTGCAGTGCAGAGAGGCTGTCAGAAGCTATCACAACGTCGTGACACTGCAAAGTAGACAGCCCATTCCATCGCTAACCGTATCGCTATGAGTTCAGTGTTAACCTCCTCTTGACCGCTATCTCAAGGTCAGGTATGAAAACGGCAGCGCCTGTTCACCTGTTTCTCCCAATTCAACCCAACTAAATTCTTGGCCATTGGCAAGAAGGCTTCGCACATTCCACTGCAACACAGGAACCGCCATCAAGAACCACCAGAACCTGTCGGCAAGGTAATTTCTTTCCATTCCATTTCTCTGTGTGGGGAAGCCCGGCGCTCCGACTCCCCCGCAGCTCGTTCTCCACTTCTTTCCACTCCGGATCCTTTGTTCCAAGCTATCTTCCTGCGGCTTTTGCGATGATCCTGATCTTTTCAGACTTCTTCTGCGTTTGAGCAGCACTCTCGGAAGCTTCACCCTTGGAAGGTCTGCACTCGGAAATTTCACCCTTGTGAGCTCCACCCTGGCTGGGAGAACCGCTGGTCGCTCTCACTTTGGCTGTGAGCAATGCTGGTACCCCCCACCGTATCCACTGTCACCTCTTTCCTTGGCACTTTCTTGACTGCCTCTGCATAGGATATACCTGGAGAGACTTTCCACCTCAACAGCCCTTTTGCTAAACTTGCATCCCCTGTAGGCGGAGCTATGCTCTTCCCAACAGTTACAGCATTTCAGTTTTGCCCCTTCGTCACATTTCCCATACTCGTGATTCCCGGCACATTTCCCACACCTCTACTTCCCTTTGCAGACTGCTGCAATATGACCATAGTGCTGGCACTTGAAGCAACGTAGTGGTGGCGGGACATATGGCTCACGAATCCAAAGAACACTTTACTAGGCAGGCATTTCCCTACAAACTTTAACATTACTGACAAGCTGTCACATCGTTCTCCATTCCGGTTAGTTTTCAAATGCCTGGCCTCCTCAATCTTAGCTCCAGTTAAGTACTTCTTTACTTCCGCCACAGTCATCTTCGTCGGGATGCCTGTGATAACTCCTCTGACCAAGTTTCTTTCAGCATCCAAAACGACAACCTCCTTTCCACCCAGACTTTTAATCTTGATCGCTTTCCTTTGCTGAGCAACGTCTTCACACACAACCAGCAACGAGCCATTTCCAAGAACTCTCGCATCTTTGATCTCTCCCACTGCCTTATGTAGGCTCGGCGTTTATGCCACTGGACTCCACCCCTTAAAGGACGCACTTCCCTGTGTGAGTTTCATGATCACCTTCCACTCTGTGCTCCCACTCCCGACCTTTGAGGTTTCCTCCTGCGTCTCACTGCCAGAACCTTCCTCACCCGGATGGGCCCTTGGGCTTTCCAAGTTTCCGTTTCTTCCTTCCAGACTCTATAGTAAAAGTTTCCGCCTCCTCTCCAAATCGCCACCGATCATCGGGTCACCGCCAGTCTAGACTTTATTCTTTAGACTTAATTCTCACGCGCTCCCTCCGCTGCTGCAGAAAGTACATTTAAATATATTGTTTGACCCACATAATCCCAGAAAACACAAACAAGAAATTAGTGTACAAGGAAAACAGAAGCCTGGTAAAACTATGGGACCAAGACAAATAAAGCTGCTGACCCACGACCCCATTAAAAAACAGCCCCCCTCACAAGCTAACGAGGATAACATAGCTAGCGGGTCCGATGCAGCGGACTGCAGCTCATCACCAGCGGAAGGACGGCCCAGATAAAGAATCTCATGGCGCCATACTGCCGGAGGATGTAGAAGAGGTGACCCTGAACCGATTAGCGCTCATGATGTGTGAAATAAAATGCAAAATGCAGCGTGAAATGGCATCAATGAGAGCTAAAACTAGAGCAGCAATTGGATCGGCCCAACTCGTCCAGTTTGAAAGCGATATAAGGGATCTGAAAGAGGGGGGAGGAAAGGGAGAGCGCATTGAAGAAGCTGAACAGCGTATTTCAGACAATATGGATGAGCTGCAGACACTGAGGGCCAAGATGGTGGCGAGCTGATGACGCTGCAGACAGAGAACAAGAATAGAAAAAGTAAGATCTTGGATTTGGAGTCCAGTGAACTGGGGAGGTAGTGTATCCAATTCTTTGTGATGATTGGAGCCAGGAGTGGCCAGGGAGCTTTCAGAGACCCTTCATTAGGAATGGATGGGAAGAGAATTCTGTAAATTAATGAAGACTATAGGACTAATTGATATCTGGAGGGAGATGAACCCTACTGCACACCAGTGCACCTATTTTTCTAATCCACATGCAATCTATTTCAGAATAGACTATTTCTTTAGCTTCAATAAAGACAGATCTAAAATCACGGTGGCACATGTAGGCACAATGGACCTGGGCACTTTAAAAAAATATGCCATGACTAGGCTTGTATTTGTGTTTAGTTGATGTTGTTTTTTGTTTTTTCAGTCTCTCAGCCGCTCTTCTTGTATGCGCAAGTATACTCAAGGTGGCAATAGAATAAGCCGTGAAAGCTGCAAGAAAACGGCAAGAAAACGTAAACATCTTTCCAACTCCAACTGGAAATGTGGAAAGGGAAACACTCCCACTACTATTTAAATACTCTTGCAGCATGGGCCTTCGAGTACAGCTCAATGCCAGGAGTGTTTTTAGTGTTTTTGGAGGACATGCTGCACCTCACACTGCTCTTGTCAACAATGAGTGAATGAGCGAATTGTTGACTATTTTTATCATAGTGTTTTCCTCATGGTGAGGGTCCCTGGTCACTGACGGGCACATTCGTTATTTTTGAGTGGGTTATTGGCCCTCTATACAATAATAATGTTAAATTTTTGCATTACATGTTTATGCATGAGTTATTATGAGTTGGGGAACGCATTAGTGAACTACTTGGCGCAAACAAGCGCTTTATATGTAAAGTCTTCTTCAGAATATTCAACACACAGCTGTCTACAGACTGGTGCTGTCCCACACCACCTGCTGCTCCTGGTACGCTTTGAAAATGCCTCATGTTGCCTAATGTTGACAGTTTATTTAAGCCTGTACTCAGTTAAAGTATTTTGAATGTTCTGGACACCATTGCCCCTATGGAAATTAAAATGATTAAAAATAAGCAGAAAGCACCATGGAGAAATTATGACACAGTCAGGGTGCAGGAAAGGGAGTGCCACCGGGCCGAGCGGAAATGTCAAAGCTCCAGGTTCAAAAGAGATTTACAAAAGAAAAAAACTAATTTTACATATAACAAGGGAGAGGTATTTCTCTGAAATTACTGGAAATTGCAGTAATAACAGTAATAACAGATATGTTCTGTTTGCAACAGTAAACAGATTGACAAACCCTCCAGCTCAGCTGCCGTTGGAGCTAAATTCCATTTCCAAGTGCAATGAGTTTGCATTCTTCATTAATGATAAAGTTCTGAACATTAGAAATACCATTGATCCCACGGTGCAAATAACAACTACACAGCCGGCTAGACACTTGGAGTTAATACATTTTTCATCTGGGACTGACAAAACTGTCTAAGAGATCACAAGTCTGAGCTCCTCTACATGCTGCCTCGATGCATTACCTACTAGATTTTTAAAGACTAAGTTGAGCAGTCTGTTGGCTCCAATCACTCAAATAGTCAATTTGTCGCTTCGATCTGGAACATTCCCAAGAGCCTTAAAAACTGGTCATTAAGCCTCCCTCAAACAAGAGCAGTCTTGATGCCACAGTGCTAAATAATTACCGGCAATCTCAAACCTACCATTTTTGGGGAAAGTCCTTAAAGCTTAATAATGATCTTATAATGATAAAAATAATAATAATAATAATGTTTTCCAGTCTGGCTTTCAGATCACATCACAGCACTGAGACTGCTCTTATAAAAGTAACAAACAACATCCGTCTAAGTTCTGATGTAGGCAAAGTCTTAGTCTTTTTAGATCTGAGTGCTGCTTTTGCCTCTGTCGAACATGGGATCCTGTTGCAGAGACTAGAGGACTGGGTGGGCATCACTGGCTCTGCCCTAAACTGGTTTAGGTCCTATCTAGAAGACAGGGAGTACTTTGTTGAGTTTGGTAACTGTGTCTCAGTCTGCATGGCCTTGACCTGTGGGGCGCACTAAGGGTCAATCCTTGGACCCCTTCTATTCATTCTGTATATGCTGCCATTGGGTCAGTTAATACGCAGCAAAAATATTTCTTATCACAATTATGCAGACGACACTCAGATTTATGTTTCTCTGACGGCAGGTGAATATGGACCAGTGGATTCACTTTGTCACTGCATCCAACAGATCAGTACTTTCTCCATCTTGACTCGAACAAGACTGAAATGATTGTCTTTGGCCCACAGAAAGTGTCAGCAGTCACCGCCAGAGTTTCACTCCAAATCCTACAAATCAAGAGAAATTTAAGCGTAATAATGGATTCAGATTTAACTTTAAATCCACAACATCAGCAGCTTTTTATCATCTGAAGAACATTGCCAAAATAAAAAATATAGTGTCTAAACCAGACCTGGAAAAACTAATCCATGCATTTGTTTCCAGTAGATTAGGCTGCTGTAACGGCCTGCTCACTGGCCTGTCCAAACAAGCCTTGAAACAGCTGCAGTATCTTTAAAATGCTGCTGCTCGGGTCCTGACTAGAAGTATGATCCCATTAGTCCTGTGCTCAGGTCTCTGCACTGGCTTCCTGTAGCTCAGAAAATAGACTTTAAAGAGGCTCTGCTTGTATACAAGTCTCTCCATGGGGTATGCTTTTATTTTTTGTCTTATGATTTATGTTATATTGTGATTTTAATGTTTTTACTATTGTGAAGCACATTGGATTACTTTTGTATGAACTGTGTTCTACAAATAAACGTTGATTTATTGATTTGTTACTTTAGCACCTGCTTAGCCCATTTACAACAATAATGTTACATTTTCGTACTACTAATTAGTATGCATGGGACGTGCACAAGTGGAGGAGTGCTTTTGTAAGTGTTTGGAAGCAGCCGAGAACTATTAGTTCTGTAAGGCCGTGCGCTCTCGCCAGCTTGTGGTGCTTGGGCCTAATAAAAAAAACAGCATGTGGGGTCAGGTCAGCCCATAGTTGCACCATATTTAGGGGGTATAACAACAGACTACTTAGAAATGTACTTAGTTACAGAATACTTCATATCTGTTTTAAAATGTATTTTGTATTCCATACATGGTCAATTCAATTTATTTTTGAAACGCCCCAAAATCACAACAGCAGTTGCCTCGAGGGGCGACAGTGAAAAACAGAATAAAAACAGAATGAACAGTGTTCATAGGGACTTGGTGATGTCCCAGCATCTCGTGTCCTTAGACAGATGTCCCAAGCCCCCCTGTCCTTAGACCCTCCTTCTCGGCCAGGAAAAACTACCAAACCTCTTTGGGAAAAAGTAGAAACCTGTTGGAGTTCCACAGTGAAGGAGAGATCCCACTCCCTCGGATGGACAGGCGGACGCGCCTCAATTTGTAGATAGATGGTGGAGCGCCACCTACAGGAATGCATAAACATTACTTTGACTTTTATTAGTGAAATTCTGCAGAGCATTACTTGACTGCCCTGGATCTTAAAAATCCATCAGACCTTTGCCCCATTTTGTAGTTTGGCCTCTCGGTCCCTCCACACGGAAGGGTCCGGCATTAATAATAATAATTCATAATTTATTTGTATGTGTTTGTGAGCATTAATTGCGCCCCTGCTGGCTAATCGTGAAAAATACACTACAGCGCATCGTGTTCTGCTGAGAAGGTGATCGGCTGCAGACTTCCATCTCTGCAGGACCTGTACGTCTCCCAGGGCTCTGGAACGAAGCAGGTCGGATCACAGCTGACCCTTCTCACCCTGGACATGGTCTATTTGAACCACTCCCCTCAGGCAGGACGCTACGGTCCATCCGGACCAGAACCTCCCGCCACAACAATAGTTTCTTTCCCTCTGCCGTTGGACTCATGAACACTTCTAAACACCTGCCACTTTAATTGCAACTATTCAATCAGTGAATGATTTAGGTGTTTAAGTCTGAATACTTAGACGTTAAGTATTCATTTCGACACCAACAGACTATTGCCAAGAGTGTGCATTTTAAAGCACATGCTCATTATAAGGCAGAAGCATCCTGGTATGATGTAGTGGGGTTCTGTACACTCCTACATACACTCCTGCGCACTCGCTGAGGTCTGACAGCCAGCTCCAATTTCTTGTCCCCAAAAACAGGCCCTTATTGATTGCCCTCCATTTTTTCAACTTTATTGTGTCGGCGGCTTTATTCTTTAGACTTTATTCTTCAAGCTTTATTCTTTCCACTTTATTCTGTACACTTTATTCTTTAGACTTCTATGCAGTCTTCTAAAGACTTTATTCTTTAGACTTCATTCTTTACACTTTATTACACATCAAGACGGAGGCCACTCCCTGAGGCCTGCGACCTGCTCGTCCCAGAGCCCTGGAGGAGATAGACGTGTGAAAAAGTGCGTTTTGTTTTTGCATTAGGCAGTCACTTGCAATGGCTTCCTGCCATTGCCGTTTCTAGTTTTCTTATAGTTGTGAATTACACCTTTTGCCGATACCATCCATAATAAAATCACACTTTATTTTGTCACTTTAATGTACATATGTACAGCCATTGTAAACATCAAATTCACAGTTCTCAGCTTTTTGGAGCGCTTCGCAATTGTGTCCACTAGAGGGACATCGAGTTCTAGTTCTAGATCTAGATCAAGATCTACATTAAGAAGTAAACCCATTCCACACATTTGAACTAACAATCTCCTGACGCTCACATTCTGTAACCCCATGTCCTTAAAATGCCCAATTGTTTTCTGGGGTTGTATGAATATTTTAAATTTACTTTACACTTTACTTTCTACTTTGAAAAAACAACAACATTAATTTATTTACGGTGTGATGAAGCAGACCAATCCTTCAAACCCAGACTCACCTCCATTAAGATTTATTTAAGATTTAATGTTATCCTTGCTTTGCTTCTCTCTCTCTTCTCTCTGTCTCTCTCCCTCTCTCTGGGTTTTCACGTTTCTGTCAAAGTCTGTTGAAAATCCCAAGACTCCTGTTATAACTCTGAATTAATCAACCAACCAGTGCTGCGGGCGCTCACTTGGAGACTTGGCAACAACCGTCGCTAATTACACTTGGATTTGTACTGCATATTACCGCAATTATGATCTTAATTGGTGATTAGTTAATAAGCACGAGTGCCTTAATCGCTAGGGGGCGCTCGGGCACAGCCAAAATAGCGGGGCTTTGTTGTAAAAGAGAGTTGGGGCTTGACTTGTTTATCATAACAGGTTCACTTGTTCTGAACCATTAGCTTTAAATAAACTATGTGTGTTTGTCTCTTTGCGCGCGTGTCGTTTAGATTTCATGGTACATTTGCAACGATTTGTGTCAACACATTCTTCAAAGTGTAACCTATATTTTACGACCATCTTTAAATAACACATAAAGAAGGACTGTTAAGTTTGCAATTACCGCCATTAGACGTATTTAGGGCCTGCACATCAAATACTATGCGTCATTTGGCACGCATTAATACTTTACGCACTGGCCGGTTTGCACCGTTTGTTGGGTATTACATCATATCATATCCAAAACATAAACAGAACCGCGTGTTTACGGTGGGGCTGATTTGAATCAACATTAGATTTGATTTAACAGGGCAAGGGGCACATTTGTTTTTTTTCTTTTTGTAAGAAGAGGAGTCTAATTTGTTATTGACACGCTGAAATGTTTTTGTAGGCTTCTCATGCGTAAAGGTACAAGTAGTCAGCAGTCGGCTCTTTTGTTCCGTGCGCGTATTGGGGGTGAGAAAGAGAGCGAGGGAGAGAGGGGGAGAAAGCGAGAGAGAGGCAGAGGGGGAGAGAGAGGGAGAGGAAGAGGAAGAGGGAGAGAGAGGGAGAGAGAGAGGGAGAGGGTGGTAGAGAGAGAGGCGCGGACGGATGTGGAGGCTGGCTTTGGGAACCAGCAGAGTGAGAAGGAGACCGAGGCAGAGCGGGATGCTGACAAATTCCTGATAGATGGCTAAAATGGCGAAAGCTTGTGCGACCCCAATGAACCTCCAAACTGCGGCGCGTTAGCTTGGAAATGTGATATTTAAAGCTGGGATACGTGCTTTTTCCTCATTTTTACGCTTCCCTGTACGAACCGTTTTTTTTTTGTTTGTTTTGTTTTTTTTAAACCTCCCGTTGTTTTGCTTGGATACTTCTGCAGGAGAGGCGTTTGCGTAAATGGCATCCACAAGGCAACGCCGCCTTGTGTTATGCGTTTGGGGAATATTCCTGAACGCGTTGATAGGTAAGTGGCACAGTGCGTTAATGGGAAGACGGAGCACCGCGCAAAGATCGGTGGTCTGGTCTCTTGCTGGAGCTTGGGGCACGCTGCGGGGGGAACAAAAGTGTGCGCTGCTGACCACTGTAACCCTGAACCTGGCCCCTCCGCTGCCTTTAGTCTGTGCGGTGCGTTTGAAGTGTGTGGGGCACTGGGGACACGGAGGGGAACGTGTTTTGGTTTGTGTTGAATCGGTTGTAGGAGTGCTAAGGTTTGTAAAGGGGCGTAGCAGAAATACACGTGGGTATTTAATACAGTACTATTTGTATTTCTTGGGGGGAGTTAACACATTTGTGGTGGCACGTGCGATGTGGTCAAACAGGAGAGTTTTGTTTATAAAGATGATAAATTGGTGCCAAAGATTCATTTGCAACATGGGCACGATTGTTGACAAAATGCATCCTCGTTGAATGACTGATAATGAAGTTTATTGTTAGATGTTTTATTGGCCTAAAGAAAACATTGGGATCATTTTGTGCTGCACAAATCTCTTACATGTGCAGATGGAGTTTTTGTAAAATCCTGCTTTATAATACCAATTCTGAGGTGAGTTTCATTGACTTTGAGCGTTTAATTAATACCTGTTTATGTGCATAGTTCGATATTGATATATATGAACCAACATCCATCCGAAAACTTTATAGCTGCAGATTTGACTCTAAAACCAATTCTAGCTTAGTGGGGTTTGCTTTCATGTGCAATATTGAGGCTGGTGCATTGGTTTTTCTGTATATTAGGCTATGGGAATTCTGTCACCAGTGCACAGCTGTTAGGGATGACACTTCTTGTTAATCTAAGTACTTTCATATTGCCTGCTGGGGCGTATATCTGTGCAGATGAAATGTCAACACTGGCCCTTTTGTCCGGCACTATTTTTCATCTTTTATTCCAAGCGCAGGATATTTTCTCTGTCTGTTTGTGGCCCCTTGAATTGAAAGGCAGAGAGTATTGAGTATTTGCAAAAGCGTATAGCCCGCAGAGACTGACAAAAGCCCCCGCCGGCCTCATAAAGGATAGTACACAGTGGCCCATAACATGTTTCGAGGCGCTTTGTGACGAGCCCCTTTTTATGAAACGTGGAAAATCTCTTTTAAGTGTTCATCTTCCTGTGGGATTTCATTCAGTGGAGATAAAACCGCTTTTATGACATTCAAGTTGGAGTTAGTGAGAATAAGAGCGGGACTATCGGCATTAAGATCTCTCACACTCAAGAGTTCAATCTCGTGAAAGTGCACTAGATCATTGAGGAATCTGAGAGAAAAGAGCTCATCAGAGGCGACTGTACGCTTCCAATGACCGGGCTTTAGTGTCTAAGTATCTGCAAATTGATACTATCATCTGCAGACCTCATTAAAAAGACGGCTTTGCATGTACTTCAAAGGTTTGCACAACTTCACTATCAATCACTTCATTCTCTATTTTGTACATATTTGCTACTGGAATGTTTGAAGTTCACATTTGAGCTAAACTTATTCAAAGAGACTAATTAACTACTTATTCAAAACAAATTCAAAACATTTTCCTAACTTTATTTTGTCCATAAATTGCAAATTCAAAAATTGCAAGATGGGACACAAAAGTCTTGTCTGTTTGTTTTATATGACAACAAATAAAAGACAGAGGTCGTAATGTTATGGTTGATCGTCTGTAAGAGTAGAGTTTTGTTATCGTTTGTCAGGAAACTTTTCGTGATTGACAACTCTTATTGCTTTTGAACCGATTTCAAATCCAAATCACGTACTCTTAATGTTTGTAAGTATCGTTACCTGGCAGATCATTCATCAAACAGAAGCCTTTATCTGCTCTCGATTGAACAAAGATTGCTTTTTAAGTTGACGTCTCAGGTTGATAAAAAGAGGATTACAGCTCCACTCAAAAGCTCATTGATATTGGTGACAGTGATCCATGAGCATTTCATGTGACGAGGAAATTTGCAACTTTATCCGTGCATATGCTCTGAAGACACTTTTTTGAGGGATACTTGGTAATCCCTGCCTCGCCTTTGCCCCCCAAAATAGTCATTACTCATGTTGTGTGTGGAGCAGTAGGTTTTCATTTGACAGTCGTAGATCATGCTCAGACTTCAATCTGCAGCTCTTTGAACGGATGCTGGATGCAGTGTATTGAAATGATGAGTCCTCCTGCTTTGACTCTATTGCCACTCATTGTACTTTTGTCCTTGGAAAAAAAGTATAAATCACATTTTTCTTTAATGTTTAATCACAAACTTTATGAATAAATTATAAGAACTATTGTCATTGTAATAACTTTAATCGATGCTTTGGCACATGTCAGGCTTTGTGCAGGAGATCTTTTAAAGACAGTAATGGTATAGTTGAATACATCAGATGAAGCTTGTCCTATGTGTGGATGTGAAACAAAAGAAGAATACAGGCAAATGTTCCACAGATGTAAAGATCGTGCGGCCAGATTTGGATTTGAGCCTTACAATCCAGGGATTAGTTTCCTTTGGACAAACTGCATTTTCTCCTTGGTCACTCATTGCACATATTTACTTGCTTAAAGACAAACTAACTCTTAATAAAAAGCAACAGTAAAAAGAATATTTGGCAAATGGATGTAAATATAAACGAAAAGATAGAAAACACACTTGCCATTTCCAATGCAACCTCAAAATGTGTCTCGAATCTCAGATGTCCAATACTAGTGTTACGATTATTGTGAGAAAAAACATCACGCTTCAACAATTATTCCCGATTATAATGAGACCGTGAAATCTCATTTAATACATTACTATTTCTCAAGTTTGTAACCAGCTTCATGAAATTGAACTGTCTGAATAACAAAATAAATTAAATGTGACAAAAACAGCCAGTTAAAAAGTACTTTATATATATATTAGTTGTATTTTTTAACTATAGAGTGAATTAAAGCCATTATATTTTACTTCCAGAAAGGTCACAATTACATTAAAAAAAATAATTTAATAATGAATAATTAATGTAATAATCACCATTAGTGATTAACTGGAAAGGGTGAATTTATTTTAAAAAAAAATTGTCTGGCCGTTAGTTTTGTTATTAGTTTTAATATCCCCCCCCGTATCATCAGTAAAGTAGTTTATTGGTTGACTAATATACAGTAGCTCCGATAAGTGTATTCGCACCACCAGATCCTTGGATTATCACATTGTCTCAGTCACTCTGTTCTTGCTCTTATTCTTGCACTTGTCAGATGCCCCTGGCTAACTACATGTGTCAGTCTCTCAGGAGCTTCGGTTGTGACTGAGCGCTGCTTTACAATAGCACAGCAGCAGTAAACAGCATAAACCTCAAATCACTTCTCTTTCTTATTAAACCAGGGCATGAACCACACTTATCCCCATGCTCTTCTCTGGACAGCCCTATTCCACGACCATGATAATCCATAATAGAACATAAGGCTGAACCATGATGGAAAAATATCTGATCGTGATTACGATAAGAATTGCAATTTACTGTATGTTTAAGGAGAGGATTCTGTTCACAGTGCACATTTGAAACGCAAGACGTAAATTAACTGCTTATCTAATACAAGAATCTGTGCATTTCAGAAGATGTTTGTAGAGGTATAAACTACAGGGTTTTCAAGATAAATTGCAATCGAATCTAAATCGCAATTTGAATGGTTGCAATTAGCGAATCGCAAAGACTATTATTATTTAAAATGATTTACGTCCTTTGCGAACAACAAAAGTCGTATTCTGTATGAAAGCTGTTTACTGTGGTTCAGACCTTGACACACATGTTCAGATTTCAGTCTTCTCTCAAATATGAACGCTCCTGGACACGTTTAAAATGTGTCCAGCGAAAAGAATCCAACTAGAAAACAAATCTAATCATTATTGCAAAATTGGATATTTTGCCCAAACTTTCGACCCCGGTTTGCAGTTTACATAATAAGACCAAATATTGAGTTGCTTGTAGAGGAAATTTTGTTACCTAAATAATTGCAGTGAATATGCTTTTGAAATTGCGTTCACATTTTTACAGGGAAACATCTCCTTTTCACATCTGCACTCTTCAGGCTTCTTCATTTTAAACAGTCACTTGAATCTCTTGCACACGCATGTAAAACGATGTGGAATTTCCAGCTGTATCGTTGCTCCGTCTTTTCAACCAGAGAATGAAGTGTTCAAAATAATGACCATGACTCATTTCAGAGCTTGTTTGTAACCTTTATGCTGTATCCTGTTACGTAAAATGTGGAATAGCAACAAAAAGAAGTGAACGAAATATAGTGGCTAGTGCAGGAACCAAATGAATCAGAGATGCTTTGATACCAGTTTATTAGTGGCACTCCAAAGATCGGCAGATTGAACTTGATAGCATCGATCGTTATCTTTTAGCATGATATACCTTTGAGATGTCAATACTGTGTACATTTTAACTCAAAATCTCTTTTTGTTGTTGTTGAACACCCGCTTTCCTCTTTCCTGGCATTTTCTCAGTGTGGCCATAGCAAACCATCTGCCCCCATCAGTCAGCAATTTGCATAATTAATTTGTCATAGGTTCTACTCAAAATGGCCTCCTGTCATCACCATTCTCATTTTCCCAAGCTTGGTCCAAACACAAAATGTACATTAATTTGTTGCTCCATCCATTACACAGCATGTAGTTGACTAAAACCATTAATTACAAGTTTCTCTGATAAACTGATTACTGACCATTCATAGCTTAAAAGCTAACTTGAAGTAACTTTAATTATATATATATAAATTTCAAGTTGTTGTAGGAGCTGGAGGTCTGACAACTGCAAAAGGAAGATAGTCTTCACATTAAGTTGTCAGACTTCAGATTCTTTCTGCATAGCCGGTGACTTAAGGGTTAAATACCTTTTGCTTTTAAGTGGTAGCACTGATTTTTTTCTTCTGTCCCCTGGCTACTCTGCTCGCTGAGTGAAAAAGAAGAGAACAATGGTGAGGCTAATAAAGGGATACAGATCAAAATGAGAGGAGTGGAAATGTTTCTTTGCATTAGGGGCTGTTTGTGATCCAGGGGAGTGTCAATGCACTCCTTGTCTTCACCTAGAGCGGGGAAGTCTTTCTGGGGCAGGAATTTGAGGGATGGAGAGGGAGGTCCTCTTTTTTGACCCCTGCTCCCCTTGGCCCCCCCCGTCCCACCAGATTCCTGGGCCTGGGGCAGCGACTGGTAGTGCTTAGTCCATCAGCAGTTGTAACATGATATGCACACAGCTCGGTAAGCCCCTCTTTTATAGTACCAAGCTAGGTCAACTTGTTTACATCCACTGTTTATTGTCTTGGACTCCCCTGAAACCATTAATAAGAAAATGAGACCATTAGAAAGGTACAACTCCGCCACAGTTAGACGAGGCCTCGCATGTGTGCAGTTCATATAGGTATATTCAGAATACTCATGGTGCACAGATCTATAGACCATGTATTCCCCGGTGACTGTAGCCTGGAGGTAGCTCTGTCAGGCCTTTTAATTCATTAGCCAAAAGGACCAGCTCAGTGTGATATGACATGAAGCCAGTGTGTTCAGGGGTAAGCAACGAAATGTGCGTTTGTCATGCTTTGCTTTGACATGGGCTATCAAATATATGGCTACCAAAGAATGCTTTTGTGCGTATATGGGAAATTGAATTCTCCAGGGTTCCTCAAACCATTCTACACATTTTATTTAACAAATAACTAACTATCTGTAAGAAAATATGACTGCATAATTTCTGAAAATGAAATGAATCTATTAATTTCATTTAATGAAATTATATTTACAAAGGCTGATTTTTGTGTGTGTTACAGGTGTGATATGTGAAGCAGAGCTGTCCTTCACGCTGGAGCCCAGTGACATCATTGCGGTGCAGGAGCAACCCCTGATGCTGCACTGTCAGGTGGTGGGCATCCCCCCCATCACCACACAGTGGAGGCACAACGGCCTGCTTCTATCTCAGGACCAGCACCACAACACCTTCATCAATGGCTCTCTGCTCATCACCCACTTCCTCAAGACCAAATCTGACGGGACTTCCGACGAGGGGGACTACGAATGCATGGCCCAGAACTCCTTTGGGCTCGTAGTGAGCCGCAAGGCCCGGGTACAGGCAGCGAGTAAGTAACAACTGCTCAGGCACTGTTAATAATCATTTAAACATGCAAACAGAGCATTTCAAATGAGAACTTTATGAATGAGAGGCAGCCCTTGTCTCATATTCATCTTGTCATCAGGTCATTGACGTTGTGTTCTCTGGTGAGGTCTTTGGCAGATGTATTCACAGGGAAATGTTACTTGTTGAACTTGTGATGCTCCACAACAGAGTCGCTCTGGCCTTTCAGCTGAACATTAACAAGCGCTCATGCTGAGCTCAGAGCTGTTATGTATGAGGGTATTAAACTCTTAGTAACCCAGGAGCCATTTTCAAAGGCATCAAGAAAAATATTCTGTGGTTTGACCATCAAGTCTCCAGTTTGTCATTCTATTTCAGCATGAGCTCCTCAGCATTGTTCCCAGGGCCCATTATGCTGGTTTCTGTTGTTGGAGACAATCTGTCTGTTGCTCCTCCTCGGCCAGCTCTGAGCTTTAATGTCTCTTTTGTCATGACACACACATACAGAGGCTGTCTCAGCTCTCTCTAAATTAAAGTCATCATGGACTCATCGCCCTCTGTGGACATGCTGCGCTCCGCAGCCCTGCTTTATTGATATCAGGCTGTTGCGTGCAGTGCTGACTTAAGACTTTGTAGAGCCCCCGTTTTATATATTTTCTTACTCAGTGATGGACATTGGTCCAGTGAAGCCTGTTGATTCCTGAGCTGTGTGTAGTCAGCACACTGCTGTGCTGTTGTAGGCTATACCACTTTTCCACCCAGTGGGAGGAGAGGTTAGCACGACGCCTCACTGACTGAGGGGAGAAGTCACTTGTGTTCAGTGGCTGCTACTGTCAAACACATGCAACCTTTTAGGACCCCCTGAAGGGACTTTCTCAAAGGTCAGCTCTATCCACTACTTTAACACATTTGTGTTCATGCTGAATCAATATAAAACTCCATTATGGTCCACAGATGCTTTCTGCATATAGTGTACAATATGTGAACACTGTATGTGTGTCTATACTAGTTATTCTACAGCGTGTAGGCTGGTCAGCATTGATTTATTGGAAGCCATGTTCATTTTTAAATGAGTCAAAAACTGAATCTTGTGTCTCTTATTTGACTCATTGGCCAAGTTCAACTCATCCGTGTTGTAATGATTATGTTTGGCTGCTCCTATAGATCCTCTGAGCTCCTTGTATTGATTAGCAAAGGCCTGACAGATTACTGAAGATCACAGTTTGACCCCTGGCCTTTGGCCTTTAGAAGCGAGCCGGGCAGTAGTTTTGCAGGAGCATTGAGCAACGAGCCCTTGTTATATTGATGCAGTGTTTCTCTTAATGGAGTCTAGGCAGAGGAGCTCTCACTGTGGGACAATCCTCCAGAGACCCTTGAAAGGGAAACCTCAGAAATGAACTTGTGACTAAAATGTATCTGTATTAGCCCCAATTGCTTGGTAATGACATCACTGGGGTTGCCCACCCCCTTTAAAGATTGATGATAAGCCTGGTTTGATTTTAGAACTGTTTGATAAAACACATTGAAGTCCATTGATAAAATATGACTATTTATTACACTACTTTGGTACTTTGCTTTCTTCTTTTGGCTGATTAGCATTACCCTGTAGCCATAGCAGCAATTGCTCATATAACCAGTTAAAGTCTTATATTAGCCTTTGAAAAGCCAATTTGTGGCGTGTTTTATCTTCTGGGGTGCTCCACTGGGTCCAAAACATAAATTATTCTGAATCAAGTCTTGACTTTGATAGATACAGTATAGCCCAAAACAATGATGGATTCTTTAAAAAAGGTCTGGAAATAATCTTGTCTCTGTTTGTTTATGTTTGTTTATGTGTATGTTTACCCCCCAAACACCCCTCATTTCAGTTTGATGATGATGAAGCCTTTCTATTGTCCTCCATTAGACCCATTTCACATTTTATTTTAGCTTAGCATTAGTGTGAGCTCACTGCTGGGCGCTAATGTTGTGTCCGACTCCCCGTTGACCCGCAAAATCAGTGGCCTGTCCAAGAATTTTCTTTTTTCTTTTCCCCCCTCTAAATATGAACTCTTTGGTGTTTTCTTCTCTTGCCCAGGCTCACTTTCTCTCCAATGTCCTTATTAGCTTAGGTTCAGGAAGCTTTTCATCATGTGGGTGAATGACAAGGCTACTGTGGACCCTGCTCGGGCTCTCTCTCGCTCTCCCCTCCCCCCTCAGCTCACTACACCGGCGTCTCTAAGCAACGCTTCACAAAGGCCCCCTGTTACAAAATAGCTTTTTAGGATCAATTGAAATGACGTGCTTTTGTCTTTTTTGTCTGCAATTAATTGGAAAGAGGTGACGCTTTGTTAATAAATAATCTATTTTTCTCCTGTTTATAAAAGAAAGAGAGAAATTTACCCCAAAGACCCCTTAAAGAGTAAAAACAAAAGATTTGCAAACATGAGATAAAGTGAGAGTCAAAAAGGTAAAGTTAATGAAAAAACTGTGCTGTGCACAGGCTTGTGCGGTTCCCGGGGCTTATTGTGCACGCCTTAGTACAGCCGTTTCCTCTGTATCAGTATGGAGGCTGATGAATGATGATTGCCTCCTTGTTTGGTCTTCATGTTGTCACGGCAAATTGTACAGTGTTATAATGGCGAGGTTCTGAATGAGACTTTAATGAAATAGAGGGACCCAGGGGGCTGTAAGGGATGGAACAGGAGGAAGATGGAGGATGCCAGTAAAAATGTCTGACCATAAACACATGCCTCTCTCCTGTGTGAATTTAACTCCTCTCACGGGTCTTAATGGAAATGACAGCCATTTGTTGCATAAAATGAGAGTCAAGAAAGCTTGTTTCATCTAGTAAAGGACTTTTTCATATAACTGTTCCATTATAGGATGCACTCTTTAGTGCGCAATCATTTTCATTTTTGTGCTGGATAGTCTTTCTGATAATGCACTCCCTTTATCGCAGTACAGCGGCATGTAGGAATGTAACGATATGAAAATCTCACAGTACGATATTATCACAATATTCATGTCATCATACAATATTCACTGTGATACTGTGAAGAGGCAAACAAAATTGTAGAACTAGCTTTGGCTAGACTTGTGTGAATCATTACTAAAGATCTTTGTCTTTGGTGGTCCGACAGTTTTTTTTAGCTGTTGCTGCAATAAAACAATACGTTTCAGTAATTTCAAGATATATTGTGATATATTGTGCCTATGATATTAATGTGAGACTTTTGGGGATACGATATCACAATATTTCTGTTATTGTTGCTTCCCGAGCAGCATAGGAACATTTGGAGGCAATTTAGTGTTGGAAAAATCAGGGAAACGATTTCATGCATGTTACAATTTGATAAGATTGAAGGTAATGAGATGCTACAATAGGTCAATCCTCCATTTACGGTCCTGACCAAGCCCAGCTCAAGATCAGGAGATCGATGCGAGGTACACTGTGCACCATGGAAGGATGGGTCAAATGCAGAAGACACATTTGCCTGAAGTATATCATTCTTAACCTTATTTAGCAAAAGCAATATGGTTTGACTTATTTTAGAAATGGAAAACATACTGTCAAGAAGTAGGACTATTACATCCCAATGTTTTGCTATTATGCCTTAAGATTTTTAGCATCTTTCTAGAAACTCATCTTTTTACTGTGTATCTATATACTAATCAATTACTGACAAAATCATCAACTAATTTAGCCATCGAATGATTGTTATCTGGATTTCACACACATTCCAAAACATGACTTGCTGAGAGAAGAGATTTTATGTTTCAGACAGAGCTTCGAAAAGACTCAAGAAACATGAACATTTAATGTTTTACTGTAGTTTCATCTGGGTCAGATTGAGTAAAAATCTTATATTTATGAATATTTCCCACTCTAAAAAGAAATAAATTAAAAAATATATATAAATGATTAGCAAAATCATCATTAGTTACAGCCCTAATCCATAAACTGTACATTTGTTGAGTAGTAGTTGTGTTTTACCCTCAGTGACCCCTCTGGGACCACCCTCAGCCTTGTGGCCTCATGCCTGGGCTGTGCTCTCACATCTTCACATCTCCTTGTGGCTCCCTTTGTCTGCAAGCCAAGCCCCGCCCTTTGCATGTTCCCCTCCCACTCTTCCAGCTCTTCCACTTAATATAACCTGACATTTCAACATCAGATCTTATTTCTACATTTTAATCCCTCAAAGTTCACATGAAATCCTTACAACATGTCTGTCTTGTACCACAATCGTAGACAAAAAGTCATATGTATTACAAAGTGCTTATTTGTGTTTTTCTGTGGTCAGCACCTCCATCTGTTGAACAGCATAAGATGTTTATTTATTTTAGAATGCATAATGTATTTCTTTTTTAATCCAGAGGACCCAGAAAATCGTGCTGTGTACTTACTGTGCACCTGTCCAACTAATCATCGCATATTACTGATTGCATACACATGTTCTGCTTTATTTTGAACGATAATGGTAAAAACACGTCCATCTATTTCATATTTTCAAGTGAGTGGAGACTTGTTTCTCATTGCCACTGTTTGTACTGGTGCAAAAGGAGCTGGATAAACACAGAGAAATCCCTAATGAAAGCTCTGCATATTTGCCTTGACAAACGGCGCACATGGCCTGTCTCCTGTGGATATGTGGTGTGTGCCTGTCTGTTTATCCTGATGCTGACATGTAATTGACCTTGAAGCCGTGGAAAAGCATCGAGGGGCTGCTCATAGAGGGCCTTTTGTCTTACATTACTGATTACTCTTATTACACTGTCACAATGGCTTTCACTGGAGAAAGCATTGTTTAATGTTGCCCCATTCAGACACACTGTGTAGTCCTCATTATATAAGTAACTGATGGATGAACTGGCTCTTCATTAATTTATAATAGCATTACCATACATTAGCAAGCTCTGGGCTGCATTGTAGATGCTCATGATAGGTATAAGATTCCTGTTTGCTTTTTGATCTCACTCTAACTGCATTGCTTTATCAGAAAATCAAAGTTGAGTTGAAAGCAAAGTGCAGCGCTGCAGGCCTCGCTGTGGTGACAGGACATGAGCCATGAGCCATGCTCCAACAAGCAGCTGCCATCAGCAGAGAGCATGAGATAAAGATGATGCTACAGCTCCAACCAGAACGGACTCCAACCAGAACACCATTATACTAAAAATATCTGTTGTGTAAACGGCAAAACGGAGGCAAATCAAGCCTGAGCCTGCAATACTGAGCTGAGGAGATGAGGCAGGAGGAAAAGCTGGGTTCAGAATATCCAACTGCTCGGACTGCGTTTTCCCTCTTCGTCCAGGCAACAGTCTTCACGTCAAACATGCTTATAATCTGCTTTGTTGTGCTGTAAGTCTTTTGGTGAGGAATAACAAGTGGCATTAGCTTTACGTGTGTGTGTGACTCAGATACGCACTCCACGCTCACATTAAACCAACATGCACTTCACGCTCACATTAAACCAACATGCACTTCACGCTCACATTAAACCAACATGCACATGAGTACATATGGTGCTTGTGTTATCTGGCAGAAACATACTCATGTGCATTTGCCCAAAACAAACATCTGGCATCTATTTGGCTGCTATTCAAAATATTCACCATGAACCTACTATCAATATGCCTCGAGTCAGCATCTTTTATGTAGTATGTTATCATTCGCCCTAAATTATTCATGCACTTAAACACAAACATTGCAATCGATAGACAGCCCGACTAAAACATTGAGTATTCTTAAAACACACAGGGACAGTTTGTAGTCAGAGTGAATTTGGGGCAAAGTCTGAATGATGAAGTCTGAGAGTGCTTGTGAGCTGGTCCTCCGGATGTCACTGGACCACCCGAGCTATTCTCCAACAAACAAATGAAAAGGGGGCCAAAAATTCCTAGTGCCTTTTTTTAGGGCTCCTGGGAGGAATTCTTCAGTAATAGAGGGGAAAGGTGAAAAGCACCAGAGCAGAGGCCAGGACCAAAGGTGGGATGGGGCGGACCAGTCTGGAGTCTGGCTTTACAATTCACTCTCCTATTAACCAGGCTGCTTTACACAAATCTAAAGTGCCAAGTATTTAGTTTGTGGCATGTTTTACTATTGCAATTATCCCTTCTTCTTATAGAGGATTAGTAACGTGTACATACAACATGGACTAGAAAGTATTGCAGGGTATAAGTTAAGCTCCAGGTCAATGGAAACATGGAGGATTTGAATGTTTGTGCTCATGTTGTGTGTTCCTATGGCAGGAGCTTATGTTGTGACTTGGCTGCAGAGCTCGGTGCTGCCCAGTCACCGCGCTTCGCTAAACTTAACACAGCCTTTATGGCCAGATTGTGCAGTTAAAAACCTTTACAGGGTCCACACCGTCCACCAATAAAAACTCACCAAAAATCCACCGCTTCCTGTCTTCTCCTTTTGAGCATATTGAAAGGGGACCAATGGCAAAACAGCTGGATTGGAGGAGTTTCTGATGGGTATTTCAGCATTGACTGTTAAATTTAAGGATTGCATATTATTATCTGTTGCATGGTACGTATGGTTCGTGCTCTTGCTCCATGCTATATGGCTCTGTGCGTCAACGAATTGAGAGATTACTGAAATATTGATAGATTAACTAATACAAGAACAATAAGCCTTTCAGAACATGTGGACGTTTCCAGGGTTAGCCCTTTTTCTGACAAGCATTACGATTGCGATTTATTGCAGTTAGTTCTCATTTTAAACATTAAACAGCATTAACATTTGAGAACAGACTGAGATTTGGAGTGCTAAACTAATACAACAGTCACATGTATTTTAGAACATGTTTGTAAACGTTAGCTGGTTGTTACATTAGATTTGCTGTTTTATGTGCCAAAGACAAATTTCCCTTTGTAGGATAATAAAGTTGACCTTAACTATTTTGTTGTTTGCAGAGGACATGATACATTACCTTAATTACAGGTTTTGCAAATTACAACCATTCATATTGCCATTTCAAACCAATTGTTATTAATCTAACATTTAATCCCCAGTTCAGATGACCCAACCGAATCTGCAAATGAGTAGGAAGGAATTAGTATTAGAAAATACATTACAAACTTAAAAAATACGTGCAGACTAGACTAACAGCCAACCTAAAAATGAAAACATATTTTACCAATCACACTGCACTAGCTGTAATGTTTATCTCTCCAAACCGATCACCTTTATATCTTATCAAAGTTCTGAATGTCATTACCAGCAAACATGTTTATACAATATGTAGATCATATAGACCGCGATTGGGAGCTGAAATGAAAATTGGGATTATGTTGTTTTGTGTTATTCCCAGTCACACACTGGGCCTCTGTGTGGGTGTCCAGTTTTCCATTTTGTTTAAGCAGGGATCAGGAAATCTTTCTCTGGTGGCCAATAAGCAGAAGAGTCAGAGACAAAGAGCAGTCAGTGATGGGCAGGCAGCAGTAGTCCGTTGGGCCCCCAGCCACCTCTCGCCTCTCTTTGCTGTGTGTGTGTGTGTGTGTGTGTGTTTATGCGCCGGGGACCCTCTTTCTCCCAGCCTATTGTTAGTGGTGAAATGCGGCCCGGTGGAGTGGCTGGGAACAGGCCGAGGCTGTGGGGATGTACACAATCTGGTGGCTCTGTTTTGTGACTGCGGCCTGTAGCGTTTGTTCTTCCTGATCGGCGCGTCTCGTTCGGGCTGGCGGGGGGACGGTGGGGGGCCTGTTTTCTGTCAGCACTGACTTCATGTGTTTTATCCTTTGCTCTAACTTAAAACTACCGGGGTCACAGGTCACGGGGGCTCATCGGTGGAAGAGCCAGGCTTATCTGGGAAACTGTGACCTTTCTGTGTGCATTAGGGCAGAATACCCCTCCCCTTGTTTTATACACTTCTCAGTGAGCGCCCCACCCCCCTGCACTCTTTCTTGGTGGGACCCCTTCATCCCTTCCCCCCAGTCGGTTGGCCCCGGGGCAATGGCAGTGACCTTGGCTTTCACAGTGAAATAAGGTAGAGCTGCAACCTGCCCTTTTCCAAACGCGCCACGCAGCAAGTTACAGCACAAGAGCCAAATAAGCACATTTTGAGTCGCTCACGGAGGACAGGAATTTATCTCTGTCAAATCGGATCGTTTTCAAGGCTTCCCTATGCTGTGTGTGTGACTAGTGGATAGCAATTTGCCTGCATTTAAATATGTAAATACAATTCAAATGTAAATAAAGGGGCAACCTCAATATTGGGTCAAGTTAGAATAAGTGTCATGCATGATAGCATAAGACTAACGAGCACTGCCCACTGCTTTCCTCCAGTGAGTATAAATCCTATTAGATCTACTATAACACCAATTAATGAAAATACGCAAAAGTTTAAATTAATTGCAACTTATTTTTTTAAGCAGCTGTCAGATAGAAACTTGTCTGTTTGAGGTTATTGGCCTAACGGTGTGTATGTGAGAAGAACCTCTGGGGATGAAATAACTTCCACTGGAACCAATTAGAAGAGGTAGCTGTTGGTGTTGGATAAAACATCTCGTGGAAGACCAATTTCCTCCTGACAACCTGTGTGCAATGTCCATAGTTAGGGATACCAATTCTACTCCAATTCTGGTCGAACAATTCAGCCACCAAAACCAGGACAAACGGCCACTTGTTCCTTTGTGTTGTGCTCGGATTACACTGCATTAAGGCTGCAGTATTGAACTTGAACTGCAATGTTCTGTGGTTTTCTCTGCGCTGGGAATTCAACAATAAACACTAGTCAACTTTGCTGTGCTCCTTTTGATCCTTACTGTTTATGAATATATTTATAACTTTGAATGAGGACGTGCCCTTTGAGAGGCGACAGACCTGACAGTCTTGTTGACTCTCTGCCAAAATGCACATAATGCTATGACACACTTGTCACGATGCCCTGCGCAACTAGTGCTGTTACTAACTGTGACATATCTAAAAATAAAACTAATATTCAAATGAGATCCTTCTATGCATTTAAAGTTATCTGTTATCTACAAAATGGAAAAGCACGATGACATGAGAATGAGAATGCCACATAGAACTTTACTAATAAGAACCAAAATAACTTAAAGTACATATGTCAGGTTCTCGTGTTTTTTTAATTACGGTATTACTTTGTTTAGTGGGATGGACCCTATGTTAAATATTTATCATAATTTTACAGCAGTCAAGTTGCAGTTTGTGAAGAAATTGAAAAACAAAAGTAATTGAAATTCTGAAACTGAATCGGTGTCATCCATAACCGACATTACATTGAAGATACAGGGTTATTTTACAACCGACACATTTTTCTGGCAGTTTAAACAATCATATAGCACAATTAAGATGTTATTATTTGTTAAAATGCGCAACCTGGGGCAAAATAGGCAAAACTTTCTTGTGAAATCTTCAGGTTCACTATGTTTTAGTGAAATGTGTCTAACCTGTCAGATGCACTTCAAACCATCAAATGAAATCCTCTGAAAGAACTGTTGTGGCCTTCCTAAAAGAGGTTGTTGAACTTGCCTCCAAGTCATGTGGTTGTTGAGACTTATTGTCACGTACAATAACATGCTCCAACTGATTACTTAGCAGATTTAAAAAGACAAACATGGGACTTGTGGTTTGAGAAAGGTGTATTTTCTGCCCAGCTTTGTGGCAAAACATGCAGTGATTAATGCTTTAATCACCTTCTTGAAACATCACTCAGCATATTCGAAAACACTTAATGAAGAAAAATCCCTTTGAAAGAGTAGAGTTGACCCCGCAGAAGAGGTTGTTGACTCTATGCCAGGATGCACATAATGGCTGAGACTCTAGTAACACATTTGTCACTGCTCTGTGCCAACATGTGCTCCTGGCCACAACTGCGAATCCTCTCACAATGTGGCATGCTTCACCAGAATGCTCAGAATACGGCTGAACAATTTAGAAAAACATCTAATTGTAATTGTGATTAAATTGCGTTCACATTTGAGAGATTGTTGACATATTGATTGCTCAACTAATACAAGAACGACATGCATCTCAGAACGGTTAGCCATTTTTCTGACCAGCGTTACGGCCGTGATTTATTGATATTATTATTCAATTTAAACATATCCAAGAGCATTTACTTTTGAGAACAGTCTGAAATATGGAATGCTAAACAAATACAAGAATACAAGAATCGCATGCATTTCAGAGCATGTTTGTAGAGGTTTAAACTACAAGGTTAGCTGTTTGTTACACGTATTAAGTGTGCAATTTGAAATCAATTGTTATTATCTTGCAGCCCCAGTGCAGATGACCCTGTAGAGTTTGAGCTACGCAGTAAGTAAACTGGAGCGGGGTTAAACGCACAGGGGCAGGGCTATGCAGAGCTGTGGAGCATGTGGCGGTGGTCTCTTGTGATCTCTGGGCCTCTCTGGCTCTAGAGGCTGGACCTTGAACCAGGAAGGAACATTCCATTCCGATGCTGTGCTTTGACCTCGTGACCCCCAACATGCTTTGTTTCAAGGGCAGCCTTTTCGACAGGCAGCTCCGAATGCGGAAAGTGACGCCGCGGCCCGGGACCCGCTCGGCTCCAAGAAGCACGCCTCTGCCATTAGAACCTGCCAGAAAAGTGCTCCTATGACCCGCGCCTCGTAATTCATCACTGTAACATGAACATTACCCACGGTTAACATCAAATAAGCCCGGACAGACGCAGACTTGAGCCCCCGCACGGTCACCGACTGTTCAAGCCGCTGGTGAAACTGCTACTATGTCCCACGACACATCTCACTGAAGACCTTTGAGAAAGCCCAGGGTTTAAGTCAAGGGTTTAAACTCTGCTATGGGTAATACACAGACATTTGGCGCTTTTTGTCAAGAATAGTCCTGGTTTTGTTTTGATTTAGTGTTGGCTTTGCTCTGCTGATTCCAGTTTTGACTTGTGACTTCTGGTTGATATAAAGAGTGGTTTTGTCCTATTTAGATTGCGGTTGTGTGTTCATCCCCTGCCAGTAAAAGCATGTGGCTTGGACTTGAGTTCAGACTTTGGAGAAAGAAATCAATTGGATCTTGTGTTAAATAGCACTGACTAAACTGTCTTGTTTATGTTCTTGAGATCAACATAGTGATCAATCCATTTAAGGGTAAAAATGTCTTATAGTTTTGCCTTGTCCTGCGGCAAACTATGAAAAACCAAGGCTGTTTTGGCGATTGACAATGACTCGACCACAAGTGAGTAACATCTCCAAAATAAGCATAAATACTAATGTTATTACTCTTTGTCAAATAGGGCTGAAGTGTTGCGATTGTGATTAGATTTGAAATGTATGTTTTAATAGTAGGATTCTGTTCAGAGTTCACAATGTTTCCAGGAGAATTGACCAAAAGAAATGTGTACAGGCAAACTAATACAGGAATCACATGCATTTCACAACATTTTTAGAATACAATTGTACGGATCTACTACTACAGGTTTAACAATTTATAGAATAAGATCAGATGTTTTGCAGTTTTTGGAGGAAATTATTGTATTTCAATAATTGCAGCCTTTGCTATTTGCATATTTTGTCCATTCAAATTGTGATTTCTATTTGATTACAATTCATCTTGCACCCCTATCATTAAATGAAATGAACATACAGTATAAGCAACAACCATTTATCTGTACGGTCTACAACAACAAAAAATGCATGTTTTCATTTTGCTGCCTCATTCAAGTGAATGGGATAGATGTTTACATCGGTATCAGGCTGTGTGCGCAGCTATTCTAAACACGTCACTCCTGAAAGCGCCCATAATGAACTTCTTTGTTTTAGTTCATTGGGGTTTTAATCGGGTTAAGTAATATGTGCCTGATCTATTTAGTAGTAATTTCCTGAAGTGTCCTGATGTGGTGCACAGAGCTTTACAAGCACTAGTCTGATTCACTATATTATTGGCTGCACAGTTAAACGGGTTGTGCTAGTGGTTTCTTCTCACTGCCTTTTCCTAAAGCCGCAAAGATCTGTTTATTTGATAATCATATAAAGAATTTGTAACATCCGTCTCGCCGCGGTCTTGTATCACTTTTATGTGTGTTTTTTTATGGACGCGCTTGTGTTAGTAAGTCGTATAAGGCGCACCATTTCATTGCTCGGGCGTGAAAAGATGAAACATGATGCGAGTAGTGTAATAGGCCTCTCCATTTGTCGGCGTAGGCATTATTTGTGAGCGGGGAGACAGTTTTAGAGGGTTAGCGGGCTGATGGCAGGTTGAAGGAGCGTATGATATGTGCTTGTGTCTGACAGTGTGTAGTGCTGCTCCTCCCTCTGCAGAGAGAGAGGAGATGAACTGACAGGAGAACTACAGGTTGGACTGAGAGTAGAGTCAAGGATAAGGGCCGATTTAACTCAAAGTACAGGTTAGGGGTGTAATGTAACTTCGACCGCAGAAATGTACGGTTTCAAAACAACTGGCTGCTAAAGTATATTTATAGCAAAATAAAATTTGCACTTAGGTTCTCTCCAGGAAAATGTTTTGTAAAAACAGAACATTTCATTTAAATATTATTCTTCTTCCCAAACAGCGTTCAATCGCCACAAATCATGCATGTGGTGCTTGGAAACTGGATTTGTCTTGCTCTTACTTGACCTATAAGTACATCAGCTAACCCAGGATGTTAATATTTAAAACAAATCTTGACTTATGACCATGTGCAACGGGCTGCATTTTAATGGACCTTAGAAAAGTAACTTATTGACCTACTGTTCTGGCAACCACTATAGTAATATTTCATTGAGTTACGCAAATGTATCTAGAAGTTCTTGGAAAAAATACATTTTATTTATGTTTTGTTTTGTTTACCAGATATTTGCACTGGCGCTGGTTCAAATGTATGTGTATATCCTTAACAAATAAAGTCACCTCCAAATATACATACTATTGTGTTGTCCTTTCAAAAACACATGCTGATGTTTATCTTGGTTTACTCAAATCCTATACAGCGTTTGGTTATCTGATGAATTATAATAAACACTGCATTCTTTGTCCTCCAGTGCGGTGTAGGTAAACGCAGCGGAGACAAAGGCCTTTCATTTCTCACACACTGTCATGTAACGCTAAGTGCTTGTGACATGGCCTCCCCTATCTTCTCCTGCTGCGGCTTTATTTGCGCCTACATCAGTGCGAAGACTGTCATACTGGGGGGGCGTGGCCAGGCAGAGTGCACATGGTGCCTACAAAAGGGATGGGGGTCGCTGCGTGCTGCATATTATCATGATTAGGGCAAAGGGTGGGGTATTTAGGGGGGGCTTCGTATATGGGTAAGGGGCAGTAATATCCCTGGTGACCGCAGTCAGCTGGTTGCTTCAATGGAGGGAATGAGTGAGGCAAAGAAAAGGGGAGCTCCAGCTGTCAAAAGATGGGACGTGCACCAAACAATGTTCTGTCTGGAATTAAGGCAGATTTTGCCCTTTGACATCGCAGTATTGTTTAGCTGTTAATTTTCTGTCATTTCTATGGTCATCCTGTCACCATTCTACTGGGCCTGTTTGCCATATAAACAAAGCAAGTGGGACTGAGTCTGGGACCAAATCTGGGGCCAAATCTGGGACCAAGTCCGGAACGGTGCATAATAGAAGCTAAATATGCTAAATTGTTCCATAATTTAAATGATAAAAGTCAGTTGTGACTTTTTTGTTTGCAGGTGTTTTTAGCTCTTCGCATTTTGGATTTTTAAGTCAAGTTGAGAGTCATTCAGTTTGATTTGTAGCTAGGAATGTCAAGATTATTTGGTTAAGTGATAATCGTGATTGTTCAGGCCACAATGTCATTGTAAGAACTAAAAAATTATAATCATGACCATTTTAGAAGCAAAATTAAGTCATTTCAGTTCAGTTTATAGTTACAAAAGTGAACCTACATGTGAAGTGCTTTTTGATCTGGCTCACATTGCCTTTACTCTATCATTCAAAAAGGTGTGAATGAAAGAAAATTAAGGATTTCACAGTTGTTTGGTATCAATAACCAAATCATGGAAAAATTAGGATGCTTTTTAAATATATAGATATTTATACTTTGTTTTTGTCAAACGGTCAAAACAGTTGTAGAAAAACATACCTCTGATGTTGAATATTATAATCAGCATTATAAGAAATGATGTAACAGTTTTATACATTTATTTTTGTAGTACATTGCTAAACGTAAATATTTAAACTGGTTTCAAGAACCATTTTCACAAGTTTCACCACCATTTTAATTGAACCAAATTAAACCTGTTAAACAAGACTGTGCCTTTACTTAGCAGTGCAGTTTCATGATGCTGCTTCTCCTGGCAGCCACATCTCCATCTCGTTGCTGGTGATTGATACCCCAGCCGCTCTCTTCACACTAACTAAACTCATATTTACAGATTAGAGCATCTGCTGCAGTTTTCCCTTACTGCGCCATGGTGATCCCAGTCCTACAGTAACCACCCAGTAAGATGCTTTATTAAACCTTATTGCATTTTTATGGTTCTTCACAGACCTGCCTCATCAGTAGAGAGTATACTTACTCTCCTCTTTCACTATGCTACCGTCCCCATTGCCCCCCGCGAACCAATGTCTGTTTGCCACACATGTGATGGCACTGCGTTGCCCGGGATTGTGATTAATGGCCGCAATTCAGGCTGAAAAATTCCCTTGAGTGGGTGCCAGTTGGCTTGCACAGAGAAGAAACTCATTACTGCTGTCAGAGGAGCTGATGGGGCAGAGAGGGCCCTGAATGATCCTCCGTGTGGTGGATAGGATGGAGCGAAACTCATTTTTGTGCATGTCAGTGGTGTCGGTGCGGTGGTCCATACCTGTGCCATGTTTGAGCTGTGGAGCGTGGATAAGTGTGTCCAAGTGTTTGACTGGTGACGGCTTTCCAAGCAGCATGGATCATTTCTTTAAAAAAATGAATTAAGCTTCATGCAATTTACCGTGCAATGTAGCTCAATGACCACAGTGCCTCACTTAACTGTCAGAAATGTTTAGTTCCACATCGGAAAGGTATTCAGGAGAAGGATGTCATTCATTTCAATATTGTGAAACATTTCATTTAGATTTGAATTTAAGACCATTCAATTCAATTGCAATAAAATATATTTTTGTACAGCCCAAAATCATAACAGCAGTTGATTCGCAGGGCTTTCCAAAATGGTTGATTTTACCAGAAGAAAGTTAGAAAATCAAACGATGAAACAGTCAGTGGTCAATATTAGAGAAGCAGATGAACCAACGTTCACAGGTAGTAAGCAAATGGATAACTGTCCCAGAGCGTCCCCTGTCCTTAGCCTCTACAGGTTTGGTAGTGACCATTCAGAATTATTGTTTTATTTAATCCCTACTGAGCGGCTGAGGGCAGAGCTGAACTGAACGGTCAGAGAACCATAGTTACATTCTTAACTCTATAGGTTTAAAGCAACTGGATTTGAGCGAACTGGAACTGGCAACCCAAATTAGAGACTCATGTGAGGTTCAGTCTGCTTTCTGATTGGAGAATTGTTTTGAGAACAAATATCAAGAATGAATCAGTTCTCATCTGTAAAAGCAATAACATTTCTGCAATTCTTCCCAATTAGAACAAATCCAAATTGACTCAAAGTCTATTTTTGTGATTTCAATAAAGATGTCATATTATGTAATATTATAGTTTCTTGCGTTGTTGGATTTGATTTGGCTGTGTGCTGTAGTCTTTATATCACTGCAGTACACAGTGAACTGAAGCTAAATAATGAATGAGTTTCAATTTAATTTAGACAAAACATTGGCTTTTTCCCAAATATTGTATTTTATTGGTGATTTATGAAGCACCTGGATATAGATTTAGTTCACACCGAGATACATTTTCCGAGCGTGTTTTGTACTAATCCATATTATAGATGCATTATGCTTTCTGAATAATAAAATGATTTATCTTGTCCACAGTATTGATGAGTGCCTGCAGAAGTAGAGGGCAGGTGTTATGGACCACATTGTTTCCATTTTCTGGTCTTAAGTAAAAGACCATTCACCCACATGCTGCTCTAATGGAAACATTTTTATTTTAAAGGCAGTAATTGACAGCTCGTTTTTATTTCAGATTAGGATCCGGGTTTAGGGGCCAGAGGACAAAGAGGGACTGGGGAAAGCAGGCTAAAATGACAGTTGGTCTGCTTGAAACGGATAAGCAGAGAACAGTGCTATTCAGTGGAGATAGCTATCTGCATTTACTGCCAACATTTGAGAACCAGCAACTGGGACTCTGCAGCAGTGTTTGATTCAATAGACATGGGTTGTATAAAATTGTAATTATAGTCTATTCAGGGCTTTCCACAGTAGATTTATGCGTAGCACAGCGCTGTATGTAAATCAAACATACATCCAGCTGTTTGAGGCCAAACTTTGACACAAGATGCATAATAATGTCAGCCATGAATGCACTGTAAATCTCTGAAAAGGTGAAAAGAATTTGAAACAGCGTGTCTTTGGCTGACTTGTCTGACCTCCTGATGTCTTAACATGTGAACTGACTCTGGCAGACTTCACTAAACTTGTACTTTCTGTACTGTATACGCTTAGATTATTGAAATATGGATAATTTTGGGAATGTTGTTTTGGAAATATAAAACATTTGATTTAAGAGTATATTTAAAAATGCAACTGATTGATAATGAAAATGGAGTAAGTTTGTTGTAAACTTTGATATTTTGATTGAGAATATTAGATATTCATTTATCACCCACCCTTTTTTGAACTTTTTTGAAAGACCTTAGGTATTTTCAATACAAAACGTATAAAGTTATAAGAATGAACTGCAGATCTGCTTTACTTAACTAAATGCAGTATTAGGCTTTATTATTACATGAAGTTCTGATATCAAAGATTGCATGAAATAATATCTTACTTTTGCCTAAGCATGCACAAGTTTGTCAAACAGTTTACTCGATTGTTTTCTTTTTTAATTAGCAAAAACTATTTTAGATCTTGCAGCTGCAACAACCACCTTCAAATTCAAGATTGGCTACAGCTTTGTAATATTGGCAGAACATTATTAACAGTTGTAGTACAGTAGTATTGTCTTTGGCCTGTTCTTATTGTCAGCTCAAACTGTGACTTGACATTAACCTTGAGTCTGGGCTCCTGTCTGTCCCAGCTGAGGACCACCCTCTCTCACATGTGGCCCAGACTGAGCAGAGATTTACACAGCCATTTGGGACATTTGGAGCGTCCTGTTTTCTGGGTGCTGTGAGGTGCACTGGAGCGCACCGTCCCGCCCCGCCTCGCGGCTTTCACTCGTCCTATGGGAGTGCCAGATGTGGGGTCATCCATCTCGTCTGGGATCTCCCCAAACCTACTCGGAGCCACAAAGTCAAAGTCAAACTCCAGACAACCTTCAAGACTGTTGGAGGATGCAGATATACTTCAAATGTATGTGATTCTTTGCGCAAAATATCACCCAGGGAAAAAAAGCTAAAATACTGACTTTTACGAGGTCCTTAAAGCGGCCTCTTCCAAACAGTTGTCCGTTAATGAGGGGAAAGTAATGTGCGGAGAAATGGGCAGGATGGTGATGCCAAATGTTCGTCGCGGTTGTTTTTCAGTGTCACTGCTGTCTGCGGGCCTCCGTTAGAACAAAACAAGAGGCGGAGACCTGTACGACAAGTATTTAATAGCATTTCCATTTGAATATACATGTTTTGATTTAACCCCAGATGTCGCTAAGCATTCATATATATTTCAGGAAGAACTGGCATGGCAGGAGGTTTTTACAGTGAAGGAACATAATTTAGGTTGATATAAGCTCATGTAATGTGGTGGGAACAGCGACTCATTTGAATGCATGCTGAGGTATTTGTGATATTAATTAGATTTCTTACTCCTGGGAATAACCAGAGCATTCTGGGTCGGGAGGAAGCCGCGGGTGAGAAAATGCAGGATCTCAGGAAACTTGTAGCAAATGTGTCATAATGTTTTTGTTTATGAGAGTAATAATATCTTGCCATACAAAAAATTTTTTTCATAGCTGTTTAAGAAAATTGTTTGCTGTAAAATCTTGTACAATTTTATGTATTTATTTTGAATCTTCATTACTGTAGTTTTCAGTTATTCTTAATGTTACTCACGCCCCAATAATAATGTATTCATCCGATTTTATTTCTGTTAAGCAGGGCCAGACTATTGCGCACATTATCACAGTTATGGGCATAAAAGGGGTTACACCACCCAATAAGTTGGTAATGTTCTTTTTTGCACCTCAAACCTTCTACTTTTTCCATAGTTTTAAGTTTTTAAGCCATTACATACCCTTTCTAAATGTGCTAATGTGCTGTAAATGTTTTGGTTGAGGTTCAAGTCTCACAGAAAACATGATTGGACCACAAAAACGTTTAACCACAAACGTTCAGAAATATCACTATACTCTTATTTGGAACATTATGCTAGACGTTTCTCTCTTTTTGTGCTAGTTTTAATGATTTAATACATTGACAACATACTGATATTCCAATTTTGCATACCTCCAAAACAACAGTGGCAATAGTGTACATTTTTCACTATATCTTCCACCTCTCTTATTGGTATGAAATAGTTTTGGTTACACTCTTTACAAATGCAGCATTCTCCATTTTTCTCTGCCTGGGGTAAACATTAGCTTGTTGAATCTTGTAGGTGTTTTGGAGATTGTGGACTAAAACGTGTTCATTGTAAAGGTGTAAATGCTACAAGAAGAATGATGAAGTCTTTCCTTTCACCCTTCAGTGTTAATGACAAAAGTGCAACAGAGCTTAAGTTTTTGCTAAATTCCAGTATTTTAGCTCTAGGACCACAAGCACTGCTACTAACTTCCTACATTGATCTCCAGGTTGTTTATGTGTGATCTGTGCGATTTATCTTCGTGGTTTTGAAGGATAACATTAGCGTACTGTGCTCTGGCCCTTGTCTGGTTGTCCTTTGGTTGTGTTCTTAAGGGGGAACCACATTATGCACAGGATGAACCCTCGTGAGACCGCAAAGGGCCAAAGGGCTGGATATGTGAGCATGTTGGAGACAAAAGCATAAAGTATCCTCCTAGCACTTAAAATCCAAGGCACACCTGCTGTCCAAAAGAAAGACATCTGTGTCTCTTCACGGAGCAAGGGATCTGACAAGACGTTTGGAAAACCCACTGTCCCAAACAATGAAGAAGAGAGCGTGGTAAAGCCATTGCTCTGGTTATTATCAGTGATTGTTTGAACTTTTAATGAATAAACATTTAAATGCAATAAGTTTGAGAGAAGGTGTCTGAACCACAAACTATTACTACTATTAGATTTTTGAACTGGACTGAAAAGTAGAAAGTATTTTTTATGATTTGAGGCGTTGATGTTTATCGCATTCATGGTGACATTTTACGTAAAGGGTTTGAGTTCAAGCCCCAGCTTTGAGCGAACAAAACAAACATACATTTGACGAGAAAAACTACGATTTTTATTTGAATTGCTGCAGTCGACCAAAGACCATCAGAATTCTTTATCTAAAAACCACCACATTTAACACTTTTAACATTTCTCAAAATCTGTGTGAAATACTTTTACTTTTCCCTCTTAAAGAACATTTTTAAATGGGTACTTCAAAACCTTTACTTTAGGAAATTTTTTAAGAGCTACAAGGGATAAATTTTTTGCACATGGCTCTGTACTATTACTTAACTAAATTGAGTACTTCTTCCACCACTGTATGTTACATAATAGAAAATTAAATCCTCATCTTTTTTCTTGCAGACCAAATTCCGTCTTTGTTACTTGTGCACACCCTCATGTATTGCTGCAAATTAAACAGACACATAATCTAACGAACACAACCTAATACTCATCCCGGTTGATTCTAAATGAAACTAGTATACCTTAATTTTGTTAGCCTAATTTGTCTGTTATTTTAGCGCATTCTGTCTCCTTTGTCCTCACTCAGATCTTACACTTTCACTAATCTTACTCACAATTCCAGGCTGGGAGTGATTTAAATAATCCCTTAATTTTCAGCATCTGTTGTGCTTTAATAGCCCCCTCTTTAATTAGGGTGTGCGCGCTGAAGTGACTGTTTGGGGCTTAGTGTCGAGATGTGGGGCGCAGGGGCCGGAGCAGGGCGGAGTCCCGGGCGGGGAAGGGGAGAGGAAAGGGAGGGTTAGTGCTCACGAGGGTAAGTGGGTGGGAGCGATGTGGAGAGGGGCGTTTGGGGGCGCTGTTGCATATGTCTCCAAAGTGTATGCTAACTATGTTGTTGGAATAATAGCGTTTACATGTGTGTAATTCATTTATCGGATTAGCTTTGATGCATTTAGAAAGCGGTGTAATTGTTAAGCACGCTAAAATATGGAGTCTCTTAAGGGAAAACGCAGAAGCTACATTGTATATTTCTTTTCTCTAGTTATCCAGGTTTGGCCAACAAGGACTGTATTTGCTTGAGATGAAGGCTTTTCTCTTCCAGGGGCCCCACAAATAATCTTCTGCCTTCTTGTGTGCAGGGATGTCATAATTACAAATGTTTGTGTTACGATTATTGTGAGGAAAAAACATAATGATTTAACGATTATTCACGATTACTGAAACAATGACCAACAACAATAATCTTTAATTTTCTCTCATTTCCATTAACACATTAATAACACATTACTATTCCTCAAGTTTTGTTCAGTTTTATAGAATGAAACTTTCTGAATGGCAAAATAAAGTGAATGTGTTCAAAAAAGCCAAAATAAAAAAATACTTCACATTTAGATGCATTTTTGGACTATTGATAGAATTCAAAATAATAAATGTTGCCTCTAAAACGGTCCCAATTATTATCTTTTAGTTCTTGAATAATAATCAGGATTATTGATTAATCAAATAGTCATCCCTACTTGATTGGAAATAGATGTTAAACCATAGCCGAAAGAATATTCTGCCTCTCTCAGATCCCAGTGTACGCTAACTAGTTTGTTTATATGCAGAATGTGTATAATCCCAATGAATTCAGTAAATTAGAGTTGATGTTTTTAGCAAGCCGTGTGATTTGTATGGCAAGCTACTAGCTCAATACAGACTCAACAGCTCTTAAGGGCCTGTTTTGAGATTGTAAGATTCAAAGTACTACAATGGAGGGCAATTTGTTTCTATTGACTACAGCCTCAAGTGATATTTTATAAAGGCAATTACTTTTCAAAATGTCTTTATAATTAGAAGCATGCCCAGGTATGTCCAAATCTTTGCCGGGAGCCAATTGTCAACTTGTAGCTTCTCCAGGAGCCAATTCAAATGAAAAACAACCTTGTTTTGTATGAATGCTTTGACAGTCAGGAAATAATGCTTTTAATGTTGCTTGAAGGGACACTTTCCTCTGCTGTGCTTGTAAATAAATAATGAAACAAAAATACATATCACATTTTTGTGAGCAGTATTATAGCCTTGTTGCTTCCCTTTGCCTGGACTGTGCACCCTAATAGCAGCCATCAATCTTCCTATGTTTAACTTAGTGCACACGGTCTTTCTCGTATTGATCAGCTCAATAGAAGGACAGTCTCATTGCCAGAAAGCCTAACACAAACTAGCCTGAACAAAATACCCTATTAAAACAATAGGCTTGTGAAATTGTTTTGATAGGAATGTGAAATCGTCATTCATCCCCAAAGGACAGAGAGGATTTGGGAAAATAGTGGGAATCTATTCAAAAGTAGAACCAAGTCATTAATTGAAGTCGACAGATTGCCCGTGTCCTTTGGTTGACATTTAGCTGATCTGTGTGGGATAATATGCCATTTGTTACAACGCAGAAAGATCACCGCAGTGACGTGTGGGTCCGGGCAGTGTGTTTGTGAATACCATTTCTGAGAATACATGAAATATGCATCAGAATAATGTCTTATGGAGCGCTCGTCTTCACAGTTATTTTTAAACCCACAACGGGCAGTAGTGTAGATCGCAAACTGCAACTTTTATTGATTCATATAGGACTACTAAAGGGTGATCTCTCACCTGTGGAAGGCCGTCTGAAAATATAGAAAGTGGAATTGAATTGTGAGGCTGCAGAGAAAATATGCAATCTATCGTAGAAAAGTCACACATGCTTTCCTGTAAGCTTTTGAATGTTGTTGCAGAAATATTGAGCTCCCTTTATACACTATACATTGTTCAGTTCATTAAAAATAAAAAATAGTCTTCCACACACAGTACATTAAATTATATCACCATTTTTATGCCCAAAGACCTTGATGCAGTTCAGTAGTGGTTGTGCTTCTATACTACTGCTCCTGGCAAAGAATGCCCTCCAGTTTGCATCGGCCTGTTGGACTCACAGAAAAGGGTTTTGGCCTTGTGGGGAATTATATGTTCAGCAGTGTTTGCTTTTAACGGTATATGTATATAGACCCTATTATACCCCGAATATTGGCTGTGCATCTTTCAATCTAGACGATCAGAGGAGATGCTTGACAAGCCCCATACTGTCCTTATTTCCATGCGTGCGTCAGACACCTGAGCCCTGCGCGCCCTAGATGTGTGTCTCCAGTGGTGCTAAGGCAGTGACACAGTGAGGTGTTGATGTGCCGACGCATTAAAAGAGGCGAATGGGAGCGTTGAGGGAAAGACAGAGCCTGCCGTATGCATTTGAAGCCCCTCTCTTTCCATAGGTAATAAGCATCACGCACCACCAAGCAGGAGATTGATCACACAAGTGCCCATGGCTTGGATATGGGCTGGTTGAGTGGGGGGTATAAAGAGGTTGGTGGTGGGGAAGGGGGAGTAGAGGCAAGCAAGGAGCCAATAAAATATCACATCTGCATTAAAATGCCATCTCAAGGGTCCCAGTACCGAGCTCGCTATTTTAGGGTGATGCCTGTTTAAAGCCTGTTGAAGTGCACGCTCTTCACGCTGGAACAGCATATAGCATCGAGCCGGGATCTTTATTATTTATGGGCCACTATCTCTATTTTACTGTTTTACCGCAACACAGGGGAAGGTGGAAGGAAGCTGGGGGCGGGGTGGTCTCGGCAATCATCACCGCTGTTTGAACAACATGTGCTTAATGATGTCACAAGCTTGAGAGGGCTCAGAGAGGGGCGGGGTCTAAGGGGTAAAGAGAAAAAACGGTTGAAATGCACTTGGGAGGTGGGTTTAGGGGGACGAGTGGTGTCCTAGGAGTGCGGGGGGGCAATGACATGAGAACATGGGTCTACTGGAGCTAGCCGCACTAGCAGCAGGTTTGAATGGTGCTGCAGGATGTGTGGCCCTTCTCCTGGCATCATTACCACTGTCATATCAATGAATCATCCACAGAGCAAAACAACATGAGCGTGCGAGTGCTTTTTGAGGAGGAAAATAAAAAAAGCCCTCGCTACTCGACTGTTTTCATCTGACAAGGCAGAGTTTTCATTGACATTATCTTGATTGTTAATTATTTGCTGGTCCGTGTGTGTGCTCGTGTGTGTGGGGGGAGTGTATTTAACAAAGCCATAAAGAAAAGGATCATTACTTCGGAGCTATTAGGCAAAAAATAATTCCGCAAGGGTTATTCAAATGATCACTGTATAATCTACACTTCTTTATTAGATCCATGTGAGCAGCTGAGATTGAAAAAGAGCTCTGTTGTACATGAGCAGTAGTGTGGAATTGAAGGATGGGAAGATTCATCAATATTGACTGGCCTCAAATCCAATAATCAGTAATTGTAAATGTGTACCCGCATTAATATTTCAGCCTTTGTGTCTCCAGGGGAGACGTGCCTATGTGCAGTACATCAGTGTATTAGTTGTTTTGTCAGTGTTTTTGGTTGCACATAATGGGAAGTGCATCTCACTTGTTGGCTCTTATTAAAAGCCCAGAGTTGCGTCTGATCTACAGCGGTGCGCTCTGTCTAAATCACCGCGCAGCACATTGACTGTCTTTGACCTTCCTTCATATTACTACATCGCTCATTCTTTTGTGCTTGTCACTGAGGAAGCATCAAACATGTGCTGCACAGCCATCTCCTCGCTGTGCACTTGTGTATGGATTTCTTTTTAGTATGCACCCCAGCCTTTTGCTGCCTTATTGCAGTAATTAGACCTGCTCCATTTAAGCCAGCAGCGTCATGCTGCTAGTGGACAGTCTTTAATCATGTGTGATTGTCTGTCAACAGCCTCCAAAGGAAGAATGAAAAACAATAGGAAAGCAGTGTTGCAGTGGCTGTGTGGATGAGTGATAGAGCCTCATGTGTGTCCGCCTTCTCCTCGGCAGCACGCTGCATCGATTTAGAGCGGTGATTCTGTTGAAGCAGCTCTTTGGATGTGTTTGTATGTGCATTAGCTCTAGCCATCACTTGAAACCCTGTAACCCCTTAACAGTAAAAAGCAGGTGCACAATGCAGATTACTAAAAGCTATTTTCCTTTACATGCTGCATTACAACTTCAGCTGCCTTTATGTGTTTATCTGCATAAGTAAGCCCATTGTTATTTTTTTTCCCCAATTGTCTCTTTGGATATGTAGTCGATAGGAGCAGGGGTGGGGGCCTCTTAGAGGAATTATGTTTTATGCATGAGTGCCAGGGTGGGGCCCGTTTGGGGGGCTGTCGATGGACACCATGACTACTTGGCAAAGATGCTTAAGAAAGCTCCTGTGGGTACTGGTCCTCTTTTTAACTCCTTTGTTCTACAGCATTCAAGTGCATTTCTGCGTCTCGCTGCTTGTCCTTTGACTGGGCTGTGCAAACAGCAGCAGGCACAGCCTCGCATGTGTGCGCTCATGCATGTGTGTGTCTTCATTTACGGCTATATTCCAGGACAGCGCTGTGCTTTGATGACATTAGTCACTGTGAGCCGCTGGTTTCTGTACATTTTGTTATAGAAGATTCTTTGGATACCTTCAGGGCTTCAACTCGGCAAGTGTCTGCCCGAGGCTTTGTGCTGATACAAGAACCAGAGAATCCCTGCCAACATCTACAGTAGCTAAGAAAAACAACGAAAGGATGGTCTTCCTCCTATTATGCTCTTGCTTGAATATAATCCCATTGTGCAAAATTGTGGTTTGGGGTTTTTGGGTTCATTGCAGCGGGGGACCACTTCTGATGTCAAGTTCAGAATGTGCTGGTTGTACTTATAAAATATGGTGTACTTTGTAATGTTTCCGCAAGTGCGGACTAAAACACTTCTTGGAGGGGCTCTGAGTCCCATGTGGAAGAACAGGGCCCTTGAGATCAGCACTTAAACTGAATCGCTCCAGTGAGACATATAAAATATGGCCTCAAATCAGAAAATACATGTGCTAGATTTAAGGTGGTTTTGGGAAATGTAACATGTTAGGACAGAAACAAATCTAATTGAATGTATAGATGTATGATGTCAAGTGAGAACCAGGAAACAGGATAAATGGTGAATTACCATGGTTAAATTTCCATCACATCTCTTCATAAGCATTCAGAGCTAAGGTCACTTCGTGTTGCTGAATGCTGCGCTTCTCATTAGGATCCAGTGAGGCCTAATCGCAGTGACACTTTCATGTTCCAGAAAAGTAATGGCACTCCAACGCAAGTAATATTCCAACTACATCTATTCAGACCCATTATTTATCGTAATCTGTTAAACTGCATTTACAAATCTACATGAAATCACAACTTTACTGATATATGCCTATTGAAAAAACAAAACTGTAACATCTTGGTAAAAAAAAATTAATATATGATGAAGTGCATTGAAAGCTATGGAAGAACAGCAAGGGCAGAGAAATGTTTTGCAAATAGAAAAAAGATCCGCCTCATTCTATGCATAGCCATCAGTAAAAGAAACAAGAGGTTATGAAATAATAAGTGAGCTATCCTTCTTGTTATGCTAACTATATTCAGATAAGTCCTCGTTCCTTCGTTCATTTAATTATAGTTGACATTTAAATAAGCACACTTGTGTTGAAGAAGGTGTACGGGAACTATGCTGGAAGAAAAGCCCTCTCACTAATTGAGTTTGTCGTGGACTCCACCTCGGATGCCGCCTTTGTTGCGCCAGAGCTGGATAGTATGTGAAGTGCAGTTGAATGAGGCTCGCTATTCTCATCCAAATACTATCTCATGGACACAGATACATGTGTTGGGTGCATATATGTGTGGACAGATACTTAGCAATGTTGTACGCCTGCCACTAGTCTATTGTTTGTCATTGTTAGCGATGGCAGATCCTGCTGTATGTGTCCATGCATCATAACTACATTCAGACAAGGACAACCTTCAGCTCTTCTATAATGTACTGAGAGTGCTCTGCTCAGGGGCAAAATAAAAGGCAATGTAGGAGTTCTAATTGGAAGGATCTCAGTGTGTTTACATGAAGACCAGGAATCTGTTTATTGTTATGAATATTTAATAAACAGTAACATATCTGATTTGAGTAATCTGATTTCTTATGTGAAAACAGACAAGCTAAAGTGGCAAAGACAAAAATTAAAGAGAGAGAAAATGTTTGTACTTTGTCTTCCGAAGACAGCAAATTACTCTAACAATCCACTAATTAACTTACACATGTCTCTATCGGGGAATTATCAGCAGTGGCATCTTAAATGCAAGAAAAGAAAGTCAAACACGCATGAATCCTTCTGCAACTTTGAGTGGACAGAGGAAGAACAGATGACAATTATACCATGTTTAAAAGTCGATTGACAATTTAATAATGTTTGATAATACTGTGTGTCTCCTTTAAATATATGTAGTCGGTCTAATTTAGCAATGTTAAAATGTCAAATATTAAACACCAATAGTTCTTTCTCAGCTGCCCCAGTCTGGGTGCCATGTGTCATTGTCAGATTTCAAAACGTCACATGCCTTTTTAGCTGACTAAAGGAAATATAAGCACAATGAAGCTCAAGAGTTAGCTGTATGTTTGCACAATCATTAAACATTTAATTAACTAATAATTTACTTTTGAAGTCAAGCTTATGTGGAACTTTTGTTTTGAAGTTGAAGGTACATCTTTGTTGTTGCGTCGTCTGCAGTTTTAAAAGCAAGCATGAGCTGAGATGATCTTTGCCCTGTTCCTTCCACTGCATCGTGTGTTCTTGTTTTGATCCCAGCCTCTGACACATTTATATGCATTGCTTCAGAGCTTCACTTACTGCCACAACAAATGCACTTTCCTGTAGAGATAGCTAAATCCGATATAGCTTTCTATCTGAAAAACACAAGCCGAGAAACAGAACTGCTAATGTTGTCCCACTCCATCTGGGGAGATTGGATTTCCTTCTAAGATTAGGCCGCGCTATCAGGAGGTCATTTAGGGAAAGTTTTATTTGCAGACAATAAATGTACTATTTTTTACACGCAATAACTTTACGCTGGCTGCAGTATGTTCTCATTGGCTCCGCTCTGTGTAAAGTCATTTGTCTGTGAGTGTTGTGGCAAGTTAAGAGAGCAGCATGCACTTTCAGAGATGAGAGTCCCACTTTATTTCAAGAACCATTACCGGAGCCCAGCGCGAGCCGACTATACTGCAATTTTTAACCAACTTCATTTCAGCCAGTCAGTATTCACATGCTGGGAATCATCATCCCTTATCTCCACTGCCTTGTGTAATGTATGCTAATAAATGCATCACGCACTCATCAAACTGTGTCCAAGCGAAGCAATTTTACTAGTCCCCCGCTGACTAAATTAATATGTGTTTGAGGGCAAAATAAACTTGATAGGGGCTTTCGTTATGTTAACTGTTTTAGGCATATATTTTTAAGATGTTTTTTTACGAGCAGCCAGCCAGGCTTTGAGTTTACCGGGTGCTGCGGCTGTATTGGGATATTTTGACCTAAAAACAACTTCTTCTCTCTCTCTCTCTCTCTGTCAGCCATGGCAGACTTCCATGTCCAGCCGGAGTCAGTGCATGCAGAAGGAGCAGGAGTGGCCCGGTTTCAGTGCCAGATCCATGGGCTGCCGGAGCCGGTGATCAGCTGGGAGAAAGATGGGGATCCAGTGGACACCAGCGACAAGAGGTGGGCTTAAACAGTCTCTACACTGAAGATCTACTTCAAAACATGTTGTTACTTTAATCACTTATGGTGGGCTACAAGAGTTTAAATGTGTTAGAGCAGTTTCTTTACTGTTGGGGCAAGGCCGATGGAAGGGCTGCAAGCACCACCTTTAGGTCCACACAAATAATACAATATAATACAGTTAAAGACATATTGTGCTTTTATCTATATAGTTCTAATCTACAATACTCGTGGATTATTATGATATGGACAATTTATGTTGCAACATTTATCTAAAACAACAATGCCGCTGACTTCCGGGTTGAAAACTGCTGTGTTGATTTGCACTGCCCTTTTACACATGATAGCCAGCAGCAGATTTTTTCCCCATTTGTGCCAAAAGGGCAATGCTGCTGAATCCTTTGTATGTCCCCTTTTAAGAAAAAACGAATTGCAGAACGAAGTAAGCAAAGAGCAGTGGGCGTGCATCGGTTGTGACTGTCCAAGCTATGGTGTCTTGTCCGGAGGAGAATAAAGATCATTCAGATATGCATGAATCATTGTAATCATACTACTTTGAGTGGTTTTATGAGAAGGGAAAACAATTACAATATGGTTAAAGCTCCAAAGAGTTGATTCTGCAGAATAGGTCTCCTTTAATGTGGTTACTTAGTAATGAACAAGTCGGGCCCGAGGTCAATTAAGAACCCCTGAATTAGAGCAATGCAATGAACATTGAATATGGTTACTGCAGGTTCTGGTGTGATAACATGCAACCCTAATGACAACAATTATCCTGTTGTTGTTGTTGTTGTTGTTGCTGTTGCTGTTGCTGTTGATGTTGCTGTTGCTGTTGCTGTTGCTGTTGCTGTTGCTGTTGCTGTTGTTGCTGCTGTTGTTGTTGTGGTTATTACATTAACTGTTGTATTCTCTCAATTCTATGAGCTTTTAGTTGGAACTGATCACTTATGTTCTCGTGTTACCCTTGATTACATAATAATTTTACCATTACTCATACTAACAAATACATGTTTTTCTTAAGTTACCTACCACCTCACATGTAGAGTACCATTATTATTCAGGTTTAACCTTTTGAATGGCCTTTAACAGCTCTTGGAGGCATAGAGTTAGAAAGCAGCTAGATACAATTTGCTTATTGAGTTCTAATATAATTTCTAAAGGATACATACATCACAAGCCACAATAGGTGCATATAATGTTCAAATTCTACTCCCTACCCTTTTGTTTTATTTATTTTTTTGATTATCACCTTGACAAATGATAATAACCGTGTGTTGCGCAGGTACACGCTGCTGCCCACAGGCGTGCTGCAGATCACTGGGGTGCGAGAGGAGGACAGGGGGAGGTTCTGCTGCGTGGCCCATAACAGCGCTGGAGTCAAACACAGCACAGAGGCACTCCTAACTATTTCAGGTACGCTCAATAAAACCCACATACAGCAAACATACAGTGCATTTCATTTACAGTTAATAGCGTGTGTGAATCAGCCTTGAAACGCTCCTGTTTTCTTAGCGTCATCACAAGAATACAGCTAGGCCCATTCTTCTCGCTTTATCTGCTACAGCGTTTTTTCAGCTTTTCATTGTCGGCCTGTCCGATGGCACAGATACAGTACACTGAGTTAATGCTCTGTGGAGAAATCCAATTAAAGCATGCCCTGCACCAAACTCACCGCTGCTGTCCGCTGCCTCTCCTGTCTGCAGCCTCCCAGTCCTCCGTTTACAAAGAGCCCATGATCCTGGTCGGCCCGGAGAACCTCACACTCACTGTGCACCAGACGGCCATTTTGGAGTGCATCGCCACGGGATACCCTCGGCCCATCGTGTCCTGGAGCAGACTAGGTATGTCATCGTCAGTGTGGAGGGGATGGATCCGTGTCTTAAAGGCCTCGGTGTACGGGATCATAGCCATACACCGCTATGATGCTGCGTTCATGTGATCTCGGAAACTCAGAGATAACTATGCAATCATCCGACTTCCCAAAATCAGACCGCTTGTGAGATTAGCCCTGAAACACCTGTGAAACACAGTTAACAACATGTGCATATGTTTACTTTGATTGTCTTTGTGCATTAATTGGAAATGTATGTAAAAACTCTTATTATTGTGGTAGGAGAATTATATGAGGGGATGTGTTGTTTCCTGTGGGCAAATTGCTGATAAATGAATTATATAATGAAGATAATTTTGCAAAGTTATATTCATTAACTAATATAAAGCTGAATTATGATTTAAATGTGTTTTATTTGTCAGTGTGTAATATAAAACAAAATCCATCTCACTTTGTCACCATATTGTCTTCCAATCCCAACCGGACTCGGTAATCCGTATGAGTGTCTGAGATAAAATTCCGACCCAAATTGTGTTTCCAAGTGTTTTTCCGAGGAGGAATTCGGCTCTTCTGAGTTTCCGAGACCAAATGATTGCAGAATAAATCCTGGGGCAAAACAAATAGCATGGTTTATTTAAGTGAAAACAAAAGGAAACACTTTATATTTCAACATAAGTACCAAAGAATATTACATTGCAGCCACAATTAAGAGGATGATGATGATGACACTCACAATCACATTATAGCATCTTTAATGAGCAGGGTTTTAATTGAATAGATTCTTGCATGTTGTGTCTTTATAGGTCAATAAAAACAGTTACAAATCTATGGCACTTCAAAAAACGTACTTTTTTCTTGCAAGAAGATGCAATTGAGTCATTTACCGTTATCATACACTACTGCGCCATAAGCCTTTTTCTGCATGTGTACAGTAAAGTACGCCACATGAATGCATTATGATTTGCCATAATTGAAAGCTTGTCATATCTCTTTTAAATGAGAGCTGCTTAATGGGAAAAAGCTTTCATAATGCAAAGTTGTTTGAACTATTGCCAAGTGTTGATCTAAATCAAACTGTAATACTAAAGATATGTCACTGCATTTAGGGCATTTTGATTAATGTGTCCACAGTGAGGGGCATTTACACTACAGTATTCACAAACCACTGAAGCCTCTTAGCAACACCAATCTCATCGACTTGGCGTAATGCACTGTTCCCGAAATTGCACCCATTCTCAAACTTCCAATTGTGTGTATATTGGATCCAACATTGCGCCTCGGGGCACAACACTGTTTGCCAGTGCGTTGATAAATTCATGCTTCAGTTGCTCATGAAGTTAAAGCCACTGCTGAGTAATAGCGACGAGGAGACAGAGATACAATGAGTTTCCTGCATTTCCTCCCTTGACTATCACTCATAGTCTGTCGTGACCAATTTTTCAATCTGCTATCTATTTTCTTTACCTATTATCCAATCTTATTTGCTGCTCCGAATGTAAATTGCTGCCCCTCCCCCACGCAGAAAGCATAATCAGATTGGGGTATTGCCTTACACAATGTTGCTAGAATGAAAAGCTAACACGATGGGATTTGTATGAATTAGATTACGGCAGGGAGGCTGGGATAAGATGCATAATGAATCTGATAGTTTCACATCAGTCACTCCATAATGCCAGAGTTTGTTTGCTGCTATTCATTGAGTAGCACCGCCGCCTGCTAGCTGGCGCTCCCTCTTTTCTGACTCTAAGTTAATTAGCAGGGCCCAATTCTGAGAAACAGATGGAAAAAGCTTAAAGAAGAATGAGAAAATGTTCTTATAAAGGCAAGAAAAGAACAGACTCACTTTTGTTCTGCAAAGACTTCCCTCTTCTGCCTCCTCCTGTCCGCCTCGACTTAGTGTCAGAGATAATGGAAAATGCATACATTTCAATAAAACACAAGCATGGCAGACAATGAAAGCCACTTTGCCGCCAACAAGATGTGATTTATTTCATCTCAATAATTTGTCAAGATCAATTATGAATATGTGCCTCTTCACAATCTATCATTGTAGATTACAAGCTGTCCAACCAAACTGCAATATTTTTCACGTGAGACAAAAGCTCTCTGCTCGGCCGGGCTCCACAGCTCAGACTGACATTCACCTTTATTGATTATGTCTAAAGGATTTAATGGTCGCTTTGTGAATCGCGCTACAAAAAGCTCTGATAAGGCCTTTTTTATCTTCTGTTTAGTCAAAACCAAAGATAAGATACGTAATTCTTTAAAATGTTAGTTGTTAAAATCGGATTAAAAAAACAGATGTAGTCCACTGCTGAAAATGTCTTGCACCTTGTTGTTTGGTTTACTGTATCATTTCTTAGGAACAGGGATGTCAAGATTATTCAGTTCATCGATAATTGGGATTATTCTGATAACAAAATAATCATGACTATTTCAGAAGCAAAATTCTGTCTTTTATTTCAATCAATAGTCTTAAAAATGCATCTAAATGTAAAGTACTTTTTAATCTGGCTATTTTTGTCACATTTACTTTATTTTTTACTTTTCACAATCTAGTATACGTTAATACAACAGGAACGAAAGAAAACTAAAGATTTCACAGTTGTTGCGTCATCCTCTCTGTAAATTGTTAAACTGTGATGTTTTCTCTGACAATAATCGTTGCACTAAAAATGTATATTGTGACAATCAAAACAACAATCTATGTGTATGTGTCCCTTTGTTTATCCTTTTTGTAGCCCCAGTATCAGAAAGCATACAGCATACATAATGTTTTGGCATCTTTTCAACCCGGTGCACACCATACATAAAGCCATGTTATTATCATGAATGACATTGGAGGACACAAAAGCCTGCCCACTGTATGTCCAGAAATCTGCTCGTTCTCACACGCCCAATCGGCAGCTCACAGAGGCACATGGAAGTCGGAGATGGGATTAAATTGCCCCCTTGGCCCCACAGCTAATATCAAAAGCAGACCAAAGTCATTGTTGGGCGTGCGATGGCCGATATGAGGCAGAGGAAAGTGTGAGTTTATCATGTAAGTACAGACGCAGCCAGGATTGTGCGAGGAGATAAGAGATTAGGAGTAGCGGTTATAGTTTGCGGTCTCCAGTGACTGCTCAAGCATCTCCTGTGTGCAGTCACTGGATGAGCGCAATCTACCTCCACACCGTGCTTGTTTTTGGAATTTAGCTCGGTTTTGCACCAGGGCTCCACAGTCTTAAAGGAAAAGCACAATCAGTTTTTCAGCAGTATTTATTTATAGATTGTCAAGGTTTACCGACCAAGATTGTTCAATTTCATTTTTACGTAAAGAAAAGATAGATTTTCCTTAGTCATCTGTTGCCAATCTCACGTTCCCTCTCTTGTGTGTCACGGGGCAGATGGCCGTCCCATCGGCGTGGAGGGGATCCAGGTGCTGGGAACGGGGAACCTGATGATCTCAGACGTGGGGGTGCAGCACTCAGGGGTGTACGTGTGCGCTGCCAATAAACCAGGCACCCGAGTCCGCCGCACCGCTCAGGGACGACTGGTGGTTCAAGGTGAGTGCAGGGAAACAGGTTTATTATGGAATAGATTACAGTTGAAATGTGCATGAAGCTGGTTAATAATGTAAAGACCCTATATGTAACAATCTTGAATTTAAGATGTTCGGCCGATATATCCGAAAGCTCAAATAATGTTACAGCTTTGGCATCTTTTGACCCAGTGCACACCATATAGAAAGCCATATTATCACGAATTACATTGGAGGACATAAAAGCCTGCCCAATATGTCCAATCTCCCGTCCAATCTTCCAATCGGCAGCTCACAGAGGCTCATGGAAGTCGGAGATGGGATTAAATTACCCCCTTGGCCCCACAGCTAATATCAAAAGCAGACCGGAATCAGCTCAACAACCAAAACAACTCTATAGATAAAAAAAACATATTCAAATGTATGTGAACATAGTTTTAGTGTCACAAATGCATATGTCTAAGTGCTGCTAGGATGCTGAAAATGCATTCACTAAAGGTTAAAACGCAGTCCAAATGTATTTGATAATATTTTATAAACTTAAGGATGTGAAAATGTCCAAGTAAAGTCAGCTGAAAGTATTGAAAGTTGCGAGAACATTCCTAAAACCCAGAAGATTCTCTGTACTGACAGTTCAGAACACCTATCCTGCCAATACCGTTCCTCAAGTGCACATATTAGTTGAATGTACTTTTTATCGGAATCTTTTTGGACACATTTTGCTCATGTGGGCGGTGATTAGATTTTCTCTAGTTCTTAACTCCAAAGTGGTGAGAGGTGCAGCTCTGACAGATTTAAAGGTTTTGCATAAATTTAACCTACTTTATGTCTTCTCTGAATTACTACCGACAAAAGGGCAGGGTATTAAAATAATGTAAGTTTGGAGCCGCGTTTGCGCCTCATGCTTTGGGAATGCCTCTAGCCAAGGATGTAAAGGTCAGTGTGAAATAGTCTTAATAAAACTGATAGTTTTAGGTCATAAGAATAACACAACTTCAACATAAATTCTGGAGTTGGCAAAATACTATTATTCTTTCAACACACCACAAAGCGTTGGTCGAGTATTTGCAACAAAGTAGTTTATTAAACACAAAACACTGTCCAGACTACACTCCACCTTTACATATATTGACAGCGGACCCACTATGCACAAGCCCTAACCCCCAATCCCCTCAGAAGACCAATTAAGAAACATTTTAAGTGACACAGGCTCAGATAAGTCATTGCTTAAGTTACGATAGTTGTGTGTTCATCAACCGGTTTCGATTTGTTAATGCTTGATGAAGAAAGTGTTACCAGTGCTGTTTCATTTCTGTTTAGTTCAAGATTTAGTCCTTATTTAGTCTGAATTTAAAGTGTGAATGTATCCAAAAAATATTTAAAATGTGTGTTGAAATATATAGAAAGAGGAATATTACAATATCTACCCCAGCAGTTAAGAGTCAGACCCTTCTGGCTCCAGACACATTTTGAAATGAAACAATCTTTTTAGAATGGCCTTATGACCTCAGTCTTATTGTCTTGGCTTATGCGTTTAGAGTCATGTAGCCCTTTCTCCTGTGATGTCCCCCACACTTGGACCTGGTCTTTGATGAATCACTATGAGAAGGCTGATTAGTTCTGACATGTGCACGGGCCCAGCTGTGGGTGGCCCTGTGCATTAATTGTCACCAAGAAGGAAATCTCGGGCGACTGATTTTCTCACATATTGATTAGACAGGCCCCAGTTTGCCTGGGCCCAGAGCTGCACTGATCCTGATCAATAGTTCATTTTATCTGCCCATCAACTCACAGACAGAACCCTCCTTCCGAGCTGCCACTAAGAAGACACGCCACCGATGTTAATTAGGTGCTAATGTCTTTGTTTTTGTTATTGATGTTTCCAGACAAAGGCTGTACTGTTAACTCACATATTGAAAGCCACAATGACATTTTTATCGTAAATATTATGAACAAATATCACTTGTTACAATTAGTTCCGTAAAAACAAATGTAAAACTGCTGGAAATCACGGTCAGGGTCAAGAATACCCCCTAGAAAAGTCTTGATGATTGAGCGATGGATTAAGCGAGGATTCAAACAAAGAAAAGTAAATATGGCACATACAGTCTTCTCTGTAGACAGTGGCAAAACAGTTCATTTTGTGATTCTAAAATGTGATTCTGAAAGTTTCAGAAGTTTGGTTAAGTCACTTCCAGCCAAAGAAAGGCACAAATGTTAGTGTTAAAACTAGACAGACTTATGAAACCATCAAACATCAACCCCAAATGCAACGCTGCAGTAAATCAATTAAGTTCTTTTCTGTTCCTATGGGCTACCAAAGCCAGAAGGGTGTAACAAAAGCGTTGGGAGGAGTTGAGTGTGTGTTTGTGCCAAAAGAGAAAAAAACAAGAGCAAGATGGATGGACTGGTCTGCTGATCTAACCCAGAGCCTTACAGGTGCAAATCAATATCCTCCCCTAGCTCCCTATGACCTTCACCTTTGAGACAGCCCTCAAAGAACAGAAAGACACGCTGAGAAAATGAGAATAAAGCGGGAGATAAATGAACGAGCCATCACACGGTGTCAGCACCCTCCATTCACCAGCCCTACGGCCGCAGCACTGGCTTCACGGGACGGCCCAAACGCTTACATCGGAAAAGTGTCAGGGGCCATTTTGTCTTTAGGGTGCAGTGGATGAAGAAGGACAGAGGCGCAAACAAGAAATCATGTGATGAATTGATCAAGCTGTCCATAAAATAAACTTATTTGAGCGATACAATCGGATTGGTTGGTTTGTGAAATAAAGGCGCCGCAGGTGTGTGTCACAATTCAGTCCAAGGCCATCTTTACAAACACTAAATAATGAAGTTACCTTAGTGTTCAAAAGCTTGTAATAGCAAAGTACAGATGTATATAATCCACAAGTAGTCATTTTTGTTGGAATTCATTGGACTATTGAATTTCTACCCACTGCACTTTTCAAGACTACACGTCGAAAGAGGAAAGAAAATGTACGGCAAAAATAAAATAAAAAATAAAGGTAAAATATTTTGTCAATGTCAATTAGAGTCAAATAAGCTAGATTCATATGAGATTTAAATGTTATTATCCTAAATGAGACAAAAAGCTGTGCTAACAAAGATAGTGCTAGTCCAATATATATATATATATATATATATATATATATATATATATATATATATATATATATATATATATATATATATATATATATATATATATATATTTAATATTCATATTAAAACAAAGGTTCACAAAGTCTTTCAAAGGGCTATACACAATAGGAAAAAACGCAATAATTGAATTAATTATACATGTACTTGACCTTCCTGTACTTGATTACTAAATTGCATAATGTATGTATGTATTGTATAATTGTGTATCACCCATGTCTAAACATGTGATACTAAGAATAACTGAGAATTTGGTGGGCTTTTGCTGGGCTTACTGCATGTGTAATGCTCTTGTAAGTTTTATGACGCATGTTGCAGCAGAGTTCCTGTTGTTGTCTGTTTCTTTGAATTCATCTACTTATCAGATATCACTTAATAATTGTTGAAAGGAAAAGACCAAAATGGAAAGGACATCGAATTTTTTAATTGACGGTCAGAGCTTAATGGTAGGAGGCCATAGGAAAGAAAGAGAGAAAGAAAGAAAAAAGGACTTGTGTAGGCAGAGACAACATAAAGAAATCAATCATACAGCACCTGAAATGCCACTAGGAAACAAACATCTCTGCAACAAAGATAATTCAAACCATGTAATTACACTTACAAGAAATAACATTCAATTCCAGCGAGACAAAAAAAAAAAAGCTATTCTCCTGATACCTGTTGTTAGCACGTTGCAAACTTGTTGAAAGCTATTACTCTCTTCCTGGTTAATCTAAACCGCCCTCGAAAGCGCATTTTCCCGGCAGCATCTGTGGGGAAGCAGTGATTTCACAATTAGCCTGGAGATGTTGCGGCTGACTGGCTGCTGTCCAATGACTACATTCACAAGCTTTTGGCCGAGCTGCTTCATAGTGTCTGACAGTGCCAGCACCTCCTCTCCCTGCCCTCCAGTGGCGATTATTTTAGAGATATCTTAATTAACATAACATATTTCCGCAGCTAATGTGGGCATGCATAATTCAGCTTATCAAATCACTGATAACCTCTGGGACAATAATGAATACAAAGAAGATGATATAGTTGGTCTTTTGTCCGTCGGCTTGAATAAAGGTGCCGAACCAGGAGTTAAACGTCATCTGATGTAGCTCTAATTACTTTGTCAGTGCTGGTGTCTCTGCATTAAAGTACCGGCTGTTTAGTTGATTGGCTAAACCTTTTCTTAAGAATGAGCGACTGCTGCTAATCGACCACAGCTTCAGGCCTCAAGCCACGAAATATCAAACATCATCATTTTAGTTGTGAATTATCATATTAAACCGATGCATACAATTTTCATTTCAGACTTTTGCCTTGAGTCTTAGCAGGTTTTGTTTAGCACTTTGTTTTCCTAACCGTTCAGCAACTGTAATGTATATTTATGCTCTTTTTAAATGGGAAGCCTTGAGATTTGGAGATGTACATATTAAAGACTGGACAGTATTGCACCGGTTGTTTATGCAAAATGAGAATATTGAGTTGTCTATTTTAAACTAAATTGCACCGTTTAGAGCAATATAGCGGCATTTTCGTAGTTAAGTGTGAGGTCCATTCACTTTCTTTGTGATACTTACTTCAACCAAGATAATCAGAGGTACGTTTTAGCTCATTTCTGAAGATCATTGTATGTCTGAATATCATCATTGGGATTTACAAAATGTATTGATAGTTAGATTTTTGTCAGTATCGCCCATCCCCATCTCTCAGCATCTCCTCTTTTATTAGCGTTCAGTTAGTTGAAAATCATAAATGAAGTGCTTTTTCTCTAATGTCACTTATCTTCTAAACAACAATTTTCTCATAACAATTAGTATTTACCAAGACAGTTTGTTGGGATTAGGCGTGATGCAGCCTGTGTTCCCTGTCTGTGCAGCTCCAGCAGAGTTTATCCAGCCTCCTCAGTCCATCGCTCGACCTGTGGGCACCACGGCCATCTTCACCTGCCAGGCCCAGGGCGAGCCGGAGCCACAGCTCACCTGGCTCAAGAACGGGCAGATCCTTGAGCCGGGGGGACACGTCAAACTCAGGAACAACAACAGGTGAGCACAACGCACAATACACCACAGCAAGGTGTTTCATTGACACAATAGACAGAAGCATTCTGTGTGGATTATGTGTGCTGGTGTTATGTTCAGATTTGATACATTTTTTTGTTCTTGTTTTTTTTTACCTTAATCATTGCATTAGGTATTTAGTTCTTGCGATGTTATTACAGAAGGAGCCTTTACTTTAAAAGCCTGGGTCTTTCTTAGAGAAAATGGGACCACTGTTGTGAAGACATTGTTATATTTTTCCCCCTAAAATGCAAATTTGGTAAAATTATTTCAATTTAAAGGTTCATTTTGTAACAGACTGTCACTAATAATTATTTGAGTTGTCGACAAGTGAGCAATAATGTTTTCAATTAGTCGACTATTTCTACTCTACTTTTTATATACATCATCAACCAAATAAAGGTTGAAAAGTTTTGACTGCAGGCTTCTAAATAGAGTATATTTATGGATAAAATGTATTTTTGGATGAAAATCAGGAATTGTCCATTCTTTTTTTAAATTTTGATTTAATAAACTTGTTGTTTTTGTTACAAAGAGTCTTTTTGCATGTGTTTTACAGTCTGTATAGTCCAGATAACAATTAGTTATTCAAACACTACTGCGACTTGTCACGAATTGTCAATTAATCGTAGCAGCCCTACTTGAGATGAGTTGTGGCTCCATGGTGATGTTATTGCTTTGTCTATAAGGTTCCCCAGTATGACATTAAATGCATCTATCTCATGGAAACAAGAGGGTGGAGCCTTTAGACCAAGTTACAGGTCAGATCTGTGGACAGGTGAGCCCATTCACATTTAGTAATAAATAGAATAAATGCTAGATAAATGCACATTTAAGTATATTTTCACTTCCATTTAAAGCCAGTCAAGAAACAGTTTTCTGATTTAACTGGAGACATTTCCACATCATTAGTGCACTGCTTTCTTCCTCTGCTCTCGCTGCCTTCGCCTCTCGTAGCAGGCCTGGACCTCTGCCACCGATACGTGTCAGAGTCAATCGCTGCAACCTTGATCTCTTCATTGGCATCATCAATGTTCAATTTCTTCTTTTTCTTGCTTCCTCCTAACATACGCATACGTTGCACAGTAATGGGCTGTGGTAATAATGTTCCCAAGATGTGAGGCCTTGTTTATTTGTGCGTCTGTAAGCCACACTGGCTATTGACGCCCTGTTGCTTTCCCATGATAGTCTTTAAGAATGTGACACGGAGCGGAGGCCAGAAAACCTGTGATGCACTTTCTTATTGATACATAGAGTTGAGATTGTGTTGCTGCAGTGGTACAGTGTGTATCATTGAATGGGTATTTACAGCTGGGAGAATGTATTTTGTCATATGTTGAATTAATTGGTTTAAAAGTGCTGAAATTGCACTGCTGTGCCAAGTATGCTTTTGTTTTAGAGAGTATTATAACCTCTGATGACGAGGAGGCCAGATAACGAGGACTGATAACTGTCTTTGGCACAGTATGGCATTAAACATAGTTATCTCTATGAAGGCAAACATGTGGTTCTGTTGAGATAATTCGCTCTATTGCCTACTATTATATTGTTTGATGAGAGTGTATCACACCACACGCACACGCACGCAGACACTCAACATTTAGGGCTTGAAACAATGGTTGTAAAACAGATAGGTCCGGCAAGTGTCTGATTACACACACGTAGCAGACTCAGGACGGAGCCCTGCCCCTTGTGGGGGCTTGGCCAAAGATAGGGGGTTTTGGTGGGACTTTTAAAATGTAAAGGGCAGAGGTGAGATTGCGTTAGTGACAAACGGACGCAGTGCCATCTCTCTCCACAGTTACATGAAAACTATCTGGATTCTTGAACTTTATTAAATACAGAAAAAGATCTGAGTCTAGTCATTATTTAAGAGAAGCCACCGCAGGAATCAAAAGAATCAGGAAGAGAGGAGACGAGGACTCCTCTGGAGAACAAAGGGATTCATCAATTAGTTTCACAGTTCCACCAGGCCAAGTTACAGGTCAGATCTGTGGAGAGGCGAGCCCACAGTAAGAATGAAGAAAGTATTTTCAGACATCAAAATACTTTCTTTTTTCATTTAAAAAAAAAAATGACCTTCTCGTTTGCTCTGATTGGGGATTTTGAATATAGCCTATTAAGTTTACACCAGATGCCTGGTCCCTCCACCCCCTCCCTTTATCTTGGCTTTGGCTGACTCTGTCATGTGACCCATTAAGAATTACTATCTTCATTTAGTATAGACTGTACCTGTAAAATCTGTAGAAAAACTCCTTTTGAGTAAATTCTTCTGTGCATTTAAGTACTGCCAAAGTCATTTTTTCCTGCTGACCCGCCATGCATGTTGTTATTATTCATAAAGGCAAGATATGAAGTAGATATATTGAATAATGCACTTGGAAAATCAATAGTTGCAGCTGGGCGCTCTGAGTGAAGGGAAGGGAGACACCTACATCACTCAAACGCAGCATCTCACACTCCCACTACTGCTAGTTTAGATTAGCTGGAGAGATGGAGCGATGCGCTAACAAAGCCCGAGACAAAACAAATGAGAGGCCAGACAGAGCTATTAAAAAACATAGTAAGAAAAATACGTTCAAAAGAGAAATGATGAGTCGGCAGGATTGACAAACGAGTGAGGGAGAAAGACAGAGTGAGCAGCCGGCACATCACGGCGCTTCCACTTTGAGCCATTAATGCGGCGCGAGCCGTTATAATATGGACCTCATGCATCAAGAATCGCGGACTGTGATTGGTTTAAGAGGCAGTCCACCGGCACGAGGATCTACCATTAGCTAATTAGCTCATAAAGCGGGCTACAGTTTGGAGAACAGAATGGTGGACATTACAGAGTGATTCATTATCAATGCTTTGGGTGCATTATCTGTAATTATCTGTGGGTTCAAAGGCATTGAACTTAGGACAACTTTATGAAACAGCCACATTCACAAGTTTTTTATATGATATGCTACTTTGCTGCAAAAAGGAAGAAGTGGAAAAAAATAATCTGGAGTAGAAGAGTAGAAATATGGTGACTGAAGGCTTTTAGATAGAGAATAATTACAAAGAAAGTTTGTTATGAACAACAATCTGAAATAGTTTTTTATTTTTGACATTTTTATTGTGTATAAGAGTCTGTATAATCCAGATAAAAGAATGTTTTATAGTCCATTTTCCATGATCAGTTGTTAACTCGTTGCAGCCCTAATGATTAGATATGTAAGAATACTCAAAAAGGATAATTTAAGACCACCTAGGGCCAGTAGAAATGAACTCTGCTCTTGAGGACAATGTGACTATTACCATTTCAATACTGTCAGTACTTGCTTTGTGGCACAACCCTGAACCATAAGAGTTCTACAGAGAATTAAGTTCATAGGTCGAAAATTCCTTTTGTTTAGGCTCTGTATTTACACTGAAAAAAACTAGTATGATTTGATTTGTATGCAGTTGGTTGATGGCTGTTATTCAAAAGATGGCACCACGCCACAGACTGATGGACACTCTTGAAAGGTTTATCAACATGATCCATTTTCATATTTTTCTGAGCCGTGAGGCCTTTGCCTTTCTGATAAATGTATTGTGTATGAGAGGCATTGTTGTGGTGGTTTGTTTACTGCGATAGACACTGCTGGGCGGGGTTTGGATTTTATTAAATAGTGAAAATGTCAAAGGCAGTTCCAGTCAATATGTGAAAAACTGACCATTCTTAGATACAGCACTTGCAATTATTTTTCTGAACTAAATAAATCCAAACAGAAGTACATGCTCTTTTGAGTTAGCGGCTACGTACCTCACAATATACTGTAGTCTAGAAAGCAGGGAAAACCTTTTATCTTAATGGTATTTAAATGTGGCTCGGGTCGTGAAATACACAGAATGATATGGAGCGGGGCGTTTTTCACCTCCTGAACCGAGCAAAAACAAAAGTATAATGACATGTAAATGAAATTCAGGCAGCTCCCAGCAGCACAATAATTCTGCTCTTAAAAACACATACATAAAGGTGCGGTTGGATGCTAATCCGTTGGTGCTGGGTGTGTGTTGTGGGAGCAGTGCGTGCACACACATAGGTTGGTGGAAGTGGTCATCTCTCACAGAGCTGACCTTCAAGAGCACATCGGACAGGGCAGGAAGGAAGCAAGGGATCGATTGTACATTTCATTCTCGCACACGCATTAATCACAAAGCTACTCAGGCTCGAGCAAACAGGTCATCATTCATTTAGTGCACACATAATCAAATATGAAAATACATAAAAACAGCCGCACACTGTTTTTACATGGATATAGCAGTACACCAATTGGACACAGGATTGAAATGAGAGAGTTGCCTCTTTGTGACCCATTTGTTTACATTATTTTCATACATTTATGCATGCAGAGATCCATTTTACTGTCAAAACATCTTGTCAACAATGTGCCTTGTTTTCTCCCAATCTCAGCCCACTATGTATCACAACAGTGCAATATCGTTCAGCCAATAGTCGTCCAGTGTTGGCAACAACATTCCAGCTTTAAGTGAATCATATCTTCACTAAAATTGTGTTATTCGTCTGTTTACTGGAGCTCAGCAACTATAGACGTTCCTCCGTGACGTACAATAAGTAGCAGTCAGAAATAAAGTTATCCTTCCTCCCATAATAATGATTTCCTTAACACCTACATGTTTTGCGATAAACATAAGGCAGGAGGAAGAGTGCTGCCCACTCCATCGTGCCCCTCAAGGTTTCTCTGTGTCTCAGCGGTCTACTTAAAACACTGGTGTGCTTTATAACAACCTGTAATAGTATGTGATAACATTGTACTTATGGGTTAGGGCTTGAGTGTTTGGGTTGTAGGTTATTATATAGTGCGTTACGTTGTAATGAGGTATATTTGATAAAGTTTTTAAAATTAGTGAGCCCCCTTAGTTGTAGGGCTGGGCAATAAGGTGATAAAAATCGAATCAGGATCTCTTTCCTGTGACAGCTTCCATTTTGATAAAATTGACATATCATGATTCAGTCATTTTCTCTTGATTGTGCAAAAATATGTCTGTAAATGTCTTGGTTGAGGTTCAGATAATGCACAAAACTTGAAAGGACCATAAAATTAACAACAAAAGTGCAGAAATATCACTTTATACTCTTTGGTTTGGGAGATTAAACCAGACGTTTCTGTCTGTTTTTGAGCTAATTTTGAACAGTTTTAACTATAGACGATGCATTTGATATTCTAATTTTGAATCCAAAAACAATAGAAATATGATACATTTTTCGATATATCTCCCACTTCTACGTGTATCGTGATAAAAGTTTGATTTGGCTGAATAAAAATAAGTTTACTAAACAAAAGTTAGATATTCACTCCAAATACTCATTCATGTTTTTATTTTGTTTTCCTATAAACAATTCAAGTTTTATTGACAGTGAAAATATTTATTCTGGCTTGGGAATGACACAAAGAGCACTCTGACCTGTTACCATATACTGTAGCTTGACTCTCTGTAGTTCACACTCTCACGCACACGTTACATCACAATTGTGAGTCGTTTAGTCCATTGATCAGCCGATAGTGTTAGTTTACCAGCATTTGTATTAGTCGACTTATTAGTTTTTATTATTGTTATTATTTTATTTGGAATATAAAGATTTTGATACGACACAGCAGCAAGGACAGGGTATTGTGTGAGTTAGCTGAAGACTTCATGAGATACTCACGAGTTTTAAGAGCATTTCCCATACTCCTTTTTAGTTAGCTTCTGATCGATTGGCTGGGCCCAATCTAATTAACAACTACAACAGAGAATTCACCAAAAACTCTTTAAGATCTCGGTGAATTTTCATCACTGCAACATTGAAAGTCTAAAATAAACTGTGAACTGTGACCTTCCTGTTCTTGAGGCTCTTTACGAACGTTGAGCCCTTCAAATCCTTCACCACCACTCCGTCCACACTGCAGAGCCATGTTCAAAGATATCGTTCCATTAAATGCAACACATCTTGTCACGCTAAAAGCTTCTTCCCACAAGCTGTCACAAGCCTGAAAAAACGCACTTTGAACTTTGATCTAGCACTCGATCTACCTTTTTAGCATCTTAATCATTTTAAGCTTGTGTATTTCAAAATGGGTCAAAATGTTTCTTGGTACTTTTAGTGCTTTGTGACTTTACTGTGAATTTTGAGCTTTTTGCAATGTGCTTTCCAAACTACAAATGGTAAAAAAACACCTAAACTTTAATCAGGACTAAGCTGTGATCAAACCAGGACTTAACCAGGACAAGTGTGAACGCAGCCTTATTGTCTCTCTTTGCCATACTGTACATTAGCAGCAGGTCTGCACATGGCACGAGAACAGGACAGTTATTCACCTGGTAACAGTGGCAGAGATGACCCGATTGGCTCCTCTGATAAACGCACATGTACCCCTTCTAGATGTTCTTACGTCTCCAGCCAATACCGACACAGCAGCGCTCACACTCGCCGCGCACCCTGTTGGCATTGTTGTTCGACCGTTCATTATTGTGTCTTTGCTGAGCAGGCAGCTAGAAAACATGCTACGGTGGCTGTTTGAAGCGTTTCATTGAGGCGTTCGGACCACTTTGGATTAAAACAGGCATTTGTAATCAGGCGGCGCAGGGCAGCTGTCGTCACATGTTACTCTGTTCTAATTGTGAGAATGGAGATCAGCATGATGTATTATTTTTAATGTGGCGTCGCTGCAGATTAATTGTTTCATGAGAATTAAATTGTCCCTGTGGTGACTCATGTTAAGCATTTAATGAGCATTTTTCTAATTTGGACCAAACAATAAAACATGTGTGAGCTTTAATATCGAGACACAAGAGGATTGGGGTGAACAATAAAGAAAGAAGCTGCGCTGCATCACTGGTTTACACTTAAAGGAGATGGATGTGGTAGAAAATGTAATACAGTGGATACTAATGTAGTCACAACCACCAAGTATCCCAACTTCGGTACTGGAGGTGGGCACTATATCGAAAAATGTCTAATATTGTGAAGATATAAAAATATTTGAATATTGTGCATATAGTTTATAGTTAAAATGTAAAATAAAAAAAATATTCAAAAGTTGTAAAGTGATATTTAAAGCAAAGTATAAAGTGATATTTCTGCCCTTTTGTGGAAAATCTTTCAGTTCATTCACATTTAAAACCAGTACTAAACCAGGTCGTCATCAATGAGTAAAACAGGACTAAAGCAAGACTGAACCAGGGCTAATACCATAGCACATGATATCATCTGAACGTAATAATCGGGATACTCCAAAAAAGTATTGGTATATTCATTTTTGTTAATATCGCTCAGCTCTATTCTGTACTAAAGTAGATTTGAAGTAGATTTCTGAGTAGACAATGACAAAGACTACAAAACCAGGACTAGACCAGGGCCAAACCAGGACTAGAACATGACCAAACCCAGTCTACATCAGGACTAAGCTGGGCTCAAAACAGGACCAGCTGTTCACAGGGCAAGTGTGAATAGATTGAGTTTACAATAGCGATTCGATCTTGAACAGGAAGCATGATTTAGCAGTGTTGTTTTTTATTGTACATTAGGGCTGTCGTCCTTTAGCTGTTTAGATGAGTCAGTCAATGGTGTTTTATTGGGATCATAAAAACTTGTATGGACAACAGCAGTAAGGAAAGGACATGGATTGAGTTAGCTGGAGATATGGGAATTTATTCTTCTTTTTTACATACAAATATAGCTCTCATCTTGTCTTGTGAGTGCACTATGTCAGATATGGCCGAATCATAGAGGTAGTTTTGAGACCTCTTGCTAAGGCCATACCCCATTTTCGTCGACTAAGCGATGCACAGGGCAAGTCATATTTTACATTAATTAATCTTTATGTTCAAGAATTTTTAGAAAACCAACAGAGTCTCGTTTGTGTGGAAAATTGCAGGGGTGTTTTATAATTAATGGGCAACATCTGAAGCTACCCCAAAACTAGACATTTAATGAAAACTCCTTTCAAAAGACCTTCTTTTTGTTCCTTTTCTTTCTTTTAGCACTACCCTTCTGTGGGTGCCTCATATCCCCCATCCTGCCCCCTTCGCCTGGGCATTGGCCTTGACCTGTGACCCCTGCTGTAATCAGTCATATCCCTGGGCCCGTCCCTCCTCTCAGGCCACAGACAGCTCCCCTCTCCTCGCTCCCTCCTGTTCCCTTCCTTTGTCCTGCAGATTCGCCCTCCTTTCTCTGGGATCTACTGGCTGGCTCAGGTTGGCAGCAGAGGGGGCTGCTCGTTCTGCCCCGAGACAACAGCGTGTAAACACAGTGTCGGCAGCTGAACAACAGACCAGCGACCCCTCTGAGAGCCACTCCTCTGGCCCTGGGCCCTATCCATCAATCTGGCAAATGACCTTGAACTGATGACTAAATGATGGTGTCAACCTGTCAGCGCCGGACAGCTTGGCCTGACACTTTTAAGACCAGCAAAGGATCCCCCGAACACAAGCTACAACCTCCCCAAATTTCAATTCCTCTTCCTATTCACACACTTTCCTCTTTGTTCCCCCATCCTCCTTGTATAGCTCTTTGGTGGCCAGGCTGTGTTGTTAAATATTTATGTAGAGTGAACGAAATAATACCCCGTTCAAGGTTTCCTCCGCAGAGCGCACTATCTCTCATGAACATACTGTCTGTTTGAAAGGCGCTGTGCTGAGGTCTATGTGCTTCTGTGTCATTTTTTAATCTCTAAAAGGGAATTTATGCACCAAACTACTGGGGATGCCTTATCTCAAAGGATTTACCTCTGTTTAACAAAAACAGGCAGCACATATGTAAAAGACTGTGTGCATACATTTAAAAGTGTTGTTAAGAGTTTTGACAAAAAGCAGAGCAGCAGGACACACACTATCAGACGGCAGCGATCAGGGCTTCGGAGACTTGCAAAAAAAAGTTAAATCGAAGTTGTTTTAAATCCTCTAGGAATGCACTCACACATAGATCCAGACTGTTTCCTTAGAGGATTGGGAAGAGAAAGCCATATTATTCTTTGCTTGTAGTTGTTGCATATACAGTATGTGCACTCTTTTTTTAGTATATATAATGATTTCTTAAGACATATTGGAAAGTAGAATAGTAGAAATAGTAGAAATTGTTTTTTCAGATGTGACGTTTTTCTCAATGTATCACTGACCAATAAGTAATCAGTAACTGTAATTAAGGTCGCAATATAATCGTAACAACTTAAAATGAATGATTGTGAGACTTGTAATCTGCAACAATGAGTAATTTCAGTTCAACATAAAAAAAAAAAAAGCAAAACTCCATGAAAACTACTTCTTTATCAGGCTGTTTATGTGACAATAGCATTACTTTTCATTCAGAAAGTTTAGTATTTCACTGTTTGGTCATGCCACACTCTTGAATAATGGTAAAATCGTGATGTTTCTTCTCACAATACTCGTAAAACTTGATACCGTGACATCACTACCATATGTGTATCAAATGTATTCAGGTTTAAGACTTTACATCTACGAATGCCTGTTGATTTCAGACATTTTCATTCTAACAGTAATTTATATTGCCAATCTGGGTTTCCATAAACAATATTCCCTGCTGTCATATATGGCCTCTGTCTGTCTCTGCTGTCCTCAAAAGTTTCACTGTGTCTTTCCTGGAGCCTTGACAGCAGCTGTGAAATCTCATATAATGTCCCCCTGTGTGTGTGTGTGTGTGTGTGTGTGTATGTGTGTGTGTGTGTGTGTGTGTGTGTGTGCTTGTCCACTGCAGCGTGGTGAAACACTGTCCTGTGGAATTCCTCTGGAGCTCTTCCTGTTCCTGTGATGAGGCCCAGGGGCATCGGGGGCCGCTTTATCCCCCGAGGGTTTGCTTTTGTGCGCTGTGAGTGTCCGTAACGGCTACCTGCCTGCCTGGAAACACTCCATCCATCCAGCTCCTGAAAGGCTGTCAGAAAATTCGCGCCGCAGTGAGTGAGCTAAAGGGGCCACGCCGCAGCCACCTCAAATGTCAAAGTTCACGACGACTCCGGGGAAAACGAAGAGAGCCGATAATTATCCTGATTGACTCCATCTGGCCTACTGTACATCGAGCATAATGGCTTCCTCCAACCTTTGCGTCCGGCCTGGACGTTGACCCAGATTAGAGATGGGGTAATCATAACCTTTCGCATCAATTTTACGAAAGGAAATGGAATGATTCACTCCTAACTGTGTCCTGCTTCCTGACCTGGATGAGGTGTGTCCCCCCTGTCGGTGCAAATCCATCCTCTCACCTGTTTTGGGGTCACTCAGGCCGTCCACTGCCACTTTCTCATGTCCCATTTCGCAGGTCTAGAAAGTGGGCTTTCCCTTCAGCAACTGCACACGTTTTTTCCTGCAGACTTATTCTGACGTTTCTTAATAGATTTTGATTTAATTCGCTGTAGATTGGCGCTGTCAGTCAGAGAAAATGGCAATCCCTTTGACGGGTTTTATAAAAATGGCTTGTGACAGATTAGCCTAATGCTACGGGATACACTTAACTCCTGGGGCAATTGACTGTGCACCTTCGCTTTGCATAAGATTTCACAATACAAGGTCTCCGGCGCTGGCTCACTGTGTTACGATAAGGCCATAATTCCCAAGGTGTTCATTATGTTTATGTTGCATATTTTGTGCGCTTGAAATTCAGGAGACACGGCCTTGGCTTGGAAAATGGAATGAAAAAGTGTTCTGCGCCATAGGGCCTCATTTTCTTAGTATGTTAAATGTTTTATTTTCCCTTTCACCTTAGGATAAAAACTGTGAGAGAAGCGGGCTATATTCTAGTCTAATAACTCCTACTCGACAAATACACATACCGGTATATCTAGACGTACATATATATTTATTTATATACAATGCCTGGGTTGTTGTTTGTTGTTTCGATCCAGACAGCAATGTGGGAGGCAAAGCAGCAGTTAGGTAAATGGGGACAAAGAGTTGAGCTGCAGTTTCTCTTAAGTCAGGAAAAAGAGTCAAGAAACAGTGTTTTTTTTTTGTGTAGGAGGCTGAAATTGTGTCTATTTCCTCCGAGTCAATATATTTTATAAGCAGATGATTGACATTTTCCACAAATCACGAAAATTCTTGACACAAGCCGGGCTTAATCTAGCACTTATCATTTTCCGAACACATAATTTTTTTATTACAACAACTCGATATGATTGAATGCTGTTGCAATCATGTGAAATTGCAGCTAATTCTGTGAAGTCGTTTCAATTATTCTCTCTGTCTATTACTTGTTTGCACTGTGAATATAAAATCATTCACTGTAGGTTTTTATCCCACCACATTTGTCATTTATTCTGTCTTGAATGTGTGAAAGCGCATAACCTATTTTTTTCCTCATTATATAACATTTCACACGGCCTTGGCTGCTATGTGTCAGGGTTAAAGGATACATAAGCGTCATGTAACTTTGCTGCAATCGAACCTCTGATGTTCCCTGGGGTTTTTTGCATATTTAATTCTATATAATATTGTGAGCTCTGAATTTTTTATGAGTCCATGTTCATGTAACACAGAGTACTGTACGGCATGTTCCTCCTCATCAGAGGATCTAACCTTCTACTTCTCGCTCGCCTTCCTCCACAGCACGTTGAGCATTTATAGCCTCAGCCAGGAGGATGAGGCCATATACCAGTGCATCGCCGAGAACAGCGCGGGCTCCACTCAGGCCAGCGCACGCTTGACAGTGTTGTGGGCGGACGGGCTGCCTGGCGTGCCCAGCGAGGTCCAAGCGGAGGCGCTGTCCCCCTCCTCCATCTTGGTGTCATGGAAGGAGCCTCAGCAGAATACACAGGACATCATCGGATATGTGCTCCACATCCGCAGAACTTCAGGTAACAGACTAAACAAATGCACCTGTGGTTATGACGTGTTTCTGATGGACAGGTTCTGTAAGTGTATGTGTAAGAGCCAAGACGTAACATGACTGGGCTTACTCATGTACTGCTTTGTCCTTGTACTGTTGTTTCTAAGCAGTTAAACAAGGGAACACGTGATGCGAGGAACTGGACAGTAGCATCCTATAATAATATATTTGTAACAAAAAGTGAATCATGTAAGCTGACATTTTAGATAAGTATTTTGAGTAAAAGAATAGCTAAAGCTGTATGTATTTAACCCATTTCTTATGGAGTGCCTGTATTTGCAGCAGGATGTTTGCTTCAGTGCTCACTGAGAGACTGTGACAGAACAGTCCCTGTGTGCCAGCTGCTTTTCTCCTCTGTACTGCTGTCAGATGGCTAATTAAGGACCCGAGGGGGCGACCAATAGGATCCGCTGTAATTACCTTTCCAAGATGCCGTGGCCCAATGCCTTAAGAGCTTGAGAAAGATAGTAGTTATGGTTGAGGGTCCTTGGATTAAGAGCAATAAAATGATCTAATGCATTCAGTGTAACTCCCATTTTTACCACCTTCATCTTCCTCCGCAGTCACAGATCTGCTCCCAGGGCCAAACTGGATTAGCTATTACCTAAGAGAGATGCTCCGATAAAACCAGTGGAATAGGCCATAACCATAAAATAATGACAGAAACCGATCGTATATATTGGCTTTACCCTTCACGCGGCGTCTGTTGGCTCGAGGCAGTACCCTTCTCCTACAACCTGTTTTCCATTTTTATTTCATACCTTGCCCCGCTTCTAACTTCATCCCGTCTCTCCTCCTCCTTCATCATCTCTCCGCCAGACCCGGCCGAGATGGAGTACGAGGAGGCGGTCAGCAAGGTGACGCTTCAGCAGATCATCAGGGATCTGGAGCCCTCCACCAGCTACACCTTCTACGTCAAGGCCTACACCTCCCATGGGGCCAGCAAACCATCTGACAGTGTCACCCAGAGCACGCAAGGGGAGGGTGAGCGACAAACACATCTATGTGCACCGCCTATATCACTCCCGCCGCTACCGTTTATATTTATACGCCACACAACCATTGCGTAAAGTAGCTTGTTGCGGTTTATATGCAACATTGAGTCAAAGGGAGTCGTAATTTGCGCTTCTGGGAGAGATAATAGCTCCCACGTTTGCTGTTAGCGTTGCATCGGCCCGTTGTTTTTATCAGGTCCGTTTGGTTCATATATTCAGACCGAAAATTATTCATACGCTCACAGATTTTTCATTCACAGAGATTTGCTGTTTCCCCCACTATTGGAAAATGTATTTCCGTAAACTGCTAAGCAAGTATTTCATCTTATTTGTTGTTGTTGTTGTTGTTGTATGTATTGACAAAAAGATTTCAGTCCAACATTATGTGCTTCTATTCTCAATAGGAAGTCGCATTTTCATCTGTCACAATTGAAAAACTTTTCATTGATTTTGGGGAAAACAATTTTCCCTGTTTCAAGCAACAACAACAAAAAAGCCTCAAAGCTGAAGTGCAGTTTTCCAGTGTCCTTGTGCTGATGTTATTTGACGATTATTATTATTATTTATTTATTTTCAATTTTAATGTAGAAGTTTGATTGAAAGTACAATAATTCTCTGCATAAATTCACATATTGATAATCACAACTTTGACCTTGAAAATAAAACGTGATTAGTCAATGAATTGCTATAGTGAAATTACACAATTACAGTCCCATACACCCAATGGCAAAAACGTTTTTTGTCGTTATTTTAAAGATTTTGTTGCCCGTAGATTTATTAGACAGAGTGAAATGGGAAATGAGAAGACATGCAGTAAATCGTCGGGATTCAAACTCACAACACTGCGGCCGACTGCACTTGGAGCCCGGCATACATGTTCTGTGACGTAACCACTCAACCACTGGGCAACACATCAAAAATGTGTTCTATAATTATTTGTTAAGTTTATCAATTAATTGCTGTCGTGCTTGTTTTTTTCCACTTTGGCCAATCCACAATCCATGTCGCGTTCTTATATTCCTGTGCACTGTTCGTTTCAGTACCAGCACCTCCGTCCCTCCACACCAAAGTCCTGAACAACAGCGTGATCCAAGCGTCCTGGGATCCCGCTTTCAAAATGGGCCAACACCAGGGCTACAAACTCTTCTACAGGCGCGCCCATTCTCCCACCTTCACCGGCCCCATGAGCTTTCCGCGCAACGTCACCCAATACAGCATCACTCAGCTTGGTCAGTATCCAACAAACTGCAACTCGCACAATATCCTCTTTTGTTACTTCCAACTGGGCTTGTTTTGTTTAATGTTCAGGGTAATTTCACATCAAAGCTCCCCAACATCATGCGCTCTGATCTTTTTTGGTATAAAAAGCTTGCATCTGATAATCTTGCTCTGCTTTCATCCAGATTCGTCCCTCGTCTACGAGATAAAACTGCTCGCTTACAACCAACACGGGGATGGGAACGCCACTGTTCGATTTGTTTCGCTCCGGGAAGCCTTGGAGAAATCTGGTACTCCCTTTGCACAAAACACAACCGCACACACTAACCCCCTTTAAGCCCCTTTATGGGAGATTTGAGGTAATTTGCCCCCCTGTTATCTCCTGTGTGTGCATGTTTCCTATTAATACAGAAAGGGGGAGGAGCGCAATAAAGAAATCCAATGTGAATTTACAAAAGGGGGCACTGTTTGAGAATACATTTGTCCATTGTAGTGTGTAGTAGGTGTTACATCATCCTTTAAGTGAGGGTCATAAAGCACAGACCTCACAGACTCATGACCCCATCCCGCTACAGGAAGCAGACACAAGGCCTCATATTATAGAATTGTATTGCATTTACTGAATTATATCTGTGTGAAAAGCTTAGCCAACATGCAACTAACAGCTAATGTCTAACTAACTATTTGCTTAATATTATGACTCCTATAAAAACTTTGTGTAAAATCAAACAAAACCCTTGTTGAGGCGAGACTCTACAGACAAAACTTTTTTTTTTGCCATTTTTTTTTCTTGAAATAAAGGTTTTCACCTGAAAATCGACCAAATTGTCCAATCTGCACCTAAAGATGTTTTATAACTGCTTTTAATCAAGTTGCATTTATATGGGACTTTATAACTTCAAAGGTCATTTTCTCAAAATGCATTTTTCTCACAGAGACACAAACATCAGCCTTCAAAGCATCTACACACACCAAACTTTTATTTTTACGGATTGTACTTTTTAGTATTTTAAGTATTTTTACTCCAAAAAAGTTAGGGTGAATTAGACTTTTTACGTCAGTAAGGCCTATTTTACTCAAAGTCTAAATAATAAGTAAAAAATACCCTAATAAATGTAATTACTTTTTAATATAAATATAAATTTAAACACGGCTGTATCAATTTTTAAGATTCATACATCCCAAATATAACTTTTACACATAAAATGTGTTCTTTTTATTTGAAATCATTACAGTCATACAACTAAACTACAAAAAAGGTTTTTAATGTCTTCAATTCACCCGCGGTGTCTCGCCTTAAGTGGTAACTGCTTTATACAGTCAATGTGTCACTCTATCCTTGGCTAATAAAGACTAGCTTTAACTAATTAGCAGAAACAAAAGCAACGCTATAGCAACACACGTGATAAATGCATTACACCTTCCTCTGCACAGTGACATGACTCAACTCGCACATACAGTTGCTAAATAATAGAGCTATCCCACTGTAAAAAGGGGCTTAGTCTATAGTGGGCTGCCAGTCAAATGTCCCCACTGCCCATTGTCTATGTAGTTCCCACGCCGACTTCCCTGTCTCCCTCCAACTGTGCGTGTGTGTGTGACCAATTTGTTTTGTCCTGTTAGTTCTGGACGACCCGTGCGACTGCGTGAAGGATGAATACAGCAGAACCTCCGCCACAGGGATCATAATTGGCATCCACATCGGAGTCACCTGCATCGTCTTCTGTGTGCTGTTCCTGGTGTTCAGCTATCGTGGCAGGTGAGGGACGGCAAAACAAACATTCTGGAAATCAAAGAAAAGGGGAAAAACATATCATTGTTGCTGATTGCTTGCGCTTTGTGTGGGGACTTTCAGGTTAATGATGTGCAAGACGGTGCAGGCGACCCCCCAGGCTGGACACAGCGCAGTCATCGAGTCCTCTTCCTCCTCTTCCCAGGGGGCCGTGGGGCTGAACGGCGCCACCAGAAGGGAAGTGGAGGTCAATGGCAGCGCAGCGGGAAAGAAACCGCTCGACAGCAACGAGTTAGAGAGACTTTTCAACCAAACAAACGGACAAGACACACATATGGTAGGTGCTATTGTTAGAACCATTCAGGCTGACACTGTGCAACATGTATGCAGCGTTTATCTATTAATTATTAAGTCTTTGTGTGAGGTTTTTCTGTCCTCCCCAGGTAAGTTTTTTTTAGTTCCAGGCCAGGTGCAGGTGCAAGTGGTGTTGGTCTTCTGGCCAAAACACAAAAATAATTGACGTTTTTGCACTCGAGATTGTCTTTAATAATGAATTTCATGCATTACTCATTGTGGCTATCTCATTAGAGCCCTCACTCCTGCACAACTCAATTTTATCTAAAATATGGAACAGCCGGACCCTCCTCCTTTACAGTCAGACAGTCGGTTCAAAAACACATTAAAATATCTGCCACTGAATAACGGCACACAAACATATACATTTTATATGGAGGTTACTATGTTAAGCCTCTTCATCACATTTGATTGTATCATGTATTTTATGCTTTATTTTTTTACCAAGTGAAATATATAAATAAACAAAATCTAAATCTGTCTAGTCTACGAACTCTGTTAGTTCTGAGTCCAATTGGAAAAAGTCCCAAGAACTGTAAAAGATCCTTACAGACTTAGATTTAAGATTTAACTTCATCTAAATTTAATCTGCAGTTTAGAAGTATGATATTTGCATGTAGTAAATGATTGTGAGAACAAACCTGGCCAATTGTACCTGGAGGTGTGAGATATATTATGTTTTGGAGATATGCTAAATTAGAATACTGAGTGTATCATAAACTATTAAACTGACCTCAAAATCTTCCTCCCAAACAATTTAAAGGGATTTTTCTGACCTTTGGGGTTAATTGTACAGTCTATTCATATCCAATATTTATATTGATATTCATTTTTGTCAATATCACCCACCCATAATAGTAATTGTACACACACACAGCATAATTTACACACACACAGCATGAAGTAAAAAAAAAAAAAAAAACAAACTGAATCAAAACCAATATCAAAACAGACTTTTGTCATTTCCCATCTGTGCAGTTGAACCACACAACGTCCCCTGCCCAGAACGACACGCAGCTCTCCACGATCCTCCTGGACGAGTTCTCGTTGGAGCGAGAGGCAGAGACGCTGTTCCACCAGCCTCCTGCGGCGCCAGAGCGGCAGGACCAAGGCTAACCACGTATGAAGGCCAACTCACACGGTGCTAACCCAGCGCCACACTCTCACTCAGGTTCCTCTTCAAGAAGATGTTTTTTTCTTTCAGTGCAAAGATTTTTTAATGGTAAAGAGGATCAAGGACTGTGTAATGAAGGGGCATTTGACTTGGGGTTTGCAGCTGGACAGATTATTTTATTTGACCTTTTTTGGTTTTCTGGTAGTGGGCAGCACACAGAATAGACGCCCAGAATGTCCTTGTTTATACAATGATTTAATATGTTTTAAGTTTATGAAATATATATACAGTTTATATATATATCTTTATCAACTTTATGTCATAAGTTATTGGTCTTTTTTCATGGATGTCAAAGACTCCTGCTGTCTGCTCTCACCTACCAATGACGACACCTTCGTGCTCACAGGAGACCTCACCTTTCACCGGGGATTCAAATAACTCTCTTCTCTCAGGACTTCATTTCTTTAGAGAAATTTCAGCATTTGCTATGAGTTCTCGGCCTTCATACAGGGAATAGACTTGGCTGTGTGAACCTTACGCTTCAACAAAAACCTACCTCAGCCGGAATGAATGTGTTTGTGGGAAGCTTGTGAGGAATGGAGCTTCCCTTGTGCTTACGTTATTTTAAAATACAGAGGAACGGTTCTGTTTGACTATGAAAAGTTACAAGACCCGTACTACCTCAGATGTCAAAAACTGTCTCTCTTCTCCTGCTTGTCGAAGCAAAATGAGTGTCCAACATAAAGCACTTCCAAATGCTGAATTTAATGTTCTACCTCAGATAACAATGTTAATATTGTCGCTGTTGTTGTTGTTTGTCTGTTTATTGCATAATGAAAAACCTTCTTCACCTTTTGTGAAGGCGTTGGTGATGACGTGGTGTTTGTAGATACAATGTCAGTACCTCATGCAAGTCGACAGATAACACTGTTGTATGAATTATAGAATGCTAGGATTTGTTGAATATTAAGTATCCTGTTCCATTTTATGCTTTTTAATAGTTTTCTTCATTTGAACAACATAACAAACTCTTAGCCTTTGAGAGAAGAGGAGATACACTGCATTGCTCTTTCTATTGTCAGGGCTATTTACTGCGCAAGGAGATGTGCCCCATAGTGTTCAATTCGACACCAAGATGAGATAATGTACCAGCATCATACAGTGTGTGTATCTGTGTGCGTGTATTTCTGTGTGTGTCTGTGAGCGTCTGTGTGCGTCTGTGTGCGTCTGTGTGTGTCTGTGTGCGTCTGTGTGCGTCTGTGTGCGTCTGTGTGCGTCTGTGTGTGTGTGCAGCGTGTGAATGGTCTCATACATACACTGTATGTTATGTATGCCACAAACCAAGCACACATTTGACCAAAATATTCTAAATAATTATTCTACCAATATTGGTCCAATGACAGATAAAGATAAGATTTTATTTTTAAAAATAAGACTAAAACTATATCCAAAAATATGAGCTTATCCCTAAATAAAATTGGCTGCAATGTAATTCGCACGAGTGATTTGGCGCTGCAGTGTTTTAGCTTTCACCTCATCTCTTGCTCCTTTTCTTAAAGGCGTGGCCTTTCAGTTCACACTTATGTCTCCAAAAGCCCCGCTGCTGCTCACAGCCTCTCTCCCTCACAATGACCACTACAAGTGCTTCTCTGATCATGAAGCTCAACTTTCGCTCGGACTCACACTTATACAGGAGTTTGCAGATGCATTATGGGTAACTACCTCAACTCTACCTCATATTCTGCCTTTGACCTCAGGTCTATTGAAGGAAACAGAGAATTAACAACAGAGTACACTCAGAAGATATGTCTATGACACTATGTTATTTTTCACTCAAACTGGTCAGAGCTGAAACACAGAGGGGCAAATGTCAGGACCTTTTCTTACTAACTTCAAGCATTTCCACATTGTGCTCATGTAACTTAAGTTTCTCCTGTTCAGTGCTGTTTAACCTTGTATTGACTGTGGAGCGTATCGTTGTGAATAGACTAAATGGAAAGATCTAGATGTAAGTGGGGGACTTCTACAACTCCAGAACACACTGAAACACTATTTGGCAAATGGAGCAGAATGGTCTAAGCCTACACAAATGTCAATCAGGATTTAAATGGTTCCTAAAATAGCAAAATTGTCACCAAAAAAGTAAGCTAAAAATGCGTCAAACACAAAATCAGACATGTTGCTGTGTTGACTGTGCTTTCCATAACTCTTGTTGTTCTTTTCCCACACGTCTGTGTGTGGAGTGGTACACGTCCCCCGCTGCTGATACTGTCACTACCTGTCATTTTGTGAGTCTCCCACACTTGGATGTCCCTGCACACCCTTCGCCTGTAACTTTTGCATTCGATTATATTGGTCTGAAATGTTTCCGTTGCATCCATTTCATGTACATGGTGTAAATACCACGATGCAATGGTACTTGTCAATATTATCAGAACAAATATTTCCAGTATATATTTATGAATAATCGCTGGTGTTATGGTTCGCTCTCCAGGGCTGCTCCACCATTGCCGGTATTTTACAGGGGAAAAAGTGATATATCTATGTTATTAGTTTCTTCCTCAATGTAATTAATGGGTTAATCTCCGACAGACGGGAAATTGCCCACAACTTCTCAGTTAGACGTGACAGGTTTTAGTGCCATACCGTTGAACCTGATTCACTTGGTGCTGCGACGATCTTGTTTACCAGTGCTTTGACAGGCCGCCTTGTTCCTATTGCTGTACATTAGAAAGACGAGTGTGATTTAAAGGCAGGGTCGCGCTGACTGACAGGTGCTGTAACTCTTTATCTCATCACCACAGCAGCCCACGCAGCGCTGGGGAAAAAGAGGCCTTTTCCATAACAGTATTGTGCAAATGACTTACGGAGTTTATTTTTAGATTCTGACATGTTTATTTAGTCTGTGGGTCAATGATAGAGATCAAGATTTAGTCTCAGTTCCACAGTCAAATAAACATTGTGTTAATGTTACGGGTACTGTGAGAAAAACGTCACAATTTCACGATTATTCACAATTGTTGGCATTTTGACCAACCGAATCCCTAATTGTCTTTAATTCACAATGTTTAATAGATCGCCATTCCTCACTAGCTTCATGAAATCAAACTTCCTGAATGGAAAAGTAATGATAATGTCACATAAACAGCCAGATATAATTTTACTTTTTTAGTATAGTATATATTGAACTGAAATTATTCATTGTTACTGCCTTCAATTCTCACGATTATTATCACATATCACGGTAGTTCTTACGATTATACTATTTCCTGGTAGTATTGGGTACAATTGGTGCAAATTAAGATAACTGTTTTCATACAGCAGTGTTTAAAGAAATTTTTACTCATTTGTAAAAAAGTTCAGTTCTTAGAAACAAATTGTTTTATGTCGACAGTTATTTGGACCAAAGATATACACCCAAAATGAGTTAACAAACCTTTTGGATATTCCTGTAGATTGTGTGACATAAGGGATCTTTTGAGTCCAGCTCTTGGTGCCATTTCACCATTGCGAGATAGGACCAGTGCCTTTGCAGAGGTCGTGGTTTCTACATTAAACTTTAACTCTTTTTCCACCTCCAGTACTTTTGCATAATACTGTGTCATGGCAGCCTTGGGTATGTTCTCCTCTTCTGTCAGTGAGTGGACTCTGTGGACGGGAGGTGCTCAGGGACACACTACAATGTTATATGTCTGTCGGCCTCCAACGTTTTACAAGTCCGTTTCCTTCAGGGTTCTTCTTCATCGATACAGTTGTAAAATAGTGGAAATAAATGCTCAACTTTATCGGGTGCAATTTTCTGTACAGTTTTTACGGCCTTTAGTGCTGCTGGATTTTAAAGGCCGTCTCGAGAAACTATACCTCTATATTTTCCTCTGTACTTTGTACTTTGTACTCTCAGGTTATAACAGAACAAAATTAACAGCCTGTTGGATCTCGCATCACTCCAAAGCATGGCTCCATCTGCTGGTATTTACGGAGCTTTTTGTGTTATGCATCTTATTAACCAAACTGTTCTCTTCTAAACCCTTCAGGGATAAAGACCTGTCAATGCAGTAGTCAAGGCACAAAATACATTTTCATGATGTATTTTTGGCCCAGAGTTACCAAGTTATTCACTGAGACACTCTGTCAAATCAACGTTCTATTGGCAATTAAAAACACACTGATAATTTACTAAAAATATATATGAAAAAATTTAAGTGAAATTATTATTTTTACACTAATACTCTAGTTCCTAATATGGGTTGAAATATGTAACAACTGGACGAGCAATATCTTACTTTGTCTCATATAGGGACAGGCCGATATCGGAAAAACTGCCGATATTTTTAAAAACATTTTAACAAACTAATGGGTAAAAAATTATGAAGATCAATTTGGCTACAAATATGGTTGAATGTTTACACAATCCTTCAGCAGATAATTTGTACTGTATATCCCAGATAAATACATTCTGTTATTACTTGTATTATTTGTTATTATTCATTTGTTATTATTTATTTCTATGTGAAAAGTTAATGTGTGAACTTTAATTCACCTTGAAATGGATTTGTGGGCCTTAATTGTTTTGAATTTTAAAGTCTAAATATCGGCAACAGCAATAACCCAAATATCGGATATCGAACGGCTCCAAAATCCATATCTCGTAGACATTTGCCTTTATCCCTCGGTAATGAAGAGAACAGGTTGTGTTAACTTCATGTCAGTACAGGGTTATTTTAATGCAATCCAAATGTAGCAGCTAAACCTCAGCGCGATTTCCCACTCGACACGTGCGAGTCCCGTATCACATCGCGAGCTATTGATCATTGTGGCGCCGAATGACAATTGACGCAGGCTGATTACATTTGCGATGCATTAATCTTTCACCTCTATATTTTTTTGTTTTTGTTGCGCGACTACACTGTCAATGTCAAATAGTGCTGATGTTCTACCCCCCTTTCCCCCCCCCCTCCAACTATTTTATTATGCTCTTGTCAAAAACGTGATTAATGGTCATTGTAAAACTTTATGTTGGAGATCAGTATTATCAGAAGTAGGACGTGAACTCCCCTAAGTTAGATCTGCATGAGAAAGCTACCATGTAATCGTTTAGCGCAAATGAAAAAGTGTTAGAAAAGAAAATATCATTATTGGACTTGTGATGGTAACACTGTGATATTTAGCCTGTTAATGGCAAAACTAATATCGATGTGATCTCAATATGGTGCTATAGATGGTGCTGTCTAACATTGTCGGTCGATCTACCTTGATGTATTGATGAAAATGGCTTTGGCGACCTCTGGGTTTGACAAATCTCGATCCGTCTCTTGCCCCCTCCCAGTGTCGACGTGTGATGATCGCTCGTTACCCCCGTGTCCGACCTGAGCGGCTGCAGGGAGGAGGCCAGATCCTGTTACCTTTAAAACTGACAGCTCGTGTTCATTTTCTTCCCTGCTTCAGGAGATATTTTTATTATCTGTCCCATATTGATGTTGTCACCACCACCGTTCACTCATCCATCGAAAAACAATTGACTATTTTGACTTGACTTGAAATAGCACGTATGTAAGCTATTGTCAGCGTGGACTCCAGTCCTGCAGGTTTGAAAGGGACAAAAGAAATCAGCTTATCATTACTGAAAGTAAATAGGGAAAACCTGCTCTTGCCTTGTGTTGTTTGTCGTTTCTTTCTTTCTTTGGAATATAATTACCTTTTTAAAAAGATCTAATTTGAACACATGCAAGGCCAAACTGCCATGTTTGCAAGTTTCTAAGATACAGTATGTTGTTGTTCTTTCTTCTTGTTCAACAACAAAGGACAATTTAAGAGGCGGGCTCCAATTTTTTCCAGTAGGTTGTAAAAGCAGTGTTTAGGGTCAAAATGGTACAGCTGAATGTATTCTGCGTCTAATTAAGTGTTCATGCTCTGGTAGAATGATAGTTGTTGTTAGCTTTACGTGACAAATGTAGCACTTAAAAACTTTTTTATAACGATGGTAAAAATCAGCCACAGCCTCTACAAATAAAATGTGCCCAATCTTGTAAACTTGCACCAGAAATGATTCTATATGCGGTCTGAACACCTGTAAGGCTTAACTGCAGCGTCTGCAGGTTTCTCCAGTTGACCTTTCCTGGTCAATTGTATTCTAAATTGGGGAAAAAATGGTGTTGTACTCAAATAAAATGGACTGATTATGGAGCCGCATCAGAAGCAGCTGAAAGGCATTTGGCATTTAACGCTGTCAGTCAAAATGCTCGTCATTTCCTCACTGCGCTAGATCTAATTACAAGTCTCTCCATTTTACATACACAAAACAGTTACTGTTGCAAATCATCTTTATAGATCTCCATCTTTCCAATATAAATATTTAGAATAACGTGATGTCAAAAAGTTGCTAAATTAATGTACAATGTAATGCACAATAAGATCTAGTTTACTCAAATACAGATAAAGCAATCCAAAATCCCCTCAGTACATTTTCCTGCATGTAATATGTCAACAAAATGTAAATGCAAGAATTGTAAAGCTGGTGCTGTAAAAAAAGAAAAGAAAATTGCTTGTCCAAAATATGTGCAATTTTGGCCTTTTTTACACATAAAATGGACAAATTTATATCCAAAAACATCACACAATGAAACACTTGTACATATTCCATTAGATTTATGCATCCCATTATCCCGCAGTGTCTCGCCTTAATTTTGTTTGCCTTAGTTCCGGCATAGTTAAATCCCATTCTATATCACTGCACTGTGGCCATCACCATAGCAACGGGAGCTCCACAGCTGTGAGGGGACTAGCTTCATGTAAAACACAGAAATGACCAATATTTTACACACTTACAGACAGTTTGTGGCCAAAGTATAAGTGCATTAAACAGCTTTGAGCCAAGCATTAAACTGGTTCGGGGAACACTACGACGCGCTACAAATTCTTTTTTGTAGTTCTCTCTCTTTCCAATATAAATATTTGTAATAAAGTGATGCCAAAAAGTTTCAAAATTCATCCAGCTCTAGTATATCGACTTGATGTGTAAAGCAGACATAATCTCGAATTGAAGCGTGTGAAACTTTTAAGTGACCGACCGCATAAGGCAACAGTTGGAATGTCATGTTTGTCAGTACAGTCATTTGTTACGCGCCCGTAATCGATGTATCTATGCGGTGCTGTTCTTTAAATGTCTGCAGGGTATAAACTTACCAAAATGCATATATGTGTGCAACTCTTTTCACATGTCATCTTCATCTGCTCTAGATTTCCATTCGTACACAGCACAACCCTGTTCAGTCCATTGTCACACACTTTGTCGTCTCTTTTTCTCTCCGTGTTTGTCTACTGGATGGGTCACTGCCTCCGAACGTCATTACCCGTTTCCAATTCAGATCCGAACTACGAGACGCTAATGAAGCTTTCTATAAAGAGCATTGTCAGGGACCACTGTATGTTGAGTTACGTTGAGTTTGTACACTTTGTTTTAGACCAATGTGTCAGGATTGAAAATGTGTATATCCACATAGTGTACAAAGGCTAAATAGACCCTTTTAGTGGTTTGTATTGTTTTAGGGTTCATTGTTCACTGATTGAAGAAAAAACAATAACAGTGATAATAAACTAGCTCTAGTATAATCTCTGCCTGTCTTTGTCTTCTTTTTGTCTGCGACTATTTTGTGTAATATTTGGATGAAAAACTCAAAAACAAAATCAAAATCCCAATTTAATACTAGCCTACAACACATCATACTTTATTCTTTATGCATCATTTAGTTCCATGAAAGAGTTTGGTCTGGAAAAGTCCGGATCATGTTACAATATCAGACTTATCGTGTTACGATAATGTGATCAAACAAATTAAATTGAACATTCTGAATTACTGATTACTATTTTTTAGTACTTAAGATTATACTGTGACCTTAATAGTCATAGGCATCAATTAACCTAAAAATTGACATCGCTAGTCCTGATTGAGCTTGAAACACCTTTAGCAAGGAAATATACTTCATAATTAGTGATTTTACAAATGATACAATGATATTTCCTCATCATTAGTTTACTCAGAGTTGTTTTTGGTTAATTGATCCTGCATTTGAAGCATGAGTGCTTTTTTTTTCTTCTGTATTTACTTGCAATTATTGTAAATATTCAGGCTCCGGGTCATACAAGTAAGGTTCAAAAATATCACAAGGTCATTTTGTCAATAATGCAAACATAAACGGTACTAATTGAGGTAAATGCTTTAACGATGTCATGTGACTATACATGACGAGGGCGGTCTTATCAGTCCTGCAATTTTGAACAGGAAATCAATGGGCCTGTTTCTATAATTATAACATTTTAGATCAAAGTTACAGTTTAAAATGGACAAAATAATTGTAAGGACCAAAATGTAAGAATCATGATAATGTTAGAAGCAAAACAAAGTATTTTTTGTTCATTAAATGCCCAAAAAATAGACCCAAATGTAAATAACTTTCTTATTTGGCTGTTTTTGTCACATTTAACTGTATTAGATTTTGGTCACAAACTTGAGGAATAGAAACATGTTAGGTAAATATAGAAAATTAAAGATTTCCCTGTTTGGTCACAGTCTCAATAATGGAAACAATAAAATGTGATATTGTGACATCCTTATACGATAATAGGGTTTAATAGGCTTCGAGGTTACATACCCAAGAAAGAAACAAACAAACAAACAAACAAAATAATAAGATCAGATCAGATATATAAAGCTAGGTCCAAACAGCTTCGTGAAACAGAACTGAGCCAGATCTAAATCATAACTGCATAAATACACCAGAACAAAGAATAATGTGTTCATTTACTGCATCAGGTAAACCAAAACTTAAACCACAAAGGACTTTTTGCCCATATACTTTTACGTGAATACATCCTGCTGTGGATCGATGCGTCCCACTCTTCTCCGGCGGTTCTCCCCTGGATCCTGGTGTGTTCCCGCGCTCAGCACATTAACTCGCGCGTCGCTGGAGGGACAAAAGAGTATCGAGCTCGGGGTCCGGAGCTGCGGGCGTTCGATAAAACCCGGAGCCGGACTTCTAATCACTGCAAGTCCCTGTGCGCCATTGAACTTCAAGACAAAGACAGAGCCGATACACATCAGCCCAGCGCTCACCGTCGGTCTCCAACACCTCTGGTAAAAGACTGTTTCAGCCTTATGCCACTGTCCAATATTTCCTCCCATTTTTGTCAATAAAAGAGTCTGATTTTAGGAACTCGATAAGCAGTTTTCACCTGGTTAGACCATTATGTTCAAAAAATGTTGACATAATCTATAAAGGTTCCTCATCCAACTTATGTTTCTTTTCAAAGCTGATGTGTGTCAAATGTTGGTAACAGTTTTTCCTATTCATTTGCCAAAAAACAAACCCAAAAACATACAAATCAGCCATTAAATCATCAACAAACGTTCAAAATCAAAACAAGCCAGAAATGCAACAGAAGAAATCCTCAATATTGCAATTTGGCGATTGTCAGTTTCACTCGAATCAATGTAACTTGTCCAAAGTCCACCACTATGTTTATGAATTTCCTACAGCATGGCATTAAATTCGTCTATCTCCATGGAGACAAGCCTGTGACGCTACCAGGTCACGTTAAAGTAATAATAATAATGATGCTCTGCTCTTGTAATGCTCTCAAAACACACAAGGCAAGGTGGGTGGAGTGTCTTGCCCAAATGACACAACGGCAGAACTTGGTCTAAGCAGGACTCGATCCCCCCGACCTTTGGGTGCACGATGGTTCAATCGCACTTTTGTCTTCATGGAAACAAGCCTGTGTGGTGCACCGGTAAACATGACACATTTAAGAATCAAAAACTAGTCTATCTCAGCAATTATCTTAAGCAATTACATTAAAAAAGCTGTTGTTGTTTATGAGAAAACTGTTGGCGTAATTGTCCTTGTCTTACCTCAGTTGGAGTAAATCATGCTAGTTGTTAGCGTGGCTATTTTTTACACTTTAAATAACAGGAAAACAGTTCAAATGTTCTCTGTCAGCTGGAGCTTTAGTTCGCCGGTGGTAAAATAGAGTTTGCTAAAAAAGTTATTTTTGATAAAGAAAAGAAACAAACACATTATGACACTATGACAGTCAGTAGACCTCAAATATACATGTTTATATAGTCAAATATTGGTAGCATATTACATGTAGTTTGTCCACAGGTGTTGCCGTAGTAAGAGACACAAATTTAATTTTGACACAAATCTGGCACCGACTCAAATTAGAGCATCACTTTGCGTAATTCTCGGTGTGGGTTTCAGAATGATGAAAAATTACGTTCGTAGCCATAGCAACTGACAATTGAACACATATAAATACTATATCTTCTGAATCATATTTTTTGATTGGTGAAAATGTCACAGATAGTACTCTGGATCGGAAACAAAATGATTGGTAAAATCCGCCGTGTTTGCAGCAGCTTGTACCAGCGGGCAAAACGTCCATAGAGATACATTAGCCAAAACAGTACAAAAAACTAAACAAAAGAGTGCGATTAGCAGCTGAGTCACTACTGGCAAATACATGTATCACTCTGGTCCGAATGTCAGTGTCAGAATACTTTTAAGTTTAGTATTTAGCATCTTTAATTGTCCCTTACTGTAGTAACCAATCCGAGCTCTTTAACACGAAGTCCAGACCCATGAATTGTCTACATTTTGCAGACTTTTGCCCATTGAAATGTGTCCCAACTAATGCCCACAGTTATGTTAAGTCTGTCCCTTGTGACTCCTGAGAAGAAAAACTAAAATGAACACAAATAACTCGATTGAATGACAAAGAGCACAGGATTAAGCCGTTTATTTTGCACTTTTATTTCATTAATTCGAGGAGTCAGAAAAGAACGGTATAAAGTGTGAAAAGCAACAGTAAGACTCATTACAGGTGTCTGAGATAAATTGCACTGTTAACATCTGTTTGTAAATGAACATAACAGAGAATCGTATTTTAACATTGTATTTTACATTGCAGAACGTGTATGGCATGGAAAACAGGTAGAGCTCAGGATCGAATGCTAATAAGCGACCATTACCGACAAAATCCAGCATGTTTTTTGGCAGCAGTGAATGCAGAACGTCCATGGAGATAAATCTGCCAAAACGACGGCAAATGTAATTGAAATGCAGTGAAAAAAAACACAAGTAATAAATACGGTTATCACACTACAGTGCCAGAATCTATCAACTTGATCCATTGTCACATTTAAAACACCCCTGTTACCAGCAGGGTTTAAATAAGGCTGCAAACAATAGCAGTTGGCTATTTGGCGGGGCAGGCCCCGTCAGTTTAAATATGAACCCTATAAAAACTAGCCAGTCCTAATCAAAGTACAAAGCATTGCTCTAAAAATGTAGTGAAGTAGAATTAATAAAGTACTCCTGTAAAAATGAGTAAAAGGTAAAATTTTTGGTCACACTATTAAGGAGCTATTAAAGCACCAAATTGTGATTCTGATGACAAACTGTGCTGATTGTTGGTCATTTTTCCCAAATACAGTGAAGTAAAAGTAAAAAGTATCCACTGTGTTTTGAAATGTATTTAAAGGAGACTTTCCTACAGTTCTGTGCTTTTTTCAGGTACTTGTTGAACGGACGCTATAAAGGGTCACCATAAGATGGCGGCGTCAAGCATTATTCATCATAAACCACAATATTGATCCGAAATGGCTTTCAATAATGGAAACAGGGTCATTGATCTTGTGTTGAAAACTGCAGAACTGATAAGCTCCGCCTCTTCATAGTGGCATTCCGGCTATCGTAACGAGCAGCAGATTTTAATTTACATGTTTTTAATTTTGAAAAGTGGCTATGTGGACATTTTCTTAGAACCCTTCATGTATCACTAAGAGTCGGACATTTTAAATAATCACAACTAAGTGCAAGATGTGGGCGGGGATAGGGGGTTTCAGGTGAAAACAGGAATTGCAGTTGCAGGACAATACAGGATTACTCAGACATGCAGGGATCAAGCAAAATACAACTCTGAGTAAAGCAATGGCGAGGGCCAAAGACTGTTGTGACAAAGTTAAAAGCTGATGAAAGTAGATTTTGCACAGCATGTCTCCTTTAAGTAATGTCCAGTACTGATACCTAAAGATGTCGGCACTGGGGTGGTGGCACTTTTACATTAGAATAAGCACCATGTCAAAAGTGTTTCAGTGTGTTTAAAAAGTCCTTTCACTCCTGTCGCTGCCTTTTACTTGATTTGTATTTTTAACCCAGACAACTCCACACGTCCCCCCCACTTCCTCCCTGTATATCACACACACACACACACACACACATGAAGGAGCAGACTGGACCATGTAAAAGTGTGAAACCTTATCCCACGACAGGACCACCTCCACCGGCCCCTGGCTTCTCCTGACCTCGTTGCAGTTAAAGCCTGTTTGGAAAGAGGACCACCGTTTCCCAGAGAGAGAGAGAGAGAGAGAGAGAGAGAGAGAGAGAGAGAGAGAGGGGGACGAAGGGCGAAAGGAGGCGGTGATGTGGGGGTGCAGCTGTCCCCTGGCTTCTCACACGCCTTTTAGAGACTCAAAGGGAGCAGAGGAAAGAGAGAGGAGAGGTCAAGGGTCACGGCGGTCCGACTTTAAACTGCCGCCGCACCTCTCATGTCCCCCCCTGTGTGCGCTAATGTGCAAATGTGGTAGCGTGCATTTTTCTCCCCTGACTCCTTTCCCTCCTTGTTTTTTACTGTTTCCAGATTTTGGAGCCGTAACACTCTTCCCCAGGTGACATCCCGGCTCTCGAGTTGCACAATACTCATCAGAACCGTCCCGCTCAGCTACCTGCTTCCGCACTTTAGATTGCTCGCTCATCTGTCGTTTCACTGCTGCTCACAGGTCTTCTCATTTAATCGGCGATTCAATAAGGATGTTTTCTATTCTATTCATTGCATCTTACTCGCCAGATCACTCTCACTGCTTGTTACCACAATCACCCCCTCCACCTCTCTGTGTTTGCTGACCTGTGGGAACTGTATTACGTAGAACTGATAAATGTTAGAAAAATATCACTTAGGAAGATTCTGGTTTATCCATCTTTATTGTTGTTAGTTGATGAGTTGTGTTCTGCAGCACAGAACATGATCTAATAGAGTGAGCGTTAATAACCAAGAAACACAAGTCCGTAATATAGATCTCCTCCGTTTTAGATTCTCTAGCAAGCTCACATGTGGCTTGTGCCGATTAGAACTCAATCTCTATACTAGCTCACTGGTAATGTCATGAATATGCTCTGCAAAAATATGGCTTCTCTAATGAGAACTCGATGTGTATGGAGTCAAGTTATTTCTATAGTGAAATTAGATCTGTACGGTGTGGATCAATGCTATCTATGAGTCCATCTCACAAATAGCGGAGGGGCACTATTACACAATCTCAGACCATAGACAATGTTGAAGTGTACAATACTTTGTGATTCATATACATTAGTGTGTTTTCTAAAGATCACCATTCCATAATGCGTCCCCCTTAATGACACTCATGTTGTTACACTTGCTGTGAATAATTTTTTGTCAGATTCCACTGCATATATTGCGTGTTTTAGTCAATATTTCTAATATGCTACGTATTTTATTCTACAAACTACATTTGTATTATAAATAGAGACCATGTAGTCATAGTAGTGCTGAATTATCTATATAATATATAATGATTATAAGCGAGTTTTTTGTAGAAAGCGCTCACATAAATGAGCAAAGACTAACCATATGATAAATGTTTCCTATCTGGCAATATGTCAGAATATTTTAATATAGATAGATGTATCTAGTCCATAAAGAGGCGTTATTGCAACAGAGAACAAGAATAAATGAGTTGCACACAGTATATACACTTTTATTTTTTTCCAATCAATAAACATCGTTAGCATTTTTCCACAAACCAGCCAGATCGCCACTAACTTATAAATCACACAAAATCTGATCTACCATGTAGTCAGCTACATAATTACATATTATCAACAATAACACTCCACCAAATCGAGCAATATTTTTGAAAGACACTAACTTTGAAGTATTTTTGTTAGAGCCAGTCAATGATATGTTGGCAATGACTAACATGAAATTGCGAAATTTGATCAATTGGCGATCATCATCCAAATGTGACAAGCTGCTATTTTGGATGTTTGTTTCTTATGAGTTTATATCTGTTTAAGATTTACTCTCTCTTAGTCATTTTGTTAAACACCAACTATTATTATTAATACAAATTGTGCAATTGTGTAACTCTCTCTTCTGAGTATAGATTGAATTTCAGAGTGAAGCATAAACAAGAACAATGCATTTAAACTCAAAAATAGCCCTCCAAAGTTTAAAACCTCTTGCCCTTAAACAAAATGGAAGAAATTGTTTTGCCTGTATCAGACATTGTACCCATGAAAAATATCGACTGGTTGTTCTCTACTTGCCTTCCCTCACCATCAGGCGCGTAGGCACTATAACCCCTTGGCGACCGCTAGAACCTTAGTTAAATGAATAATCAGAGAATATATTCTCATGTCTTAGTTGCGAACAAGCTTAGATTTGGCCCAAAATTTTAAAATATGAATATTGGTGAGTCAATTTCAGTTCTAACTATACCTCGTTATACTTAGTCACTCTTATGTCTCTTCGTCTATCTCTACCTCACTACTCTTCCACGACTTATCTGATGTCAAAAATCGATCTAATTTTTTCAAAGATTTCATCGTTGTGTGTTTATCACTGAGTAGTATGTCAGGCATTGCGCTTCTCTCACTCTCCTATGCTCCACTTGTAACTCATCCTCCCACCCAACTAGAGCGTCTCTAATTAAGGCTAGCTAGTGCTCCCATGTTCAGCTCGTTGCCGTTTCTTTTCTTCCTCTCGTCTCTTCATCCTAGTTTCCTCATATTTGTTGGTACGGGAATTAGCCCTTGGACTGACCCCACGGCCCTCCACTGTCAGGCGCAACCATGTATCGTCTACCATCAGCTCGCGACTATCCAGTCTTGCCTCCATTCCTGCTCTCCTCCACAATGCTTTCCCGCTTTTTCATATTCATAGTCCTGCGTGCAGAGATGCATCGGGCAGATACAACATATGAGTCAGCACTTTACTAGGTAACAATGCGTCACCAACTGCTAGAGAAGACAGGATTTACACCTCTCACTTCATTGAACTAAAATTTGTTATTTTATGACAGATATTGCAACTAGATATTCCCATAAAAATCGTCGAGTAACTCCTGCTCATTCAAATTGAACATATTTTTGTACACTAAAGTGCCCTGTACTTATTTCTCGATAAGATAAATCAAAATAAGACTCACATACAAGGTCAACTATTAAAATAAACACGAACATTACCAAATTTTTTAAGTACAACTGGACTTTCTAACAGAAAGCGTAATTATCATTAATTGGTTTCGTTTATAAGTATCCTGCTCATGTACAATCGAGCTTGCGTATGTATTGTGTTGACTGCAGAAGATATGGATGACCGCTGGTGTGGTGCACGTATATTATTAACCTCAGCCTTGAGACTACTGTCTTTCTTTGACAAACAAAATAAAGGTTGTTGTAAATCATAATTATAATAATTGCGGTAATCTCTAGTGATCCCTAGTTCCGCTCTCCTTCTCTTCATCTCTAGACACTGTGAGTTTATGTATGACATTTGTGCGTTTGGAAATCACAATAGGCATTTGTTCCCCTCTCTCGCTGCACTGCGTTTGCCCGTGGCTGCGCCTCTGAGAATGAATGGCATGTTGGAAACGTTTTCACGGTATACCTAGTCATATTTTGTCCTGCGTCTAATTCCAGACCCAAGTAGAGTAATCGAAATGCGACATCTTTGATGCAAAAGGCATGGTACTATAAACAACTAGCTGACCAACTGGAGAACGTGTGGCCTCACTAAGAGGTAAGTTTCAGTTATACATGAAATATAACTTGTAACCTTTCTGTATCAAGTGATAATATAGTGAAAGATGTTTTTGTTAGTCTGATCTATTGCAACTTTTACTTGTGTTTTGTCTTAGTCCTGAATGTCCCTGAGTCATATTATTTAGCAATAATATAGTGTCGGAGCGAATATGTTTTAGCTCACTATTTAGTGTAGTGTTTACTGCGAGAGCGCACTACCAAACTTCTCACTACAATGAACTGTGATGCAAACTAACGTCCGAAAACCATCTCTAATATTTTGAACATATTATAAATCATCTCCCCACAGTCTGAACCAAACTTAGAGAGATGGTTGTGCGCTAGTGTTTAGGATCCATGCTTCCATCTAGGTAATATAACGGCCACGACTTATAAGAAAGGTCATACAAAGCATGTTCTTTAGCTAGAAACACCTATTATATATCCATGTGTGCAAATACTCCTGTCAATTACATGTCAGGCGCGGATTGGGTTCATATGTCCACGACTATACCTTACTACGTTTTTATCTTTTAACTTGTGTAGAAATGATACCATCTCGAGATATAAAACAACCCATCCCTTAACATCCTCACTAATACTATTAATTCATTACTTGAACTTTGGTTGTCACCGGCCGTGGCAAAATAAGCAAGGATCCCCATCAAAATCAACCAACTTTTATTTAAGTACCATATAATAGCTTATAGTGATCTACATATAAATATCGAAAACCATTATATCTCTATCAACGTAAAGCAGTCAAAATTATATTGTTATTTAGAGCCATAATCACGAATACTCAAACCCTTGGGACATTAGCCATTGGCTTATTGTGGTCTCAGTCGCAACAGTAAAGAATATTGCTCGCTAGCTACAATGTGTATACAGATGTGTGACGAAGTAGCTCGTCGCCAGCGCGGGAGCCAGGGAGCATGGCGCCAACACACACACGCTCACACACTCCTTGTACCGGCCGCCAGCGTCCGTCTCTTACCTGCTCAATAGCTGTTCCTTGTCCCCTCCAAAGCCATCGTAGCAGTAACAGGTGCATCACTTGATTGCTTGCTAAAACCATATTTTCTCGCAATAACTCTTCTCAAATTCACAAACTCTCGCTGTTATCCGTCGTCCTCTCCATGTTTTCATCCGTTCAACCTGAACTCCGCGGACTTCCGCATTATATTACGTCGAAGGTTGGGTTGCACTTGCGCCGTTTTGTGTTGAAAATAATTAGTTTTCCTTTTTTTGCTTTGACCACTACGCATATAAGGACATTGTGTAAAAATTATATTTATTGATGAATGTATTGTATTATTTATGAAAGTGTAATGTTTTATCTGAAGAGAAATTTGGATTTCCTGGTTAATTGATTTGGGGAGGAGCCTCCTACTATAAAAAGGGCCTTCTAGCGCCACAAAGCAGTTGTGTGTTCCAGCGAGTAAAACACCGCAGGCACTAGCTCCAGAGCCAAACCACATAGGCTTTCTATCCATTGTATTGCTGCGCAATCTGTAAATATCTATTGTTCTGTTCTGCATGTTGTGAATTAAATTTCACGCGAACACTATTCCTGACTCTGCCATATCATTTTGTGGTAAAAAAAAAAAAAAAAGAACCCACGACAGTCAGAAAAATCGCTCTTACATATTAGCCCTCCATTGTCCAGCCAGTTATGACTCATAGCTTCCTTCGTCTGACAGGTGTGTTGGATTACCCCTATAATCATCTCTTCCTCACCTCTCCGCTGCACGACACGGACAGAGGATGAGCGGACTTGTATTAGCTCTTTAAATTGTTTCTGCGCCGGGCCCCGGAGTCTGCAGAGTGTGGGGGTCAGCGGGTGTCCTTCGCCTCATTTCCTGCCCAGCGTCGCGTACCATCCAGCTCAGGCCGCTCGAATGATGCACTCTCTCACTCATAACCACCTCTTTGCTCTTTTTTTCCCCCCCAGCCCCTACACCTCTTCACGCCTCGCTGTTCCCCTGTCCTCCTGCCAGCTAATCTGCGCTGATAAGGCAGAGCTCTCGTCTCCGTGCGGCCCCCTTTTTTTTGTCCCGCTGAGAGTAAAGACCTCGGAAATCACTCGCGCCCAGCTCCGCCGCCGCACAAAGCATCAGTGAACAGCAGCGGTTTGTTAAAAAAAAAAAGAAAAAGAAAAAAGCACAGTTTGCACCTAGAGTTGTAGCGCTGTGTAGGCAGAAGATGGAAACAGGGAGAGGAACACAGAGCAGCAGATGTTGTGATGTTATGCTGGAAGTGTTGATGTTCTGCAATATTACATGTAAAAATAGTTCTCATTAAGTAAGTTCTAATAGTAATTGATCACATTGTTATCGTCAATAAGCAACTTGAGTCTTTTTAATCGAGCGGTCTGTACAGCCAGTGGTCTGTCTGTAAAAGCATGTGGGTTTGAGCATAAATCAGACATTGGAGGAAGAAGTATGAATATTTTATGTTAAAGAATGTTCTTCTCATGTTCAGGAAATTTCTATCAAAAGCCATTTGTGTTTGTTCTTAATAAGACAAAATCAATCAGTATGAGGGGGAAAAAAACAGAGATTTTTGGTCCCATCACCCAGCCCTAAATACCGGTAGTGTAGACTTATGGAGCTCTCAAGTGACCGCCCACCGCTTGGTTCTGGAAATAAAATTTCCATTCATTTTCCCCACAGGGATTCTGAAAAATGTATATAATACATGTTTGAAAGCTTATTCAGGGCTAATCAGATACGTGGTACTGTAAGGAATGCTCACAAGCACAACCTATACTTTTATTAAAAATCTGTTTCTGAAATTGTATAAACCAAATTTTAACAGCTGCATTACAGACATTAGTTACCACGTAGCTGGTTAGCCTCCTTCATGCCCTAAAACTCCTAATATTTGAATTTTTCTAAGTCGTTATGGTAAAAATGAATGAGAAATCGACTTCCGGTGAGCTTGGAGTGCAACCAGCAACTTTCTCTTTGTCTTCTTTTTATATTCACAAACATAGGCTCTTTTTACAGACAATAAGTTAGGAGATGTAATTACTGAACCTTGTTGAACTGTGCCGAAACATGTCAACAAGGTAATTACAGCTCTTAACTTATTGTCTTTAAAAATAACACATGTTGTTCGTTTTTTTAAAGTATTTTAGAGCCAGTCCATTGAGTTAGTTCAAACAATAACCAATGTTGTGATGTTTTTGGACAGGACACTTGTGACTACAGAAGTACTTCACCACTAACAGTTGTGAGCATTGAGATAACTAAAGAAAAGCACTTACAACAGCACAGTTTACGGTCTAATTTCTTTCAGTTCTAATTTCCCTCGTATCTACTTCTCCTCTTGTTTGTGACCCTGGCCCACTTCCACTGAAAAATTCCGCTCGTGACCTCGCGCAACGTATTCATTATATGTGCTGTATCCTGTGTATTATTATTATTATGCTTACGCTGAAATTGTTTTCATTTTACAAGAGTTCTAGTATCCCAGTAGGCGCCGAGTGAAAACCAGCTGCCCGGGTGCTCTTTTGCATGGAAAGACATGTCGCATCGGTCATCAAATCACGTTCCTGTGCTGTGAAATCTGTTCACTGACAATGGCAATAAATATATCCTGATTCCTGATTTCTTACAGTTTCATTCTTACGAGATGGAGATGTTTTGTGCAAAAGTGGCCGATATGTTGCTATTTATCGCTATCCGTTCGATATGGCAAACTAAGCTTCCCCAGTCTCCATGTGCCGACCATGTGCCATTCCCAGTTTGTCCTCAGTGCATCCAGATCTGTCTTTTTCAACAGACTAGTTAGTTAAAATGGACATAGAAGAGCGGTAAATAATAAAGTATGTTCACACAATCATTGTTAAAAAAAATCTAATTGAAAATGATTTCTCCAATTGACACATTTTAGTGTCAGAGTCTCTGCCCCAAAAGCTAAATTTGACAGTTGTAGCGTGAATTGGTGAAAGAGAGGGTTGAGACATTTAAAACGATAATTACTCATAAAATAATACACTTATCCTTCAGACAGAACTGTAATTACCAAATATTTTTCACAAATGATTTCAGCATCTGTCACAATGCATCAATTCCTTCAAGCCAATTATGTTTCATCTGCCAAAGACTGCTCTAACAACCGCTTAATCAAGTCATTTCCTCATAACATATCGCATTGTTTTCCAAATCCCTTATTATTTACAGCAGATGCTTCCAGCCCGATCATATCATTTACAAACCATTCCTCTAACGTTGACGCAATATCCAGATCTCAGGTGCCGTGTTCCGATAGCGTCGCAGCCATTTCCACTGAATGAACCGCCGCCGCGTTTCAGATCACACCTGAGGCTCAGCTGGAGGTGCTAATTATCTTTCATTGTGTCTATAAATACTTCATAATTGCAGAATAATCTTTTGTGGTGGATTGAACACTGTGGGCTGTTTGGGTGTTGTACAGTGCGGGCTTGGTGCTTGTCTGATCTGATTGATGGAGGCTGCTGGTCGAAAGTAGAACTCTCCTGATTGCGGCTAGTCTTTTCATTAACCTATGATAATGCATCTGTCACCCCCATAACAAAAGCCTAGAAGCACATTTGTTGCGCCTGGATGGTTGTGCTCAAATCTTTTTCACTCTTTTCTCCTCTTGACTTGTCTTACCGTCCCTTTCGGCCTCTACGTCTCTGAGAATACATGCAGAAAATACATCGCCCGCCACTTCTTTTGAAAGAGGGCCAAGTCTGAGCTCAGCAGATGGGGGTTAGCTGTGCTAGCATGTACGGGTTTCACTGTTTAATTGGATTTATGTTCTACTCAGACAAACTGCAACCGACAGGGAGTCTGCAGCACCAGCATCCATGTTTGTCTGGACCTATAAAACAAAAGGAGGCAGACTCTCTCCCGTTGAATCCACATAACATTTCTTTAAAAATGATGTCATACTTGGTGGTACGATATGGATTTCTGAGGCAAAACTGATATCAGACATTTGACTTGCTGCTCTGGCCGATAACCAATATTTGCAGATGCTGATATTAAATTTTTGTATCCATAAATCGATCTTAAGTTGAAGTAAAGACCACAAATTAAATTTTCACTTACAATTTCCATTTTTTCTTATTAGTCTGATCAAAAAGATGAATCTGAAGCAGTTAAGATAAACTGGGAATGACACATAAACACACACAGACTGGGACGTCGATATATACCTGATATTGATACTGAAACAATATATTGCTCATCCCTAATTACATTATCTTAACTGAACAGATAAAAACATTTACAAACATTATAAAATGTACAGTAAAAGGGAATAGTGCAGATAAACAGAACTGTTTTAGCCTGTTTTATAATTCGTTGAGCTTTTTTATAAGGGGCTTCTACCTCCTGAGGAGAATTCGGTCCTTTAGAGTGACAGGGCCACTCCTGAGGACCTTCTATGACGCTGTGGCGGCATCTGCCCTCCTGTACGGTGTGGTCTGCTGGAGCAGCAGCATCACAGAGAGGGAGAGGAAGAAGCTGGACAGTCATCAAGAAGTCCAGCTCCGTCCTGGGCTGTGCTCTGGACTCGGTGCGGGAGGTGGGGGACAGAAGGGTCCTGGCTAAACTCACATCTATGCAGGCCCATGAGTCTCACCCCCTGCAGGACACTCGTCTTGAGTCCTGCTCTGGGGAGCAGCTTCAGTGGCAGACTGATCCACCCTCGCTGTGTGAAGGAGAGGTTTCACAGGCCTTTCCTTCCTGCTGCTGTCAGACTTTACAACAAACACTGTTAGTCCTGAACGGGCCATTCAGTTTTCAGAATCATGTGCAATACTGTTATACTCCTATATTATTAAGATTATAAAAGTTTTCTTTTTTTCTTAGTTATCTGTTTGTATAAGAGCTTTCTTTTTCTAAGTTATCTGTTTTTATGATTATACTGTGCATAATCTGCTTCTGTACCCTTTGTTGCAACTCTGGAATTTCCCCATTGTGGGACAAATAAAGGTGATCTTATCTTATCTACTAAAGGTGGGGGAGGACACAGTTTATCTATAATACTCTGTATATGTGGATAGGGATCATTCACACTGAGCTACCGTATAATGGAGACCTGCACTACCAATAACTAATGTACTGCAGGTGCTGGTTTAGATGGTGATTATTCAGAGCAGAGAGTCCTTCAAGGTTTATTTCCAACTTGGAAATAAACAAGATCTGCAATCAAGTGTGAATGTTATTCTGCTTTCAGCTTGAACGCCATCACACAAATTGCAAAAAGATAGACACTTTATAATCATCTACAACAATTTGTAATTAAAATTAAATCCCCTGAAAGCCATATTTAATTTGAACATGTTTACTTCATATCCTTGCACATCCTACCTTTAACATATATCAAACGGCATTTTATATCAATTTGTTCACTAGTTTGTATGATTCGGACTGTTACTAATGCCCTCTTTTGTCTGATCTCTCTGTTTATCTTTGCGCCCTCTTCCACTTTATCAAAACTATATTATTGATTTATTCTCTCTCTTTTGTCTAAACCTCCCACCTGGCATGTATTTCTTTCTTTACAGCAGCTGTTCAGTCACATTTACTGTCTGTGGTCAAAACCATCTCATTCTGTCTACGACCCTCCAACTCAGTCTCAGGTCATCTGTATCCAAACTGTACAACTCTGTAATCATTGGCACAACTTTGTTTATCAAAATAGTACTCATGCGTCGATAATCTGCAGGGTTTTTTTGTTTTTTGTTTTAATGAAACTGATTAATAAATATGTATAAATATGTTTGTCCAGTGGCCTCCAAATGGAGTGGCCTCTCCAGAAATGGCTAACAGTATGTGCTATCACACGGCATAAGCCATCTGAGCTGAATCATTTTGCTGGCTGACAGAAATGTGATCTCCCCTTCTGGTCAGAGCTTTCATCTCATCTCATAATCAAAAATACACTTTGAGCTTTGTTTCAACTAGTACTCGCTTCACTAATGCATTTTGCTATGTCATCTTTCCTTGCCAGATGTCATGTGTATTCCTTGTAGCCTTTTCCAATCTAGATTGCTTCTCTCCGGAGGGCTTGCATGTGATTTATTCATGCTATCTCTGTATTTCTGTGCCAGGAACACACCCGAAGAACCAGGAAGACCATGGGAACACTGCCTGGAGCGGCTGGAGGCTGTCGTAAAGAGGGAGAGTGGATTTCAGAGGACACACAGTAAATCAACCTGGACCTGCTTGGAGTTGGTGTTCCTATGGTAAATGCACTGCTTTGGGAGTCTATTGTAAATGTTTTGGAGGGAGCGAAATCTCAGAGTCTTGCAAAAGCAGGCGTGAAAGTGAAAAAGTATGTATGTTTAACTTACTACTTTACTTGTTGCTACTACCATAACTTCTATAAATACCATTACTATAACTGCACTTAAGGTTACCTGAATTATTACTATTATTATATTATTATTATTATTATTATTATTACCACCAATTTTAATAATATTATGGCCACTAAATAATCCACATACTTCTACTACTTCATTACAAACTTGGAACCAAAGTACTTTTTAGTAGCACAAAAAAACATTTGTTTGTTGTTGAAAAGGCTTAATTGCCGTATCAATACCACAATGATTTATATTTATACATACACATACATACATATTTATTAAAAGTATTAATTATTTATTATAATTATTTATAATTATTTTATTTTTCACTCTAGAATACCATTTTCAACACAAAATAACAGTTTCTTAAATATTACCATGTGGTCTTTAGAGTTGTCAAAAATGTCAAATTTTTTAAATTACTAATCGATACGAAAACTAGTACTGAAACTAGATACTCATTTAAACATGCATCAATACTAACAAAAAAAATCACATTGACTGGACAACCTGAACAGTTTTTTTTTTTTTTTTTAAATCGTCTTGAGCAGGCTGACATAAAATAAGTACTGTTATTTTGTGGTGAAAATGTCAGTGTATTGTCTAAAAACCTTTGGCCTAAAAAAGAAAATTTGAAAAGTATCCTGCTGGTATCAAAATCTCTATGTGCCTAATTCCACAACTACTGTTAATACTTGTTCTACTTCTCATACGATACGAGGGCTAATCAGAAGTGGCAGAATCTTTCAAAAATCAGCTTGAGTCTTTCGGAATAATTTAGAAGTCTGATTTGGTCCCATTTGACGTTGAAGAGCCTTTTAAAATTCAGATTCTATGATTTTGGCAAGATGGGATCATGTTTTAAGAATGAGCATGTGTGGTGTTGGGAACGGCTCTGGCTCCACGTTCAATGTCTGATCTCTCTGTCTCATCGAACGCCATGCAAACGTCTCCCAGAACTAGCACATTTTACTATTGTATGTTTTATTTAGACAATAGTAGTAGTGTTTTCCTTTTCATGGCATGCCAGCTGCGGTCACGAAGGAAAGGGGCAAATAAAAAAAGAGGAACCAGATTTGTAGGGTCAGACTTCCTGTCAAACAAGCCACCAGTTTCCTGTGATGGTTGTGACCCACCAGTGAGGGGGCTTTGCATCCATCCTGTGGCAGAGGCAAACATCCTGCTTCATGGCATTCATGGCAATACATACAATGTTCGTTTTTAGAAAGAGCATGGTCATTAAATATGCCCCCCTACAAAGCATTATATATTTGTGTAATATATTCTTATTAAACAATGAGTTTTCTAACAGATTATTATACAGATATTTCACTTTAACTTTAACTATATCATGATACAAAATAGTATTCTTGGGTTTCAGTACTGTTATATGTAACATTTTCAGAACTGTTTCCCACACAGTCCTAATTTCTCATCACTCTAAAACCCATAGAATTTTTTGCTAAATCAAAATGGCTGCTCTGCTGAATTAGGTGTATCATTATTTAAGAAAAAATAAGTAAAGAACCGTAGGCATGTATTTTCTGAGCAATGACGTCTTGAATACAGGAGAATAAAGATTACTCAAAAGTGTATGAATCACTCAAAGTACAACTTCAAGTGGGTAAATGAGAAAGAAAATATTAAACTATAACACCCTTAAAAGTGCTTATAAGTCTATTTTGCATAATATGTCTCATTTCAACACCAAATGACCTCATTTAAAATATTGTTTTAAATCCCAGTTGATAATATATTCCTTTTAAGACGGCATAATACTTGTTGCATCTATAAAATGCTTATGCCAATACAATATATATTATAACATTGCACTAGAATAGTTGTATATGTTAGTTTTTTGTTTGAAGCCATCTCAAAGGATCAGTGTCACCTTTAACTCTGGACTTAAGTCTGTGGTAACATCTTGTAGACTGTCATTTGAAATGAGTGGCTGTCAGCCTGAGTGCCCATTTACTTGATCTGCTTAGTGAACAGGATGGAAAGAGCAGAATGAAACCATGACTCTTCTTGTGTGATGTTATACAATATTTTTAACATGACCTCCTGCTGGCTTCACTTGTACGATGTCAGCGCTCAACGTAATGAAGATGGACGGACGGACAGAACCGTCGCCTATAGCACTCGCTCTTTCTTGGAGAGTTTTGAGCGGGGGAAAAGTTTAATTTATGCATCAGCGTAATCAAAGCGAGAGGGGGGAGGAGGTGGGGACCAGAGCGGATGGGCATCAGTGGGATATGCTCCTTTGCTGGTTTACTGAAGCCATATTAATGAGATGCGCTGACAGTGTAATATGGAGAACAGCGAGCCTCCTGCTGTGCCTGTCTGCTACTTCCTGGTCGCTTGATCCCATTTTCCCCATTTTCTTGTTATCGTCATTATTTTTAATTAACTCAATTTAGAATTGACCCTGAGAAGGAAAAACAGTCTCCCTACTTTCTCAACATATATTTGATTGTGTCCAAACATCATATTTGACCTCAATTTTTATATTCTTAAGTTGTTTTTTGTTTTTTTCATGGTAGGGAAATATTTGCCCTCTTCATTTGACGCATGTGAAACAAAAGAATCATTGGTCATCTGTCACTTAGAACAAAAGCAAACTTTTCTCCTTCATTCGGCAGAAATACGCAATGTTTTTTTCAGGCCGTGTGAGAGCAGCCATGTTTATTATACAGATGGACCATGCATGTCCCTGATTGGCTAATTCACCTGTCAATCACGCCCATCTGAACTCGGGGGAGATTTAAACGGTGACCAGAACATCGACCTGTATAAAAAATCCCGAGAGACATCATTCTAGACAACACACTATGCTTTCAAATAGATTAAATTGGATTTAGTTTCAGGTTTGCTCCATCACTAAAGGGACTGTATTATGTAATTATTCATTTATATTTGTCAAAAATGAATATATTATGTAGTATCAGTTACTACAAATAAATAAATTATGTAGTAACTGCGGACAACATAGTTTAATACGTGTTGCTTTAGTAGAAATATGAAACACTATTGCAATGTCATTTTTTTTTCAACATTTAATATTTGAATGGTTTTCTTATACATCCCGGAGAATATGTACAGTATTTAGTTATATTAGACAGCACTGTCCTAAGTATCTAAGATGAGCATCTATCCATTCTGTTTTCAGCTTTACTGTGGCCATGTGTTAAATCTCTACCTTTGCCTTCCCAGTGTCTCTGCCTCCTGTCATCAAACCGCTTTGAGACGCAGCCGGGCGGGACAGGCCCAGCGCGCACCTCAGGAGAGCAGCTCTACACTGGTGCCATGTGGCAGGCACGCAGACAGCTGGGCTGCATTAGCACCAGTCCTGACAAATGGGGCGCTGATGTTGGTTTTTGGAGCCTAAAGTGGTGCATCACGGGTCTGTCTCAGGTGCTGTCATTCAGACAAGCGCCCCGGGACGTCAGACTGGAGGGGAGTGTGTGTGTGTTTAAGAGCCAGCCTCAGTTTGAAGATCCATATCTGGGTTAGAGCTGCAGCAGAGAAAGTAAGGGCTCCAGATGTTTTAGCTCAGTAAGCTTAAAGATGAGTTCATGGCAAGAGCATTCTAGGCGGTTAAGCACCAGTGAACCTTCAAGCAGTTCTTAATCCTGCACTTTTAAGGACACAAGTATGCATTCGTGAATATCGGATATGAAACTAGACGCCTTTATTTGGCAAGCTTTTTTGTAGAGATAAACTCTGACCTAATTACACATTTTGGCAAACTCATAATAACTACAGATGAGTAAACATTGTCTACAGATGTGCAGCTCTTTTTATCTGTTACACTCAGAGCAAATACAGAAATAGTATTTAATCAAAGTAAGAAAACTTTTAAGTGTCAAACTAAATCACAGGTTTGTAATACATTTTATATTAAACTACTGAATGAACTCCAGCTTGAGTACTATTTTACTCTTACTTACATTTTGGTTCCTCTTCCCACTGTGAGTAATTCTAGTTAAGTGACAACAGCTTTATGTTGACAATATCAACATAAAGTAGAAATATTAATTCATTAATTCATTTTTTTTGTTTTTGTAGGTTTTCAGTATTAAACTAAATTAAATAATAGAAACAGGTCCATTGACTTGTCCCTATGTGTTCCCTTTAAGTGGTTTGTATTTGTTGCACAACTCCTTTAGATAGGGTTTAGTTTTGCTCATTTTTGTGGTCCATCCTTTGAAAATACCAACTTTTGTGCATGCAGTGTTGTTCTAACTAGAACTAGAACTCTGATTATATGCCCAGACAGTTACTCTAACTTCAATAGTTTCCTCAAATACTTTTTTACATTTTCAAAAGGGATTGCATTGACACAGTAACTATACTCTTACTACTACAATGTTGGCTACTTTACCCACCTCTAAACTGAATGTTAATTCAATTTTATAGATATAATTGTTGTTGGCCACACATTGACAACAAACCAAAATGCAGCGCTATCCTCGTTGTTTTGGCTGAAGACCACCTTACACCTAATATAATATACTATAGTGTGCTATGAAACAATATTATGAGATATAGGATGTGCAGATTTACGGAAATATTTCAGACCAGCCGGAAAAGGATCCAGCCAGACTGAGTGTCCCCTTTTAGACACACAAGTGCGATCTATTTCAGCCTAAACGAGGACTGTCCTGCTCTTCTGGCCTCCCCCCGGACACACTCTTCCTTAAACATTTCAGAGCGGAGACGGTGCGCTTGGAGTCGTGACAAAAAGCTGAGGGTCACCCGAGGTCATGTGGACGGAGGCCTCCAGGGGTGCTGTGTTTGCACTAGAGCCACAACAGTACACTCAAGCCAAAGACAACGTCTAAAACTCCCCATGTAAACAGGGAAGAGAAGTCACCCACACGCCAGCCAAACAAAACAAAGTTAAACACCCAATTTATTTTTGTTATCCAATTTAGAATATTTTGACAACTCATTTTTAGATCTTGGGGAGGTTTGCAGCTTGTTTGTTACCAAGGCTCTCCAACAGTTTTAGCTACTTAAAAGGTTTGACACGTAATGATAACTTCTTGAAATAATAGTGTACAACTGTATTTTTCATTTACAATCATTTGCAGTTCCTTCACATCACTTTTTCCACAGAGAATCGATGTCACATGTGTTGTCACTTTTGTCTTCAAGTTATCAGACCTCAAGCGTTGTCAATACTTTACAAAGGCGCTTTGTTCTGGAATCATTCTCCACAATATCCAGTGGGCATGATGGACAGGTGTATTAACCAATCAGAGGAACGCATCAGTTCGTGTTCAAACAAACATGGTGGCTTAGGTGGGGAAAAAATACAACAAAGGACTGAGAAACGGAGCGAATTTCTGCTGAATCATCAAGCAAAGCACTAAACTCTTATGCATCTGAGGTAAATGAAGTTATGTATTGTGTTCGGAATGTTACGGGGATATTCAGAGGAGAGGTCATTTGAGAGACATGTGATACAAATTTAGGGGCCGTGGTTGGACTGTCCCAAATTATGAGATGTTTTGTTTTCGACACGCTTTTTGAAACAACAACAGCAGATTACAGTGAGGCAGCTCTTTCTTTGGTAAAAAAAAAAAAGAAAAATGGACTGGTATTAGTAGTCATTGTTGTTCTATGAAACACTTAATACAGTCATTTTACGTTTTTTTTTTTTAACCATCAGTATATCGCTGGAGAACTTTTAAATACTATTTTGATTTGAAACATATTTTCTTGCGTACCAATTCGACCACATCCTCCACCTTATCTCTCCCCAAAAGCACGTCCAAACAGCCTGTTGCCTTGATCCACTGTTTATTCAACCTCTGTCTCGTCTGCCTTGGCCCCAGATGGCCTGTAGTCTGAGCACATGAGCTCATCTGTCCTCCTGTAAAAAAAAACAACAAGCCCTTTACAAACGTGTGAAGCCGTCTCATCTGCAGCCCTCCTTTTCCCAGAATGCAACAGGCCGGGCCCATGCTGGTGGACAGAGGGGTCATGCGCGCCCTGTTAAGTCTTTTATGAGTCCATCCCACAGAGAGCTGGACACAGGAACACTGACTTTTACGGAGCGGCAGGGACGTATGCTCCTATCCCTGGACTCTTTAAAGGTCTGGAGGTGGGACAAGCCGCACCTGGGCCCCGTCTGAAAGGGGAAACATAACCCCTTCCTCTTTGGGACCTGGTATTTTCATTATCTCCTTAAGAGAATTAGCGAGCATGGTCACCTGCTTGGCTTAAACTGGGACTGTTTGTTTTCGAATGAAAGTTATTATTGTTATAAATAAAAAGTTGTGTATCAGGAATGGCGTCTGAACTAAAACATGCTCAATTCTTGATATAGGATCACTTATTTGGCACATTTGTTCATACTAGTATTGTTCCAAGTTGCCTTCCTATTCTGTTTGCCCTTTGTTTGTATGAGCTATTTTAATTGTAATTTGTGAGCTACAATTTACAATTAATTTCCCTTGTGATTCAATAATGTTTGTCTAATGTGCATTCACACGACATAAACGTTGGGACTAAACAGGATCTAAACTCAGGCCTAAACCTGGCATTAACCGGGACTAGAACAGGACCAAACCAAGTCTATATCAGGACTAAACTGGGCTCAAACTAGAACCAAATATATAGACTATATAATCTATGGAGAATCCTAAAGGCGGGGCATGCTGCAAGCCCCTTTTGGATCTGGCATTGTCATTACGCTTTTGCTTCATATGGGGACCAAAACTAAGAAAAGTACCAGGAACTGAACCCGGATCCTACAATGCAGAAACCCTATACGTCGATATCCATATTTCTAAAAGCTATTCATTAGAGGACTGTTCATATATTTAACTTGTTCATTTTTAGAATAAACTTTTAACGGGCAAATAGATCTGTAGTGTCGGGCAAGTAAAGAAATGGTGGCCACTTCTCCGATGTCAAGCCCTGCTAATGTGTCCGTGTATCAGACATTTCTAGAAAAGTGAAGAGAAAAGCGTACCCAGTGGGTGAGGGTCTGCGCCATCAGATGGAGGCATTCTGTGGCACAGGAGAGCTTACCCATAAGAGCCCTTTAACGTTTCACTTTTGTCTAAAAAAAAAAAGACAAACTGGGTATGACATCATTTCAGAGTAGATTTCTTTATTATGAGCATTTAGCAAACAGTTATTACAAAATCAAATAGTTCCCAATTCTATCATCAGAAGAAAGATATCACATAAATGTTGTTTATTTTTATATTTTTTAAAGCTTTCCTATTGCTGGGTGTCAGATGACATCTCAGCATTATCTAGGCCAATAGTATTTAACATAGATGCAGCAAAAATGAATATTGTTAAAATGCAGATTATTGTTGGACTAGACAAAGTAAATCACAAATATAAATCATCAGATGAAACATTTTTGAATGTAGCATTTACATATTTTATGGTGGGAAAAAAAATTGTGTGTGTTTTTTTAGTTTTTGGCCCGTAGGCTTCAGGACAGTTTCAGCGTGAAATGTGGATGAGAGAATAGAGGACATGCAGCAAATTGTCGACGCCTGGATTCGAACTTACGACACTGCAGCTGTTCCAGCCATATTGCTTGGTGGTCCGGAGTTGGATCCCTGGCTGGCTATTGGAGACCCTGGGTTTAGAGCCTTGAAAACAGGTCTGACCAGGTCTGTGTAAATTAGACTGTTTTGGTCAGTCCAAACCAGCTCCAGAGATCACAATTAGATCGTTTGTTATCATTTTTGTATTTATTTTGTATTCATTTAGATCAAATACAGATAATAGCTTTAAATTCCCAAAGGATATAGAACTTTACAATATATAATGGTCCATCTGCGCTTGTGCACGATTCTTTCTTATACATGGAACAAAATTGACCCAAACCTGACTGTTTGCCCAAGATAAAATGTAAGCTGTAGTGTCTCCCTTCCCTTGCCCAAAAAGATAGTTTGGATTTTGCAGCTTCATTTTGTTCAGTAAAAATAATGAAACATCGTTAAGAATGATCATGTGTTACTGTCTCTAATATTTTGTTTAGGTGAATTGCTGCAGCCATTAGTTTGTATAGAAAGTAAAGTGTGGCCTCTTGAGGTTAGTTTGTGGTAAGCCCAGCCAGCTGCAGGGAGAAACAACTCTCTTGACTTTTACTGACCTTTGCAATGTGCATGGACACGCATTTATGACACAAGTGTGCACCCACAAACTCCATAGTCTCTGGCCCAAACAGGCCATCCAGGCCCCAGGGGAAAGTTTTATATATTTTTAAAAATGTGTTTTATTGTTATTTTACTATTTCTCTGAGGTTTTACTAGGATACATATAATGTAGATTGACCCACAAACATAAGGTTATGTTGTATGCATTTTGTTGTATGCAAAATTTACTTCAATTAAGGTATTTCCTCATCGTTATCTTATCATTATATACTTTCCGAATACTCAAAGTTGTATTTGCAATGATTCATGCATGTTTAAATAATCCTGTACTGTCAAGTGCTCAGAAAATTCCTGTTTTTACCTACCCCCTATCCCACCCTATGCTTCTTTTTCTTTTTCTTTTTTAAGATTTTTGGCGCGGAGGCTTTATTAGACAGGAAAGACAGCATGAAATGGAGGATGAGAGAGAAGGGAGGACACGCACTAAATTGTCTGAGTCGGGATTTGAACTAACGACAGAAAAAAAGCCTAATATTCCTTTTTTTAAGGTTTGTGGTTAAACAGGGCATTTAAAAATTGCAACGGTGAATTCAAAATTGGGGGAAATTATCCAAATCTCCCCTACATCGGAAGAGCTTAACGGCCATTCTAAACAATCAGTGTCTGCATCGGCCATCGGGGTATCTCTACCCTTACCTGCCAAACCTCAAAATCCGATGTTTTGTACTGGTCCCGTTGAGAAAAAAGGTTAGGAACTGCTTGTTTACACTTCTGCCGCAATACATTTATTTCATGCCGTTTCAACAAAATCACTAAGATATACGGCGAGAGTTAAAAAAAGCATTACCTTGTTCAATGGTGGCACCTCACCCTAAGTGTAGCTTGTATTTCCTTTTTCTTATTCTTTGTATTCACGCTTTGGGAGCAGAGCAGTTTACAGAGAGCCAGAGAGAATTTGTCGCTAGATTGGTTTTGTCATTTTGATTCATGCTTGGCCTGCTAGTGAGCGTGTGTTATGGTGAAACCCTACACCCCTTTTCCCTTCTCCTCCTGCTGTTATTAACTTAGCAACTTAGATGTGCCCATGTGAAATGAGTAGTCACAGTGGGAAAAGCATAAATTGTTCAAGTTTCTTTTGTTCCTTGCTGCCTTGATTGATTTTTCTGTACCGTTGCCTATTGCGCGTGTAGACTCAGAGTTTGAGGATAAGCATGAGCGCACAGGGGAGGAGGAAATAAAAAGTGTGAGAAGATTTGATTTAACATGCAGCGCACAGTTCTGCACCAGCTCTGCTCTACCTCCTCTTTACCTCATGCTTTTTCTGATGTGGAGAGACGGGTTTTCTCTCACCTAAATCCACAGAGATATAAAAGTAGAATTGAATCACATTTATAGGTTGTAGTGCAGATTTTGTGGTCTGTGAAATGTTGAGGTAAAAAAGAACAGTGGAAGAATTGGAGCTTGATGACTGGGGTGGAGACACGACAATATACATTTGTGATATTTCTAGGCCAAATAGGAACTGTTGCTTTGTGATCAAGCGCTTTTATGTCTTAATGCAGCTCTATATTCTCAAAGAACACTTTGAGCGATGGTTTTATACAGTAACGGGTAAATATTAAAGGTGCACATGTGACTGGTGGACGGTATGCCACCTTCTTCTGCGTTTCCATGGAAATTACATTGCTTTACCAAGAATGTTCCACAGTATGGCAATACACTTTTAGATTTCCAGAAGATGGTGGCCAGGCCGTGTTTACAGGTCAGCTCTGCGGTGAGGTGACAGCTATTGCAATATAAATACCAAATAAATGCTGAATAGATAACCTTTAATGCCATGGTGCGGAACATTCCAGGCAAAGCGATAACATTTCCATGGAGACAAGCAGGCAGTGTACCCTCCACCAGAAAAGTTATGCACTGCACATTTTAAGGCAAGAGTGTCCTGCTTAACTGGCCCAGATTGTCAACCTAGTACGTTTGACTATTTTACTCTAGTTTGAAAATGTTCTGCCATTTTAACCTTAAAGAGAACCTTTTGGTGTGAAACAGACTTTACATAAAGGTTCCCAGGCCTGAATAAAGATGGAGATGTTAAATACCACCAAATCTGTACTGACCACCAGTCCATGGCCCTCGATTGGCCCTCTGCTTCGTCTGTGTTTCATAATGTGGCCCCTGGTGATAAAAAAAGTTTGGACACCCCTATTTTAAGGCAATATAAAGCAACAAGAATTTTCCTCAAATCAAAATTCTGAATTGGACTGAATTTTTGCCATGTTGCCCACCGTTAGTTTCCAAAGAGACCATTTTACCTTTATATGTTGGAAGTTAGAACAGTTAACTATACCTCACAAATAAGAGACTGTAGGCTAAAATAATGGATGTCACATATATTGCATTAGTTAACTCAATCAACTCAACTTAGGCATTCAAGGTTTCTTTTTTGCTTACTGAAATGTAAACATTTGAGTTGCATTGCCAAGATAAGCTACTAGCTGGCACTCAGACATACTTTTTACTCCATCGACATCAGATATGCACAGATGTCCATTGAAAGCGAGGAAAAGATTGTCTTAAAGCCTTTGATCGTTCCAAAACAAAGGCCATCTGTCTTTAGCAGCTTTCTTCCCTCCACACCCTTTTCCTCGTGCTCTCTTGCAGTCTGGACGTCCTGGCATGTGCAGCGTGATCGTTTGTGACAGAGCAGGTCGTCTGATGTCCCCAGAGGCTGGCCGTGTCCTTTGGCTGTGGGACGAGACTCAGTCCAGTGGTCCTAAATGAACGCTTCAATGCAAACTCGCTCTGACAGAATATATGCGTTGGCTGCTTTCGGCCTGATGGCAACAGGACACTCTCCAAGATTGGGAGACATGATTGTCATTACATCCAGGAAGTAAATACAGTCATGAGCTTAATCCATGCATTAAAAAGCACTTTATGTAAAGCAGCCTGGACACTACCACGTCCCAACAAGTGCTGTGGTAGAATAGATAGAATTGAACTGATCGCAGTGATGATTTAAGATTTTGAGTAGTTACAAAAATAGACCACAGAAATTATATCAGAATGGAAAGTTCCAATCATGTATTATATTCTTGTGTGTACTTGTATCTTTATGTTGTACAATTTTCCATCTCATGTATGGTCTTAACAAGGACACCTCCATTTCTACCATTCTGGACATTTCTATGTTGTTAGCTCTCTCTTTGACGGCGTCGTCCAACTGTTGCAGAATTTGTCCTTGGTCAATTCATCTCACTAAAGTGTGATATTATGCACTTCTCATTGTATCCCTTCTTAGCTACTATGCAAACCTCTGTGTGTGAAAGCAGAGTCAGGCTTGAATAGCCAGTACTAGTGCACTGTGTTGAGTATTCAAGTCACCTGGTCTCGGGCTTAGGGGAAAATAAAGTTCTCCTGCCTCAGACATCCAGAGTCACCTGCTTCTCTGCACAACTCTAGGACTCGTTGGGATAATACTTTATAATGCCTTAAATGCAAGCTGCTTCTTCACTACTTCACTGTGGTTGGTTAGCTCCATCTGTCAATCACTCAGAGCATGATAGAGACTGACCAATAGGAGGAGTAGGTGGGGAAAAGTCAGGTGTTTGATCATAAAGCTGCACTAAACATAAGATTCAAAATGTATTTTTATTGTCACATCACTGTTACTTCATAAATGTATTACTGAAGTAAAAGTATACGTTATAAACAAAGTAAGTCTTAGTTAGTAAATGTAATTGATCACCGCCACACAGCTTTGTCACTTATACAGCTTCTCAACAGGTGCTGCTGTGGTTTCGCTTGTGGCCCGCTGGTCTGTGCCAAGTCGATAGAACGAAGATGGCAGTCATTGCATGTCATTATAAATCAGTGCTGTGGAGTTTTACTGGCTGGCCCGCCTTAGTGCATATGCAGAGACAAGCTGCTGGTAAACCTCAGAAGTCTGCCCTCTCGAGCTGCAGTGGGAGGCGGAGAAGTGATGGGCCTCCTGGTTAATGGGGAAAGCAAGCATCGGAGACTGGCTGTGTTTTTGTAGCTCATCTGGGTTCGATTAGCGAGCGCCCGGACTGTGCTGTCACTGCCAAATTGTGGTGTAGATAGAGGCATTAGGAGATGAAGAATGGGAGTGGGCGGTGGAGAGAGAGTGCATTTACAGTGTACTTTCACTTTTGTCTGAGCAGTAGTTTACAGGGAGAGAAAATTAAAAAGTACAAGATTACAAAACATACTTCATGTTTTGCTTAGTGTACAGGGTAGCAACTAACACTTGAATGAGCTTAAAAAAAGTTGTATTTTGATTGATTGTTTGCATGTATGATACCTTATTTTTTGCGGACCATAAGCCGCGCTAACTTTTGTCAGATGTTTTGAGCCATGCGGCTTATTTAGAGGCTGCGGCTTTTCTGTGGTTTTTCTTTCACCGCTAGGGGCGAACTAAACCGGACAATTGAATCAAAAACTACAGAAAAGTTAAGCAAAGAAGCAGATGTTGCTTTTTTTATTCAGCTAGCAAATAGAACACCGGACGACAAATACCAAGCTATAAATTATTTTCAAATTCTTGCCGCATCATTATGGAACCCAAACGAAGAAGTTCGTACGAAGCAAGTTTTAAGCTGAAGGCCATCGATCTTGCTAGGAAACGCGCGGCTGCACGCAAGCTTAACATCAATGAATGTACGGTGAGACGCTGGAGGACAGCGGGGAGATCATGCGATGCCAAAAGTCAAGCGAGAGAGTTCTGCGGCTTATACAAAGGTGCGGCCTATGTATTGTTTTATTATCGTTTTTTTTAAAATAGAGCAAATGCGGCTTATAATAGGGGAGCGGCTAAAGAGTCACGGAAAATACGGTAATTCTGTATTGTCCGGCAATTGAGGCTCGAGTGCTCAGAAGATTCCCGTTTTCACCTGTCCCCGCCCACATCTCTCTATTTAGTGTGGTTATTTGAAAAAGGGAGACTTTGAGTGACACATGTAGGGTTTTAAAATGTCACGCCGAACAATAAAAACATGTAAATGACAATACTATAACGAGTTGCCACTATGGAGAGGCGGGGCTTATCCATTCTGCAGTTTTGAACAGGAAGTCAATGGACCTGTTTCTATTACTAAGCTGTTTTAGATCAATGTTGTGTTTAACTGTGAACAAAAGGTAAAATGATGATCTAATTGTGTTATGGTTCATTTCTAAGTATATGAAAAATGGCATAATGTGTCTCCTTTAATTAGTAATAGTCTTACGGATAACTAGAGAGTACCTGGTATGTTCAGCTCCAGTGGTTGAGCAATGACAGTATACATTTTAGCAGTACCTCTTGTAGTTTGTAAATGTTTATAACAAAATTCTACTTATGTAAAATCATGAACAAGTGGCACTACTTAAACATTTTTGTCAGCAGCAGAAACATTTTAACGTTGTCAAATCATGTTACCAATGTCTAGGATTTGCGATGAGTTGGCACTGTGGCAAGAAGCTTAACACAAGTCAGAAGAATAAACCCTTTAGTTAAGCTTTTTGTGCGACAATGAATGGTGGAAACGCTTAAGACTCATCGAGCATGAACCAGGAGCAAAAAACACACAAAACATACAACAATAACATGGTGACAGGCCTGTATAGATTATGGTGCGAATTTAACTTTGACTTCTGCTAACATGGAATACACAAGGTTTTTGTATTAGTTTAGCAGTTTATATTCCGGTTTGCTCTCAAACAGTATTGCTCCTGGACGAGTACCCGTATACAGTATGCACTTTGAACAGATTCCTACTACAACCCAAGTCTAGTGCAATTCTATATTTTTCTTAAATCTTTCAGCCGTGCATGGCGGCCATCAAGCTCTCATCTCTAAATCGTCCCTCTGCCCACCTCTGCTTCTGCACTCTGCAGTGGGCCCCTCAAACACTGACAGACACTTCCTGCATTGTACAAAGAGGAAAGAAAACAGACACTTGCGGATATCTACCTCACTCACAGCTTTGAATGTGCTGCCGGTTGAACTTCTGCCTCTGTGTTACTGTCCTGGTGTCTGTCAGTGATAGGTACGTCTTGTGTAACAGCTCTGAGGATCAAAGCGCGACATAAACCCTGGTCAAAAGTTACAAGCCTCTTATGGCTTTTGCTGCCAGATGTGAAAACATTTTATTACTAGCTATAGGTTCAAAATAGGTGTCATTTTATTAGACTTGCAGATTGTAGTATGTGTAAAAATGAGGAAGATTTAACAGTAGTTACATTTTGAAGATTTATGACCATTCAATAGGTATCAATAGAATATTTCGCATTCTTCTTTGGTCCTAATTTCCATTTCCAATTTCCATCACTCAGAAACCCACAGATGCAGGTTGGTAGTGAGATTGTGAAGCCTTGGCGGAATGGAGAGATTTAGTGCAAGTGGCATTTTTCGCTGTCTTTTGTGTTCGGTTAATCCGGGCTTTTAGACATTGAGCTGATGGCGGATTTGAGTGTTGTCAGTTCGCTTTAGCTTGTTGTGCCTAGACCTCGTGCAGACATGCTTTGTGGGTCAGGACTAATGACGACCTGTGAGTGTTGTGTGTCCTGGATTCTGCTGTCTCACTCCAAATGCGCCCCCAGGGACTGCACTGTCTGGTTATGGGACAGTGCCACTATCACGACTACACACAACACATGTATTTGCGCTCCACAGGGGCTCTGCTGCCCCTCCTCTGTTGGATCGAGGGGGCGCAGGGGTCGAGGCCTGCACAAATAAAAGCCTCTCTGATGGGACAGTGTTCAAAGCAGTGTTGACTGGCTGACATTTTTGTAGGAGACAGTCTGGCAATGTGGGACAGAATTAAATAAAGCTGTTTTGAGAAACGTTGATTTGCCTTGAATCTCTATTTCTTTATAATGTGGGTATCTTAACTTTTATCATTATTATTTGTTTATTTGGTCGGGACAACAAACAAGCCAGATTGTAGCTCTGAACTCATTTTTATTTGTTAGAAATGTCTGAACCCAAAGCATTTTGCCAACCGGGAGTTATTCAGGGTCAGGTTATGCAATGTACAAACAGCATATATTAATGTTTGTGTATTCTCAAGAAACTGCACTCAGTTTACCCAGTGATGTCAGGCCTTTCAGACAACAATGTGCTTTTATTTACAATAGCGCAAACAGAAGCATCTGGACTAAGTTTTCAATGAAAAGCCACTACAGAAGTGTTGGTCCTGCACAGTTTTGCTAAAGGGCTGATCGATTACACTGAGAAATAGATAAGTATTGCGTGTTAACTAATGATCACTTTATTTACCTTTGAAGTTTTTTTGGTAAATGGGTTTTACTTCCACTGCAGTGTTTGTTTTAACCTCGTCATATCGTCATACTCTCCTTTGGCCTGGTTTTTTAATTAGGGCAGTAGAAAATGAATATGTTTTGATGACAGACTGGTGTCATTACAGAAGAATTCTCCTCTTATGGAGAATATGACTCCGAATGATGAAAAACAACACCTCACCATTTTTTTCCTGTGAGAGAGTTCAGTCTTTCCAGCTTTGTTCTGCGCCTCAATTAGAAAAACGATGCTATGCAAAGCTAATGATGAATAGGCATGTCAAGATGATTAGGTTTATTATTCAAGTCACTCTATAATGGTTACTACTAAAAATAATAATGATTGTTGCAGTTTCAAAAGTTAAACTATGTATTGTTTATTATATCTATTGCAAGAAAAAAATCTAAATGTAAAGTACTTTTTACAATCAGTTTTAGCTGTATTTTGTCATTCAGAAAATCCGATTTTGTAAAAATGGACACATACTTGAGGAATAGTAATGTGTTTGACAATGGAATCGAAAGGAAATGAAAAAATGTCACTGTTATTAGGTCATGATCTGAGTAATTGTGAATCATTGTGAATCATTGTTAAATCGTGTTTTTCTTTTTCTCACAATAATCGTAACACTGAAATTTCAAAGTTCCTGTGACATCCCGAATGATAAAGGAAACCATTATAACACTGCTAAATGTACATGGCAGATTTTAAATAACATATATCCTTTTAAATGTATTTTTTTGTCCCTTATATACAACCAATAGGTCATAGTAGTTGTAGTGGTAGTGAATATTGCAACCTAACTAATATAAGTAAGTAGCCTGCCTATGTTTTCCCGCATATGTTTTCTTATAATCTCTTCCTGTCGTTTATTTGTCCCCATACAGCTGCTCGGCCCCTGCTCCTCCCACGTACCCCCGTCTCGTGACTTCCCCTGAACCATCACGGCTCCCAGAGGAGATGTCTCAGAAAACAGGTATCATGTCCGTGTTCATAAACCTATTCTCTCTAACATAACCCAGAGCCACAGGAAAAACATGCAGGAGAGGATCAGAACACGAAAGTGGAATTATATTATATTAGTCTGAGTATGTACATCTTATCCTAGATGAGATGGAATTACATTAAAGGGGTGAATGCTTGTTCTGTTTACTGTAGTGTTTTTTTTGTAGTACATGCTGATACTTAATATTTGACCCAATGCTCTAGCTGTCACAAGAGCAGTATAATCTTAGTTATTCACTCCTCCTGTCATAATGTTATGGCTCAACAATGGTAAAGATTTTTTGCATTAGCGTATAATTAAAGGATGTAACAATAACCAAAATATTGTGATATCGTATCATGGCAAGTCTCACAATAATAATATCGTTGTGTTGTTGCAGCAAAAGTTTAGAAACATAGAGCACTACATAACTGTTTTCAAACACTTTAATAGCTTAAGTATTTGGAATAAGACAGAAATTAGTCATACTAAAGGCTTGTCAAGGCCTTTTAAAAGTTTGTCTTTCCACAATATCACAATAAATTAAATAATAATAATGTGATAATATTGTTCTGTGAGATTTTAATATTGTTACAGCCCTAGTACAATTTGATGGATCACAATGGATAATATTGTGGATGTTGTTGTATGTAAAATTTGAATGAGTGTAATAAAGTTACATTTTTTCACTTTTGTTGACATTTCACATTGGTAAGGTACTTAAACTTCAAACAATACATTTAAAGACATGACTAAACCAGGACTATAGCAAGACTAAAATGGGACTAAAACCGGACTAAAACAGGGACAAAACCAGGACTAAAGCAAGACTAAAACGGGACTAAAACAGGGACAAAACCAGGACTAAAGCAAGACCAAACCAGGTCTTCATCAAGGACTAAAACAGGACTAAAGGAAGACTAAAACAGGACTAAAACAGGGACAAAACCAGGACTAAAGCAAGACTAAAATGGGACTAAAACAGGGACAAAACCAGGACTAAAGCAAGACTAAAATGGGACTAAAACAGGGACAAAACCAGGACTAAAGCAAGACAAAACCAGGACTAAAGCAAGACCAAACCAGGTCTTCATCAAGGACTAAAATAGGACTAAAGCAAGACTAAACCAGGTCTAAAACCGGGACAAAACCAAAACTAAAACAGCGTACAAAACCAAATTATCATCAAGGACTAAAACATGACTTAACCAGGGACAAAACCATGATTAATACAAATAATATTGTCTGAATATCATTACTGGGAAACTCCCAAAAAGTATAAAAATAGTAATTTTAGTCAATATAGCCCAAACTTTTATACCCATATGTGCCACTAAATGTTCAGCTATCTTACTCATGATGACACCTACACAGAGAGCAGCACTAACAGACTTAAGAAGTTTGGGACTCACAATGTCTGAGGAGACTGTGATCTCTGGTAATTCCTCACATCTGCTTTCCTCATATGAACACACTGCTTTATATGGTCAAACTATTCTACTGTTCAGACTCTGCTCATTGAAGCAGATCATATCTCCACACATTTACTGCAGGATTTTCTCTAGGTTTCAGTTTCAAATGGCTTGTTTAAAATATGCAAACATTACTTTCTAATAGTTATGAACGATTATGAAAAGGTATTCCCTTACTGCTCACTCAGAAATGTGCAAAAATGTGAGTGTAAACGTTTGGGTTCTAGTGTGGCACAGAAAAAATGAATGGACTGTAAAATCAACAACATGAACAATGTAAGCCTACTGTTTGTGCTGGTCTCAACCTGAGGTAAGCGTAAAGGTTTGTATCAAGTCTTCTGGTGTGATTGAAAACTTGATTTATTTATTTGCATTTATAACGGTGTAAATGTTGCTTCTAAACTAGCTATCTATATAATGAATCTGTTATTTTAATTTCACATGAAGCTGCGGCTGCTATGTCTATAATGGTAATATATTGTGTGATAGGGATGGTAATATATTGTTGCACAGTAAGTAATGCACCTTGAACCCTTCCCCTCCTCGCTTTTAAGGACTGCAGATGGGAATTAGCTTCCAAAACAATAATCTGGTGCAAACATCATCTTTGCCCTTGGGCATTATGTAACTGTACAATGTCCTGTTATATACATCAATGAAATGTGCTTATCTAAACAGTTTGTGATATTAAAAACACATTCAATTCAAAGTAGCTTAAAGGACAGAAGAAAGGTAATTATAAGTATCTATAATCATCATTGATCTATATGTTAACCATCATAAACATGACACATCTGTGTCCCCAGATACAAGGTAAACATGTTCAAATCAAATACAGCTTTTACTTATAAGGAAAAATATTGTTGAGTTCCTTTGTTTGCCAGAGGAGTCCTCGTTTCACCTACTGTGATCACCCAGAGTCCTCGTTTCTGCTCTTCCCGATTCTTTCGATTCCTATGGTGGCTTCTCCGAGATAATGATTGAACTCAGATCTTTTCCTGTATTTAATAAAGTTCAAGAATCCAGGTTGTTTACAAGGTGCATTCCAAGGAGAGAGTCCAGTTCGTCACCCATGCAATCTCACCTCCCTCCTTTTTACATTTCAAAAGTCCCACCAAAACCCCCTATCTTTGGTACATCCATTGTTTCAAGCCCTAAATTTTGGGTGATCGCAGGTGTGTGTGTGTGTGTGTGTGTGTGTGATGTGATACAACATCAAACAATATAATAGTAGGCAATAGTGCAAATGATCTCAACACATATAAGGAAAAATATAAATATATATGTATGTGTGTGTGTGTGTGTGTGTGTGTATGTATATATATGTATATATACACACACACATACATATACATATACATATACACACACACACACACACACACCCAGTGGGTACGGAAAGTATTCAAACACCTTTAAATGTTTCACTCTTTGTTTCATTGCAACCATTTGCTAAAATAAAAAAAGTTCATTTTATTTCTCATTAACGTACACTCAGCACCCCATCTTGTCAAATGTATAAAATATCAAATGTTCATAAGTATTCAGACCCTCACATGACGATTCTTCTGATCCTCCTTGAGATGGTTCTACTCCTTCATTGGAGTTCAGCTGTGTTTAATTAAACTGATTGGACTGGATTAAGAAAGGCACACACACCTGTCTACATAAGACCTTACAGCTCGCAGTACATGTCAGAGCAAATGAAAATCAGGAGGTTGAAGGAACTGCCAAAGGAGCTCAGAGACAAGGCTCAGATCTGGCCACGGTTACAAAAGAATTTCATGCTGTGCTCAAGGTAGAAAAAGATTCAGTTGTAGTCATCAGGACCGGAAAAACAAAACGTGTGACTCATCCCAGAGTCACAGGGTTTACACAGAGGAGGATATAAAAACTCCCCCTTTATCAGGAGGTCCCGCCCTGTGGGCAGGGCTTACACAGAGGAGGATATAAAACAACAGTTACGAACGTAACTACGGTTCTATGAATCCCGGATGACCGCCAGGGGCGGTGCTTCAAGCACTGAATGATCACACTTTGCGCATGCGCGGGTCGAGAATTAATAACAACAAACGCCTTCCGGTGACCCCTGTGAACCTATTTAGTCACGTGACACCGGAAGCTCAATCCCTTGAATCTTCTCGCAAAGGCACGAGGATTCTGAGGGACAGAGACCTCTGGCGGTCATACAGGATTCATAGAACCGTAGTTAAATTCGTAACTATCATTCTATTTCATCCCTACTGACCGCCAGAGGCAGTGCTTCAAGCACTGGATGACTTGTAACAATAAAGTCACGAGGGATCCACGGCCAATCAAAAAACACCCACCTCAACAAGCTGAAGAATGGTGTTGGTGTAAGACCCCGTCAAGGGGATGGGAAACCGCCACATTCACCCTATAGAACCTGGCAAAGGTAGAGTGTGATGTCCAGGAGGCTGCAGCACAGATGACATTCAGAGAAACCCCATTCATGGCAGCCCAGGAGGTAGACAGTCCTCTCGTCGAATGACACCTGACACCAGCAAGCAGTGGCCGCCCCTGTGAGGTATAAGCATATTTGATGGCCTCGACAATCCACCGGGCGTAGATAAAGCCGGACGCTTACGAGGGCTGGCGTAGCACACAAAAAGATTTTCCGACAATCGGACACCCGCAGTGACCCGTATGTAAACTTCAAGAGCCCTGACAGGGAAAAGGGACCCTGTAGCAGACTCGGCACCAAACCTTGCCAGCTGCAGTGGTTGGACATTGCCTGAAGAGCCCAATACCTTCGGAAGGAAGGAGGAATTAGGCCATAGTGTAACACCAGACCCATCAGCGTGCCATCTCCAACAGGAATCAGTGATGGACAGAGCCTGTAATTCCCCCACACACTAACCTGAAGCCATTGCCAAGAGAAATGCAGTTTTGAATGACAGCCATTTGAGTTCCACCTGGTCAATAGGCTCAAATGGAGGAGTCTGCATAGCCTCCAGAACAAATGACAGGTCCCATGATGGGGCCCCTGGCTGTGCAGGTGGACAGAGCCGCCTGGCACCCCTCAGAAAAAGGTAAACATTCTTGTCACTGCCCACAGTAGTACAATTCACAGTACTATGCCCGGTTTAGGAGTTTCTGCAAAAACTCCAACACAGTTGAGACTGGACAACACACGGCATCCTGCCCATGTCAGCGACACCAGTCCCCAAATAATTTCCACCGATTAGCATACATCCGCCACGTAGATGGTGCTCGTGCATTAGAAATTGTTTGGCCTATTTCCCCACCATACTCATAGAATGTGGCCCCGGGCCCTGCAGTGGCCAAACCCAGAGCTGGAGGTGATCGGGAAGGGGATGCAGAATCTGCCCCCCTTGCTGGGACAAGAGGTCTGTCCTGGAGGGTAGGTGCATCGGTGAGCTGCAACAGAGCCTGTGCCACAGTGGGAAACAAATCCTTGCTGGTCAGAATGGGGCTACCAGGAGGAGTCTCTGGCTGTCCTGCAGAACTCTCAGGAGGGTTGGATAAATCAGTGGAAATAGAGGAAATGCGTTGAGGAGAACATGGGGCCAGCTGTGAGCCAGGAAATCCAGACCCAACGGGCTGGTTTTGTCCATCAGAGAGTACCACAGAGGACAATGGGCCGACTCTTGTGAGGCAAAAAGGTCCACTTGGGCCCTGCCGATGGTCCGCCAGATGCTGGAGACCACCTCTGGGTGAAGCCTCCACTCCCCTGGCAAGAGGGTCTGTCGGGAAAGGTAGGCCGCCACCTGATTCCACGTTCCCAGAAGATAAGTTGCCCGTAGGCTGGTAAAGTGGACTGATGCCAATGTGAGAAGCTGCCGGGTTCCCTGACCTGGTCCCCCCCATGTGGTTTATATGGTAAACCACAGATGTTTTGTCAGATCGCACGATAATGTGTCTGCCTCGTAGCTTTAGCAGAAAATGATGTAGTACCAAGTGTACAGTGACTAGTTGTAGGAAAGGTAGCGCCCTGCCATCCTGAAATGCAGTCAGCATGCTCACAATGTTTTTGATGCGATTGGGTGAAGGACAAGCAACCATGGCAACGGTGTTCAGAGCAATCCCAAAAAAAGCAGTGTCCTGGGTGGGAACCAGATTACTCTTTTCCATGTTCAACCTCAACCCTAACCGACTCACGTGATAGAGCACCACCCCCATATCGTGAACAACCTGATTATGAGTGGGTGCACATACCAACTAATCGTCGAGGTAAGGCAGGATCTTCAAACACCGTGCCAGCAGCGGAAACAGCGACCACTACCCGAGTGAACACTCTGGGAGACAGGGATAGTCCAAATGGGAGGACTCTGAACTGGAAATGTCTCCCTTGGAAAGAAAAACAAAGTAGTTTCCAGTGATTGCGCTCGATCGGCACGTGAAAATACGCATCCTTCAAATCAGTGGCCGTAAACCATTCGCCCAGAGACAGAGTTTGAAGCAATTCTGCGGTGCGGAGCATGTGGAATGGCATAACTTTTAAAAACACATTCAGACCTCGCTTGAGTGTCTTGGCCATTGCCAGGTCCGTGATTGTGGTTGTTAAGACTCGGCCGGAAATGGGAGGCCGGTGTCGGAACTGTAGTCGTATCCCTGTGACAAAGTGGTTAGCACCCAGGCATCTGGGGTGTTGGCAGCCCAGTACCGGAGGTGTTCGGGGGTAAAGTAACCGACCGCCAGCCTGTAATCCTCACCTACGACTCCCCCTGCCTCTAGGAAACCTGGAGGGTTGTCAGTCGGACTGTGATGACCGAGGCATGTGTGACACAGTAGTCCTGGGTCGCTCACTTCGGGAATGGCCAGCCCTTGTAACCGGCCGCCGAGGAACCACAAATGTGCAGGTGCACCCGAATAGGTCTGATGGCTTGCAGTAGAAGAGGGGAGGGGAAAACTGGGGGAGGGACCCGACGATGGAAGCCCACCAGTTGTAGCCTGGACCGTGCGCTGGAGAGCCTCCTGTGCAGCAGCCCCAAAAAACTCACTCGGGACAACAGGCAATCCTCTCAAGGCCCGCCTGCCAGTCTCCGTCAAAGGTGACTGTGCCAACTCCACGGCCGGCATGTGGCCCAACCAAATTTGGGCGCGTCCAGCATAGCAGCAAGGAACCGTCCATCAGACGTTGGCTTGGACAATGCTTTTGTATCAGCCCAGCAGGCATGATGTTCCTTAATGTACTAACTAGAGGGAGGAACCATAAACGATGCAGCAGAGGTCTGTCGCTGAAAAACTGCCCTTTGAGCCATTGGCTGTTCAGCAAGCGTATCCAAGGTAAAACGTGCCAGAGCGATGCGTAACGATGTGGCGGCAGAGTCCTCCTCACCTCCCTGAGAGCAGATGGAGGTATGGGAGCCCATTTCTGATGCTTCTGAATAAACATCAGAATTGTTAACACAGTGTGGTTCCGTGTCCCGGAATTGTGTGTCCGATGCCGCCACAGACAAGGCATCGTCTTCACAAATATCCTGCTGAGCTTCCTGATCACGACCCCCAGCCCGTCGGGACTCCAGGAGTCTTTTCATTTGAGTAAGCTCTGTGGTAAGATTATCCACTTTCAAGGACAGCCCAGCAGCGCGCTCCACTCTGTTACATTTACGAGAAACAGACGAAATATTACCTTTTAAAGGAGCGCTTTCGGACCACTCTCTTTTCTGTTGGCAGTTGATCTAATTGCAAATCAGATGAAAGTTCAGGCCCTTCCAACATGGCCAAGCGTTCAACACGCAGGGACCTAGGCATAATGCTGCAGTTCATGCACATGGTCTCATTTAGACCGCATTTAAGGTGGTCCACTCCCAAACACATGGGACATCAATCATGGCCATTATCTGGTTGGAGAGGAGCTACAGCACAAAGTCCCCATCGCAACAACAGAAAAAAAACAAGAGGATCAGGTCGAGCAAGGAACGCCACTATTGATCCCTCCAGTACAGAAAATTACCACTCCGAGCTGAAAACGCCACTGGTGGTTGGAAAACAACAGTAACTACTACTGATAGTCCCAAAACAAAATAAGTTTAAAGTGGCTATATGCACCTTTAATCAATAATAGTCCAGCCGAACACGTGGCAATGATAGATTTAGGCTGAACCGAACCCGGTAGCCGGCACAACAATACCACACCACGAACACGTGTTGCGTCAAATTGAATTAACAATACTCACCGTCGCAGAACAATTTAGAGTAGAAAAACTTTGCACTACAGAGTCGTCAAGGAGCAAAGCCGACTCCAGGTAGCAGGTGATTTGATGAAAGCATAGTTTACGCAGCCCCTGGGGGGCGAGCCGTACTCGCTATCCCAACTGTGACACAATAATCCACAGGTCATGAGGCTTGAAGGCAGCAAACTACGAAATTGTTGGAATAAATTGTGGAACAAGCAGTACACGCCACGAGCCACAACACACCCGACCGAAAGCGAGAAGACCAAAAGGGATTGAGCTTCCGGTATCATGTGACTAAATAGGTTCACGTGGGTCACCGGAAAGTCACTACATGAGTTTGTTGTTATTAATTCTCGACCCGCGCATGCGCAAAGAGTGATCATTCAGTGCTTGAAGCACCGCCTCTGGCGGTCAGTAGGGATGAAATAGAACCTGAGTTCCCAGACTCAATTCACAGATTAAGAATGACTCTTGGATGAGAGTTGAAACGTTTTGTTTTTCTAAAACAAAGTCCAGATGATCACAACTGAATCTTTTTCTACAATGGAACACTCCTGGACGAATGAGGGATTACACCGACATGCAGCACTCAAGGATCCAAAGAGCACAGTGGCCTCCATAATCCTTAAATGGAAGACATTTCCTAGACCTGGCCGTCCAGCCAAACTGAGCAATTGTGGGAGAAGAGCCTTGGTGACAGAGGTAAAGAAGAACCCAAAGATCCCTGTGGCTGAGCTCCAGAGATGCAGTAGGGAGATGGGAGAAAGTTCCACAAAGTCAACTATCACTACAGCCCTCCACTGACGGAAGCCTCTCCTCAGTGCAAGACATATGAAAGCATGCATAGAGTTTGCAAAAAAACACATGAAGGACTCCCAGACTTTGAGAAATAAGATTTTCTGGCCTGATGAGACCAAGATTGAATTTTATTGAATTACCGGTAATTCTAAGCGGTATGAGCGGAGAAAACCAGGCACTGCTCATCACCTGCCCAATTCAATCCCAACATTGAAACATGGTGGTGGCACCATCATGCCGTGGGGATGTTTTTCAGCTGCAGGGACTGACCGAAGGTACACCTTCCAGCAAGACAATGACCCTAAGCACACAGCTAAATATACAAAGTGGCTTCGGAACAGTTCTGACCATTCTTGACTGGCCCAGCCAGAGCCCTGACCTAAACCCAATTGAGCATCTCTGGAGAGACCTGAAAATGGCTGTCCACTCACGTTCACCATCCAACCTGATAGAACTGAGAGGATCTGCAAGGAAGAATGGCAGAGGATCCCCAAATCCAGGTGTGAAAAACTTTTTGCGTCATTCCCAAGACTCATGGTTGTACTAGCTCAAAGGGTGCTTCTACACAATACTGAGCAATGGGTCTGAATACCATGTTATTTTTCAGGTTTGCTTTTTTAATAAATTTGCAAAAATGTATACATTTTTTCTGTCAAGATGGGGCACACATTAAGTGTACGTTAATGTAAAATTAAATAACTTTTTTGATTTTAGCCAATGGCTGCAATGAAAGAAAGAATGGAAACATTTTAAGGGGTCTAAATACTTTCCGTACCCACTATATATAAATATCTATCTACAACTAAAACAAGTTTGAAAGATATCTCTAGCCTCCAGCCCCTGCAGTCAGTCCTGAATCAGAGCTAGTGCAGCCTGGATATGTTCAGACCATGGCTCATGCTCAGCTCCCTCTGGAGAAGTGAACTGTCCATGAACTGAGAAAGAGAAACACTTGTGTCCTCTATACACAGGTCAATTGGCAATTTTGATTGATAATGATTACAGTTCCATTTTCCAACCAGTAAAAGTGCAGGCTGCATACCTTTTCCGCAGACTTTTGCTAGACTTAAAACATATGGTTTTTGAAATTTCACTGTTGCACACTTTTTCAAATGTCAAATTTAAGAATATTTATACAGCTTTTAGAATCTGAAGCACTTCAAAGCTAGTTATAATCACAATAATTCTTGAAATATTTAGGCTAACTGCAAACAGAATCTATTATTAATTTCACTTTGAACTTTACCACAATATTTTTACTTATTAATGTTTGCGCACTCCAGATTTCTAGGAGACAGTTTGTTGAGACAGTTAAACTGCCACAAATCCCACATTACCCCATTGTTCTTATTGGAGGAAACTTGAATGTTAACATGTTTTTTCTTTCCACTGCGAAACAGTCTCTTTGCCTCAACCATCAATATCACAAGGGCCAAATCCTGCATGTGGTTTGTCTCGTGCTCGGCTGCGTTACCATAGCAACTGAGCTGTTGTGTTGGTGCGAAGTGCATCTCCTTCGAATAAAATAAGGCGGGCGTGCATTATGCATCCAGCGTTGTCGCCTTTTTACTATTAATGCATATAAATATTTATGTGCAGAAGCGAGAAGAGCGCGGCGTGTCCTGCGGAGCGGCCAGACATGAGCTGATGAAGTGGTGCCGATGTGTGTGTTGTACATAAAGCTTTGCAAATCTCTGGGGGATGATGATGATGATGATGATAACGCATATACTACTATGGAGGCTTCATATTCAAAAAAGCATTCAACTTTCATTATCATAGTGGTTTACTTTTGCATCTCTAATGTAAAATATATACTACATTTTTAGCCAGTACTCCTTAACTGGGGTTTAATCACAGATATATTGTTAAAGCAGCTCTTAAGGTGAAAATCAGATTTGTTGTACTCTGTCTTTATCTAATTATAGAGTGTTTTATTCTCCGCGAAGCAGAAAGTGCGCTGTTGGCATGCCAGTTGTTAACTTTATTGTGACTGTAAAACTCGCTCTGGCTTCTGAAAGGTGTGAAAAATGCTTATACACTCAATGTGGTGAATAATTAGCATGCTCAAAATACATTAGGTAAGTGACCAATACATGTCGACTGCTGCAAACAGTTTAAAATGAACTAGTTGTGTCACATATTTAACTTTAAAATCAACTAAATACTTTGAAACTTTAGAATAGCTTAAAGGCACAGTACGTAACTTTCTGCATGATATATAAGTTGTATGCCATATTGTAGAATATTATAGCCATAGAAACATTTCCAGGCCAGATAAAACTACATTTTGTGCAATAAAACTATCCAAAATGAAATAGAAAACATGGGCCAACTGAGCCTTTAAGAAAGAAAGATTTTTATTTGTTTTAAACACAATAACTTTTTGTAAAATGATTCTTTCATTCGTGAATTTATTTTCTACCGCTTGTTCCTGTTAGGGGTCGCAGGTGACTGGAGCCTATCCCAGTGACTTTGGGCCTTTGGGGGCCCCTGGACAGGGGCAAGCTCATCGCATTGTTAAATGATAACCGAGTTAAATTATTGCGTGATTGTAACAGCGGCGATTACAATTGCATTTTCCATTGGGGATAATCCTTTTGACATGCTCAGCTTCAATACTGTTGTCCCATTCCATTTCTGTTCGCGCTGGTATTGTAGTTCAGACTCCAGACAATCCATACTTGCACTAGGTTGAAATTGACTTGTCCTTTTGTGGTTTCTTTGAATGTTGAAATAATTAAGAACAAATTGTTGGCCATAATTTTGTATCGAACGTATTGATTCACAAAGTAACCATAGAAACGCTTAGCATGGAGATCCAATATACTTTTGCACCTCAGATATTCATGCTTGACAAGATGTGCAACATCAGACTCATTTTATAATGTACAGTTTTTGTATTCTGTTCTTGGAAAACAATCTTTTTAATGGAAGTGCTCCCACAGACCATGTGCATTTTCTTCCCGTTGTCTATAAATGGCACTTGGTGGATACAAGGTCACCCTGTCACTCTCTGCTGATGTTCGAGATCTATATTTTATCGGCTGGTGCGCGGTGGCTGTACAGCATTTCACGGTCCATGCCTCTCCTCTAACACACACATCATCCTTTGTCTTTGTCCTCTCTCTTAACATTTCTCTCCAATCTGAAACTATTATTCCTGTTATAAGTAGAAGGATAGCCGCTGCTCCCTGAGGGCACTGAGCTCTGTGGCAGATTAAATCAAAAGCTCCAACTGGGAAGAGGAGAATCGAGTCTATTATGGTTCATTTGCATGCTCTGCTCCTCTCTCCTTTCTCTGGGCCTTTTGGATAAAGTCTCACAATCTCCCCGTGCCATAATGACTCATTCCAACAGCTTTGATAATCCGTTAGTGCTATGAATTAAGTAGCCATTAGAGGTGGGTTCAGCGGAGAGCGAGGTGAAAAGGCGAGCAGTCCCTTTATGTTTTATGGCACACTGTTATTTAAGCTTTTAAGACCCTTAGTGCTTTCAGAGGTTAACAGTTTGCATTGTTTCATCGTCCATTGCCCCAACAGTGCAGTGCTTAACTACTTCTGCTGATATTTTATGTAAATCTATCAACAGTTATCCTTTGTGAGTTATGTTAAAGGCAGCACCATCCGTGACTTTTAGATAACAAAACTAGAACCGTCCATTTGAAGTTCAGACGCTAACTGCACAGTACGCCATGTAAAATAAGAAGATGGTGTTTAACAATAATGGAAATCATGATTGCGGTAGGTAATATATTGTATTTTATTTTCATTTTTTTATACATGTGGTGTTTCCATTTCCATGATTGAATATGTGTTGTTTTATTATTGCTCAGTGTTTTATGTTGCACCTTAATGCCGAGATAAGTTCCTATGTTTGTGAATTTTTTTCATTGACAATGGCAATAAACCCATTCTGATTCTGATTCCATTTGAGCTATTGCAATTATCAGTTTTAAAGTAAAAAATGGGAAACTTTCAAATAAGGGTTTAAAGCGGTATTCCTGCACTTTTTTTGATTAATTTGACAGAAATTTCACATCCGTCTGATAACATTTCTATCTAGCGGAAAGATGTAACGCTATTCAATTGAAATCGCAGTTTGAATGTTTTGCAAATTATTTAAGTCCTTTGAAAACAATACATTTCCTTACTCTGTCTTATTCTGTCTAAAACCTGCAAACCCAACATTCATAGCAGTTCGTATTTTGTCTTCTCTCAAATATGGATGCTCCATATGACAACTATCAGAAAAATTGCAATTCGACGTTTTGTTAAATATTCAGCCTCAATGAGTGCATTGTAAAGCGTTATATAAAACCAAGGCAACATTTTATTTGTATTTTTCTTTTTTCCAAACTAAAAATAGCACATTAACAAACTTTGTTGATGGCTAATATCATCAACAATGAACATACATTGTTATTACAGTGTGGTTCAAGGAATGTGTGTATGAAATGTCTTTACCTGAAAAAAATATTTAGCTCAAGAAAGTATAATTAGAATGTTTTAACATAAATAAAGCTTTTGAACTACTTCCCTTGAGAAAAGCGTTCCACATCTTGTTTTCATTGTTCCTGCAGCAAATAGCCTCACCTACCCAACCCATTCTTACATCAGGTCTAATGACAGTGCCGTGGACTAACTGCAGGTTAAGCCTCTAATAACACAAATGGCTTTATAAATAGTCTTGTTACATGCCCAGGACTCTTGGGTGGTATCTTTAGACCACTGCTGAAATAATTTGCTGCACTTTTTCCAATAGCTTGCACATAGTTATCTCCCCGCCAGGAAAAGAGGAAGCAGCTTTCATTATTAAACAAGACCCTGTGGCGCCGCGCGTTCCTATCGTTAGCAGTAATTAACAATGCACTTTCCTTCCAGATAAACACTTTAATAGCGCGCAGTTCAAGCTGAAACAAGGTGATTGCTGCAAATTCAAGTGATGAAGAAGGGCGTTACATATGCCCTGTTTCAATCCACGAATTAGATGTTTCTGTCAGTATCGGAGAGTTAGAGCAAATTGAATTTGCAACCTAAGGGGATATAAATACCACATCAGAAAGCCCATCTTTTTTTCTATATTAAAGATATGTACACTTCCAACCGACAATGGCAGTTTCCTGTGATCGCCTGGCTCGAGGATTTATGCTTTAAAATGAGCTTTTACACATGAAAGTGGCAGTCATGTGTTTCCCACGGAGCACCCCGCTGGGCTCCGACACCGAGATGGGAAATGGGACGTCTATCCTATGCTGTTAAATCAAAAAGAAAAGCACACATATGTCTTCAAGGTTTATCAGAGAGTCTTTACTTCTAATAGATTGGTGCAAAAACCAGCAGGGGATACATGTTAGTTCATATATGTGTCGGCCTGTCACGATAAGTACTATATCGACTAATCCTTTAATAGATGATATCTGAAAAAAAATATTTGGGGGCTAAATATTTATCGTGCGTGCATTTTCTTTGCAATTGTGGGGAGATTTTTGTTATTTTCCAAGTAATACAATAAGATTTGAGTTGTAGAGCGTTGAAGCTAATTATTGGTTAATTTTGTTATTTATTTGCCGTAGCTCATGTATTTTAATCAACTGTACATTTAAAAGCAGGATTATACTTTAGGGTTATTGTGTCCATGAAAAAAGTAGTTTAAATATGTCATGTGTTGCAGTATTTTTCTGTAGCAAAAAAACATCGTGATTAAAAGTGTGTTATTGTGACAGGCCTATATTTGTACTAGTCTCATGCCTAAAGGGAAAATGTTGTCATGGAAAGGATGAAACTGTGATTTGTGGTCGTCGGAGAGACCATCGGTACTGATTGACAGCTTTGGTTTGATCAGTCAACCCCAAAGCGGCTGTGGCTTCTGTTCCTTACTACAGAATGCTGAATGTCCAATGTCCAAATCGCTATTGATCAAAGGAAATGTAAATATAGCTTAATTATTCGAGAATTAGGTAGTTTGCCCTTCTGTGTCACCCACGCTACTTACTTGCTGTTGTCAAGTGAGGGACAAATAAACAGACAAGATGTGAGACGTCAGCTATCTAAGACGTTGAGGGGGGAAATCAAATCAAATTCTTCCCCTTTTGCTTGTCTCTGCATTACCTGAATGTGGACTCTTGTGTAGAACACATGTTCTTTTTAGAAAAACTTGCACTGTTTTACAAGTTGTTTACAAGTTTCGGCATGTCCCTATTTTAATTTACAATTTGTGAATATAGAAAGAACACTAAATGAACATTTAGTGTTTATTTATGATTTAGTCGTGAATTATAGTTAGTTGAGGCTTGTTGTTGTTACTTTTTTTAATTTGCCTTTTGGCCCATAGGTTTTATTGGCCATATAGAGAGAACCTGCATTCTGTAGTGCTTCCCCATTTAAGGCCCATAGTTGCTGGCTGGATATACCTTCACCGACATTCCCAAAGAAATGGAAGATTAACGAACATTAGACAGTGCACTCAACCCAAATTAGTCAAGGTTAAATGGTAAAATAAACTCTTCACTCCATTTTGTCCTTGTCTGAAAATAATTAACGTCTTTCTTCCCTGTCTGATAAATGATGTCATGAACCTTCTGAATCAATCACCCACCAACACCTCTCTCCTGTCAGATGACAAGGCTGAGAAATGAACCAGGACATGATGGGGATCACCTGTGCCCCTCCGAACAAATAATAATCAAACATGTCCCCCCTTCGCGCCAGTCACAGAGACAGACATGTGGCCATAACCTTATCCACACAAACAGGTGTTCATAAATGTGGTCTGTATCTGTGTTTATGGCATGTTTTGGTTGTCAATTACAGTCATATGTAATGTCAATGTATGTATGTCAGTAAGTGATATGTTGGCATTGGCTGGTCCACACAACATTAAAGGGGATGTACTCGATTTTTTTTTCATGTAATAGAATAAAATCTGTTTTGCCCCAGTACAGATATATGAGACTGCTGTGTGTGTTCTGCATCTAGTTATAAAGCATTTTAACTTTTATAAAGCAGAAAGTGCGCTATTAGCATGCTAGTTGTCGTTAGCTTTACTGTGACGGTAAAGCTCTGGCTCTCTGAAAGTTGTGAAAAGCGCATTTAAACGAATCGCTAGGATGCTCAGAATGCATTCGGTAAGCGAGCGATACATGTGGACTGCTGCAACGAGTTTAAAATAAACTAATGCTCTTTTTTTAATCTTTATAAGACGGTAAAATTCAGGTACAACACCTTTAATTGCTTCTGATATACAGAAAAATTACCATTTTGGCTGTAAAACAAATAAAGCATAACAAATAGTAAATAGTAACACTTTTTTTATTTCTTTGTTATATTTTATTCACTCTATTTGGGGCATTTGTTATAATTGTATCTTTATTTTAACTCGTGGCTCAGAAATTCCCTTCTGGCATTTAAAAAGGAAAACATTTTCTGGTCTGATAATTTATAATAAGGCTATGGCTATAAACTTTAATTTATTGGTATTTTGTTCGATTGCTATTTTGCTGTTTGTTGACTTTTCCATTTCAGGGTTGTCAGTACAAATACAGTGTCTAGTGAATTTGTTTAGCTGAATTGGACTGTATCCTATTTTATTGAAATGTAGATTGATTGAGAATGATTGACTTAATTCGCAGTAGCATCTCTCAGTATTATTTTACATATCACGCGTAAGATTTATTGTGCTGTTGAATAGAACATTACCTTTTGCATTGCAGACATTTTGACAGCTTCACAGAACATCACCAAACATCACAAATACAGTAGATATTCGCCCACACATTTTCTGTGTGAGAAAACCGTTCAACTCTGGGAAAACTTAAGACTTGTGTTTCCATGGTGTTTAGTCATTAGAGTGGCAAGCAGCAGAGGAAACATTGTCAGTTAAAACATGCACATCTTTACAGACAGACATGAAAAACTCCTACTTTCTTTTGATCTATGTCTGTCTTACATTTCAAGCAAAAGATGTGTCTTTGAATGTTGAAAGTAACAAGTGAATTCAAAAACAGAATAACAGAATTTAATTATTTATGGCTACATTTAATTATTTTTGCTCTTTACCACATTTTTGGTAGCAGAAGATTGACCGTTGGGCTAATCAAGTACATATACAGAGTCTGATTTATTCATTCAACCCAATTAAACTAACTTGTTGATAGATTTTTTTTTTTTTTATTGATGTACTTATTATATTATTGTTATTATTTTTATTAGTATTAGAAATAGTCAATATATATTATATCCAATATTTGTTCTTCTGTTGTAGCAATTTTCCAATAATCATACTAATATTTCAAAATCTATAGCATGGCCCATAAAGTGTCATAGTTTTCTAAAGGTGCACTGTTTATTGCTTGTCTCCATGGAAATGTTATTGCTTTGCCTGGAATGTTCCACAGTATGGCATTCATTATCTATCTTCACGAGAGATGTAATGCAGATGACGCCACTAAGTCCTTTACAGGTCAGATCTGTGCAGAGGCGATCCTTCTCACAGTAAGAATGCATGTTTTTCAAGATATGTTTGAGCAATAAAAAGATAAATGTGTTTAATACCATACAGTTGGTTAATACCTTGCAAATTCACTTTTCACTTTTTTAAAGAAAGTAAATTGGGCTTAATATGGGATAATATATATATTTTTAAAAGGGTTGTATTATTATGACAATTGAGGAAACAAATATTAATGTCTTAAGTAAATTTTGAACTCACTGTCAACATTGAGAACAAACTGGCAACATAGAATCTGGGACAGCTGAGAAAAGAATATCTGCAGTAAATATCTGACCAATACCAATATGCTGCACTGTATGAAATATTTGGATATCAACAATATTAGCACCGCTCATTCCTTTGATGAATATGACATTCCAGCTGGTGGTAAGCCTGAGACCACATGAAACATGTTCTATCAATGCGCCCCTTTAAGACTGACGTCACCTTTCTGAAGAAGCACATATTTGCTCATATATCCGTGAAAAACATGAACCGCCTCCACATCCAGCTCATGTGTTTCGTTTCGGATTCTGCTCTTCAGGTATTACAGCTGACATCAGTACGTGTGAACCGTGAAGTGCGCATGTGAACACAAGTAGGCCCTGACTCCTGTTTTTAATGTAATGGAAAAGGTAAATTACACATACAATTTCTGGCATTTCAACCTTGTTTGAACAATTTTCTCTGTTTACAGCCATATCACTCTGAGGATGAGAGCTGATCTTTTATTTGCTCTCCCTCGTCTCTTTCCAAGTATTGGGCAGGTGTTCTGGTGCAACATGGCCTTGCTCCTTATTGGCGGCACTGTGCACACACATGTAAGTCCCTGATGCTCTCCCTAGGCCCGGGCGTTTCTCCGACTGTAATGAGAACGGGGATAACTGCGCTCCATCAACAGCTGAGCCCCGCAGCTCCTGTCAGCTTTAAAAGCGCACAACAGCCACCGGCCATGCAGTTGCTAAGGAAATACTGGTTTCTAAGCAGGAGTTGGCACCGACACATCCCCAAAGTTAATACAGGAGATTGGATGCTGCTGGAGTTGATTTGAAAGATGTAGCTATAAAGTCTTTCATTTATGCATTCTTGTTCTCTAAAGAATTGAAGGGAAAGTACTTGGGAATTTGTGAAAAGACAGTGACAGAAAGAGGATGATTTGATTTTAAAGTGGTTCAAAGTTGTTCCATGAATGTCCCCAAGAAAGTCAGTCACTTTGTTATGTTGTTATAACAACTCTGTGCCATAGGAAACTTTTTTCTTTCTTAGTCCATCAGTCTTGCCTGGAAAGTTCAGAATGATAGCTCTTAATATTTTAGATACCAGTCTGGTTACCATTTTCATCTTCTCGAGGTTAGATGGGTGTGATTGACAGGTGGATTATCCAACAAGGGAGAAGCATGGCCCATCCGTATCAAAACAAACATTGCTGCTTACAAGGGAAAAAAAGCTAGAAAAAATATATCACACTCACTGAAGACCTCACAGATTTGCGAGCTCAACAAGAAAAACGTTGAACTGAGGCGAGAGAAGTTATATTTTGTTCTAAGTGATGGATGGCCAATGAGCTTCTTTGTTTCACAAGCATCACATATTTAAATAAAAGAACAATAAATTAAAGTTAGTCTTTCCATTGTATAAATACCCAATGTTATTTCAGTCCAATCCTTGACAGTCGACTTGGCAGTCATCCATCTCCTTATTATTGCTTTTTTTCTGCAGCCAAAAGAACATTCCACAGGTATCCATCAATAGTTTTCATCGTTGGAGTTTTAAATCTGAGTTGCAGCATCTCCAACAATTAGTATCTCCCACTGAATAATGTGCATTTTGATATATGTTATAAAAGATAAAATGCTTTTAAATGTATAAATGTTTTTCAAGGTATTTTTGAACAATAATAACACATGTAATTGAATAAATGTAAGATAGGTTTAAGGCCAGACTATGAAACATTTCAGGCGAAGCATGGTTCACAGTTCACCTTCAAAGGAACAACCTCCATGACACTATTTTTTTTGCACACGCTTCCTTCATTAAGTCAGGCATCCAGACCTCAGCAGATGTGCCTCAATGAAACCCATCTAGAGCCTCACATTCACTTTGGTTATAATTATTAACTTCACGCTGACAGATTTTCCTCTGAGTAAAAGCCAGTTTAATTTTGCTTTGTGCAAGTATGCCAAATGTAAGACAATTCAATTGGTGTGACTAGTCCACGCAATATTAGAAATTGGGGTAGAAGAAATAGTTTGAGCATCTGGAGAAATGGCAAAATTGTTGGTTGAAAATCAAAATAGCTTTAATTTCATATTTGTGTTCCACATAGCTATGCCAACGTCTGCTTTGAGTAATCACAGACGCGCAAAATATTTATTAAGGACCATTACATAGCACACTATATTTTGTTTTAATGTTTCACTCCCGACTTTACCTGCTGGCTCTATCTTAGCTAAGAAATGTGTGTCTGAGCTGGAGAAACCGCAGTGCTCCATACCTCTGTCGTAAAAGTAACCACAGCCCCTGATGGAAGACGTGGCTCTCAGAAGAATTACACCACAAGGCCAGGACACCTAAAGCAAGCGACTATAGAAAACACTCTAAGGCAGGGACTCTCATATCAAGATAATATGTCTCCTTTGTATTATCTTTAATGGACTACATTTGGGACTTCTGAACCAAGAATTATAGTGACTAACAAAACAGGCTAAACTAAATCTTACATTTTTAGGGCTAACGAAGAAACTATATCTACTCAAAACCTTGCAATAATATACTTAAGGTGAGTTTACACTTGTGGGACTAAACTGTAGGACCACACCAGGTCTACAGCTGTACATAACTGGGCTCAAACCTTTCTAAATGTACAATCATCAAGACTAAGCGGAGTCAAGCGCTATAAAGCTATTGGTTTGGACTAAACAAGATCATAACCAGAACTAAGTCAACAGTAGGCTAATTGAAGGTGCACTTTACAACTTTACTGGTGGGGGATTGGTACCTGCTTGTCTCCGTGGAGATGTTATTTCGCCTGGAATGTTCCACGGTATAGCATTGAAGGGTCTGTACCCATTTTTTTTTTCATGTTATATAGTAAGATCTATTTTCACCCCAGCAAAGATATATTGTAAAAGCATGTATTCAGGTCAAAATGAGACCGCAGTCAGAATGTTAATATAGCTGTGAAAAGTGCTTATTAACTCATCACGCTGGGTAATTAGGATGTTGGGAATGCATTAGGTTGTCAGAACGAGCAACCAGGGTGAGCACTTCAAAACTATTTCAAACTATGCATAAGATGTCTGTACCTCCAACCGTACCCCTGTACCTTTGAGCGCTGCTGTTGACACTCTGATGTGGTCAGATAAACGCAGTGTGTGGGTGTATTAATCGCAGTAGCTGGAGGAGGGGATCCAGCGGTCGCTCTGGCCTACTTTCCTCCATCACACCGCTCCTTTCTCTGGGGAGCAGCGGAGGTATGGAAGAGGTTCAGCCACGCTTGGCCTGTCACTGCAACATGCCCAAGACATCTCTGAGGGGGAAGGGAGCTGTCAGCCCTCACTGTACAGGAATGAGGTGCAGCAAACTGTTACCAGATATACACGTAACGATGCAATTGTACTGCAATAAAAAGTACACAATTCAAATGTAATATTTTTGGTTGATTTCTTGGTATTTTATTTGTTTTATGATTTGTATGGGCAATGTGTATTTCATTATTATTGTACATGTATTCACCTTTTTATATTTACTTTGCAAGTAAATGTATGTAGAATTATATTTAATAATATTTTTTTGTTTTTTTACTTTTTATAAGTGCACTAGTTAATTGGCTTTGTGGAACACTCTAGGCAAAGCATTACCCTCTCCATGGAGACGAGTAGGTGGTTTACCCTTCACCAGAAAAGTTACATACTGCACCTTTGATAAAGTTATATGTATTTGCTCATACTCCAGTTTCACAGCTCTATTTGAAGTTTTTAGCTAACATTAATAAGCAACTGGTGTGGTCCAAATTTGGAAACAGTTTTATTGAAATCTAATTTGTCTATTATATCAACATAACCTTCTATTATGCTTAAATTTGTTCTGTTCACATTTACTTATGCATTTACTTTGCCTGCTTAATCTCAGCGCCCACAGATGTTTGTGTTGTGTTGAAATTCCTTAAAGATGAGCCATACAAATTTCCACCTAGATTGACGCGTTGTGTGTGCTCCCCTCTCCTCCCCTCTCCTCCCACTCGTATCCTGGGGCTTCGGCTGTCACTGGGTCGAGCTGGAGCAGGTACACATCCATAATCATTACGGCAGAAGAGGGGAGCCATGCTAGCTCGGGTACAGGTGTGCAAGAGCAGACACAGCCATATGGGAAATATTACAACGAGCACTTAAGATGCACAAAATGAGTTCAGTTCAATACACTTCCTTTATGCATTCATTTATAGTGTGACACGGTTAAAGGTGCACTACGTCACTTTGGTGGTAGAGGGGAGGTCCGACACCTGCTTGTCACTATGGAGATGTGACGGCTTTGTCAGGAATATTCCCCAATGTGACTAAAGAAAACTTGAAAAACAAGAATTTATATTGTGAGCGGGATTGCCTCACCACAGATCTGACATGTAACTTGTTTTTGTGATGCTGCCTGCTTGTCTCCATAGAGGTTGATACGTTTAAGTCCATTCTGTGGAACATCCTAGGCATCCTAACCTTTAGGAGGCCGAAATGAATTGTTATTTTCTATGTTACTTGAGTTAACTTTGGTTGGAATTAATTATGGATTAGATTACAGACTTTACACAAAGAGACACAAACTAATTTCTACTATAACAATTCACAAACATATTATTTTAATGTATTGTGATTATTGATTGTGAATTGTAAGAATGGATTTGGTTTTAATCTGGGATATTTACCCACAGGATCAAAGTACCGGTAACCATTTATAATAATGGCTAAACATTTTCCTGTTTCACTTTTTATCCAGTTACTTGTCCAAACAGACATGGTCCTGTTGCCATTGGAAACGCCAAGGTAAGAGTTGTCAAGTCGAAGGTTATTGTGGATAAAGATTCTTGATTAGCGCTCATCTTCAGAGTGAAGCCGGCACTCCGCACCTCTCGTCCTCTTTATATTAGACAGATGGTCGTAGGCAGATGGCAGCGCATGAAATTCACCTCACAGCACCAACCACTGCTAACTCCGACTGGTGAGTGTTTTCAGGGGCCCCTTTGACCATGTCGCCAAATCAATCAAACGCACAGTACTTTTGTTTTTATTTCATTTTTTATGCTAAAATAATGAATATATATAATGGTTAATTTTTCAACAAGTAGTCAAAGTGTGTGGTACTCCTTTGTGACAATACATTTAGCCAATCCTTGAAACTATTACTTAAAACTATTGCAAATAATTTATCTCCAGTCATTTATATATTAATTTATTTATTATAAATTATATTAACAGTCATTGGTTTATACTGACAATTGCCTATACATTTTTAAAAGCATTTTGTCACTGAGGTCTTTGGACACACGCATTTTAACTAGACTCATAAACCGGCAAGAATTCACCAACTAATAATGAGTCAAAAATAATCATAGTGTGTTTGATAATCATTATACAGACTCTCAAACACACACACAAAAATACCTCTTTAAGCACAAAGACTGTGCCATTATTCAATCTAAATTTAAAAAAAGAAAAAAACGATTTCAGATTTCATCATTCAATTGTAAATATTTTCAATCTAGATGCCGTCATTTGCCATATTTCAACTTCATATGTTGATAATGTATTTACAAAGTCCCAATGTACAACAGAAAAAAAAAAAAAATGACTGGTCGACTAATCGAAAAAATCAATGAGCTGACTAGTAAACAACTAAAATAATCGATAGTGACAGCCCTTGTGACTATCTCGGACTGGTTTTTCTCGTATATGGTTCAACATCAGTACCAAAAGTGCGCTATCGAGCGCACTGACTTCTGATCCTTTGAAGCTGGATAAATTATCTACCATTATAATTACACCAAGCTTGTTCCTAGACAATTAAAGGAAACATTGCCTGGAGTCAAATACTTTTGGTGAAAACACGTTATGAGTCAAGCTATAAAATGGAAGATTAACAACAGGCAGCCTATCCAGTGAGAGTGTGCGGCTCCCTGTAGGCATTTTTGGAGCGGATCCCTGTCCCAGTTTGATTCTAGTCCAGAGAATGGGTCGCCCTGATGCCCTCTGACAGATTGAGGCTGAGGGGTGTGTCCTGCCCCCCACGTGTGCATCTGTGTTTACTCGTGTATTTGAATATCTTTAGGGACGATGCATTTTTTTCACAGTAATGGCAGGAACTCCACACACTTGAGGAATGGGACCACCGTAATGTTGTTTGTTTGTTTAAGCCAATCAAATCTCATCATGTTTTCAATCATGTCTTCCTGCTGTTTTTTCCGCCCGAGCTTTTCAAACTCACCAAATGGCTTTTTAATAGTGCTTTTGCTCATGTGAATCTAATTCCAACAATAATTTATTAATCAGAGTTTTTTAATGCCGCAATAAAAGAACGATTAAGGGAAGTGTTTGGAGGCTCGTATAGTGTGGCTCCTGTCTTTAGGGGGCTCGAAATGAAAAATAAAACGGATACACTGAAGCTGAAGACAATATTGTTATTTGATATTTTATCGCTTGGATGTAAATGTAAGTTTAACAGCACGAGCAATAAACATTTTCAACAACACATCTATAATCATCACAACGCTGATAAATGTATCCATGCGTTTCAGTATAATTACAGATTAGGGTTTTTTCCCTAGCAATTAACAATATAAAACAAAAAAATATATCTTCTGAACGTGAATAAGTATTGCATAAAAGGAAGTTGAAACCCATAGATAGCATGTGAGAGTCTTGAGGGGCTGACGAAGAATTTGTTTTACTGAATGATTTACTTCTGGGAGCTTCTTTGCTGCGTTTGCGCTTCACCCGCATCATAACCGGAATTAAACTGGAACTAAACCAAGACTGGAAGGACCAAACCAAGCCTGGAAGGACCAAACCAAGACTGGAAGGACCAAACCAAGACTGGAAGGACCAAACCAAGACTGGAAGGACCAAACCAAGACTGGAAGGATCAAACCAAGACTGGAAGGACCAAACCAAGCGTGTCATGACTAAACTGGGGCAAAACCAAGACTAATATGATTGCAGCGTTGTGGATTTTTCGCTCAATAGGGATCAAATGAACAGTTTGAAAGATCCTCGGATTTGACTCAAAATACAGCACGTTCCATTGCGAGCCTTGGCGGAGGTCTTTGCTGGTTTAGAAGTGGTATGTATCTATTTTTCTTTATTTACTTACATAGCTTACTTATACTTTGAATGTAGCATATTTCTGTTGATTTATTGCCGTAGTAGACAGTATCCAGACAGTAGTAGACGTCTTCTGAATTATTACACATTTTATGAGTTGTCAACTAAAGATGTACTTATTTCCAATACATATTCGCAAGCCTAGACAAAGCCCTGTAGGCATGTCTCAACATAAACGCCAGAGACTGCTGCTGTTGTAGCAAAACTTGATTTACATTTTATGCATACAGCCTGTATACATTGCCGAACTAAGAAACGCTTAAAGCTAAAATATTGCTCATCTCAACACCACCAAGCATTGTATTCAATTACTGGCGTGTAGTTGTGGGGTGAATTCCACTAGTCTAGCCCGGAGTATCTGGTGATCCGGCGAAGCGTGGCCTTATCCTTTAATGAGCTAGCGCGTGGTTGGATGCTCTGTCTGTGAAAGTGAGGCGCCCTCTGCATTAATTGAATTATGGCTTGTGTGCGATAAGAATGTGCATGTGAGAAACAGCCTGTAAGTTATACAGCGGTCCTATCAGTGTTAAGCGCGATCCATAGACACAAAAGCGCATTGCACTGCCAACAGCCCAGAGAGTTTGGATGGATGCGAGACAATTTGGCAGAAGAAACTAAATCCTGCCAAAATGGAGATGTGTTTCAAGTGGTTTTTGAGTAAGAAATGCATGCTCCAAATGTCTCGACAGCTTAATGTCCGTATGGTTCAGTGCTAAGCATTCACAAAAATAAGTTTCTCCCCATTTTTGTTTCATCTTCCAAATCACTCCCTCGTTTTGATTTGCTTAAAGGTCAATAATGTACTCTAATGCGTCCTGTGTCACTGCAAATGTCTGTTCCTCACTAAATTAATAAAGATTTTTTTTAAAAATCTGGCTGGGTTATATACAAGAGGAATTGTGAAAATAATCTCTAAAATAAAAAAAATCTGAATCAGAAAATGTTTTTTGCTAATATACAGTATGGTCAAAACAAAGCAAAACCAGCAGTGCAAAATCAATGTATATATTGTTGATGTGAGTAGCTTAAAGTATAAAATATTGATGCAAACTTAAAGGGGCACTGTGAAAATATTCTTATCCAGAGTCTGAAGCCTAACCTAGATTGTGTGTAGCACTCTGATTTGAGTTTTGACATTTATCAATCTTGAAAGACGAATACTTCAAACTGATTGGTCGACCTTTCCCATTCCCAAATAAACAAAATGCCTTTGCATGTTCTTCACAAATAAAATACTCTATATTTCTGCTAAAATAGATGTCAAGCCTCCTGAACCACCAGTGCTGCAGGGACTGGACTAATTACAGGACAGGGAACGATGAATTCTCATGAGTTTGTGAACACACAAATATCGCGGGAATTCATTGTGCTGGCCAGGTTATCCGACATCTGCTGCAGCATGTGAACTATATTTCAGAAGCAAGTTCCAAGTTTGTGCTAGTTTTTAAGGAATTGTTTAGGCTGTATGCTTTATTAACCAGTCCAGTATGGTCCAGCATGTGTGCTCGACCACCAAGGACTTTTCTGATTCTGCTTGTCTTCCTGGAGATATTATTGATTTCCTTGGCGTGTTCCACAGTATAGCATCAAACTTCTTTATCGCCATACAAGTCATACAGGTCATATCTATGGAGAAGCGACCTTGCTCACACTAGAATGCATGTTTTTTAACACAAAACTTCAATTGAATAAATACAAAAAAACTTAATCACAGACAAAGCAATAACATCTCCTTTAAGAGAAGCAGGTGATCCTCCACCAGAAATGTTATGTAGTCTCTTTCCTTTCTTTTTGAAAGTAGTGTTTGTCTAAATGTTGTGAAAGTAATTTAGTTAAATGTATTATTTTGTAGTATTTTGTTTTGCATGTTTCATACAATTTTCAACCCAACATCTTTTGTTATAAAAATCGTAGTTTGAACCTCTTCTCCTAAAACTTCTCACCTCAACACTTTGTATTGACTGACCGCTCTGGTACAACCCATGGGTCAGAGGCGAGCGCATTTGTTGTTCGATCACTGATTAGCCAAAAACTAAACAGTCTGGCCTCCTCCCTGCTGAACCGTGTCAGTCTTTAATGGGACAAACAACAGCTCCACTGCTCACACAAACGAATGAGGAGCAGGAGGAGGGGAAAGTGGTGGTTTAGTGATTCACCTCAGCCTTTTCTTACTCTGTGAATGCCCCAAGAGCCACAAGGAAAATACCTCACAGCTGTTCTGTCTTTAGCCAGGCCATTCCAGTGGTACACGCTCGCAAGCAGGCAGGGGCCCACTCCTCAACACCATTATAGGCGCCAAAACCTTTCACACCCCGATTTGACCAAATGAATACTGTGAGTAACGTTACAAATCAGGCCTAAACTGGATCCACCAGCGATTACATCTGGAGAACAGTTGGCTAAACAGAGCAAACTTCAAAAGAAATGCGCACGAATTGAAGCAGGCACACTCAAGTTTAAACAAGGATCAAATTGGAATTAATCAACACTGAATAAAACAATACCAGGACGAAACCATGTGACTTTAGGACATTTGGACTATACTCAGGGCTATACTTGGTTTCATTTAATATAACCCAAAATAAATCAGGACAAGGAGTTAGAATCATAAAACCACGCTTGAACATAAACGGCAGAGCTGCACTACGGACTTCTTCAACATAGACTTGAGCTGTAGGTCGTAATAATCATAATTAACCAGTCACTAATGTCTTTTATTATTACTATTTTATTGGGATTATAACGATTTGGGAGTATATTGTGAGTTTATTCTGACTTTTTTTTTGCATTATCAATAAATAGCTTACTTTTTCTGTACAAGTTATATTTATTTTTGAATGAAATCTTACAAGCTTGTGGTTTTGTAAGTACAATTTGTGTCAGATTTTTGATCAGATCATAAAAATATTTTAGCTTTTGCCATGCTTGTTTTAGTAAACCAAGATTTTCTTTCGCCGATTACAGCCCTATACTAAATCTGAACTAGCACAATGACTAAAACTATCTGTCCGAACTGACATGACATGACAAAACCAGCACTTAAAAATCTCCAAACCAGTGTTACTCATACAACAGTCAGACCCACTGAGCTACAAACGTATTTGAACCCTTCTCTCACTCTTCTGAAACCGACTTAAAGTTGAAGAAAACATTTGAAAGCTCCAAAACAAAAGAAGAAAAAAAAAATAGTTCGGGTTAGGAGTATCACGTATGCTGCAGGGAATGTCAGTGTCACGACCTCAAAGGGAGAAGCCAAACGGATCAGCCTCTTCGCGCTTATCTCGCTCCCATCTGTAGTAGATTTGGTGACACGAGGTGCACAGAGGGAGCCCGAACACTTACAGCCCCCTCTGCACCCTCCCAAAAACAAACAAAGGGACTTCTCTTGTTCGCGGGCTGGCAAGGGAGGCTCACAGCATGAATAATTAACAAGAGCCAAACAGTACGCAATTTCACTATATCCTGACCTAACTTCTCTGGTAGTCTGGCTGTCAGCATCAGTAAAAACACATTTGAGGAAATTCTGAAATATTTTTTATAAATGTTGTCAACCTATAGCACACAATGTCAAGCTGTCAGTCAAGGAGGTCTTTCAGTAGTTCAGACTCTGGAGAACTGCTTTTAAGTTGAACTAATAATGTATAATGAATAAGAAAGTACATCATAATAGCTGTAGAGACTAAAGATTGTTGCCACACACAAGCCAGTAGTTCTCAAACTTTTCACACCAAGTAACCACCAGATCTAACTCTAGACTATTTTGGGACTAAACTAGGAATATTTAGTCAATATATAGTCAAAAATAGGACTGCACCATTTATACAGTAGAACTAACAAAGGACAAATCCAAAATGTGAATAAAATTGACTCTGTGTTAGGCAAATACTAGAATTGCAGAGGAATCCGTGTACCACAGTTTGAGAAACACTTAGATAGGCTATAAGATATGAACAAAAACCTCATACTATTTAAACTCCCTTTAGAGGTAGATATATGTTACTGATATTATGTCAAATTAACTTTTGTGATCTTTCGGACATGTTCGTGCCATGTTTTAGTAATCCTGTATCGTCCTGCACCTGAGGCTTAAGTGCTTGGAAAAATTCAGTTTTCACCTACCCCTTTTCCCCACCCATGTCCCTGTATTTACTTGCTTTATATTCCTGATCATAACTGCAGGGTTAAAAATGTTCCATTGCCATTTTTCGACAATAAAAACATGCATATGAAAGTCTGCAGCTTTTTGTTACGGTGAAATGCCAAAATTTAAGCCAATCAACCTGTTTCTATTTTAGGCCGTTTTAGATCAATATTGCCGTTTATGATGAGCAAAATGTAAAAAATGAATAAAATGTCAACATATTTTTTACTTTATTATTAAGTACCTGCAAAAACAAAACATGTCACCTATAACCAATGCCACCTTTATACTTTTGCTTTGTTGTGTTTAGTTAAAAATGTTAAAAAAGTTTAAAATGCAACCTTGTTTTCAGAATATGTCACCAACTTTTCTCAAAGGAAAGTCAAATAATCAGTTCATCTTCAAAACAGAAGGCTATGTATGTGTCACTAAAACAAGCCAGGAGAGTGAGTGAGTGAGTGAGTGAGTGAGAGTGAGGACGTGAACGAGGGGCGTGTGCGTCAGATGTTTGTCCCCGCCCACTACGCGCCGTTGGACGCGCGGCTCTGCTCTGCGCTCAGTGCGTTCGCCAAACTGTTTGCATACCAGGCTCCCCTTTGCACCGCATGCTTGTCCAAATTGGGATCGCAGATCTCGGAGGAGCGCTGGAATTTATGAGTTGGACGCAGCCGGGTGCATTTCGCCTCCTTGGACATCCCGACTGACACACGTCTTCGCCTTGTACACCAAACTCGACATTGTTTTGAAGCTTTTTACGCACGATTTTGTAGTTAGACTTTATCGGGGAATCGTCTTGTCACGGGGTTCCAACACTGAGCTGCGCTTTGAGGTAAGAACAAACACTCGTTAATGTCTCTGGCTTCGTTGTTTCACTTGCAAGACTTGAGTTAAATTGCTGGCTTTTGTGAGCTCCTTGTTTAACGGAGGCGGAATTCTAAACATCGTGTCTTCAGGGGCAGAGATTTGGGCTGTGTTTGATTCTTCACTTACTTTCTTATTGCAAGTTTGTTCACGGAGAAAAGCGCATCGGAAAAATACATTTAAAACAAGTTTAAAGTGCGTTGTTTAGTGTCGTAACGCAAACCTCTTTGACCTCCCCTGCAATAGTTGACTTATCCATTGACTGGGGGGAGTAGCTGTCATTTAAACAGTTTCATTGTGCGCCACGGTCAGAGAGCGCGTGTAACAAGGGTAGTTTGAGGGATGTGTGTCACTCCTGAATCTGGCCGCCTTCCCACGGGGCTCCAGCCGCGCGTCCCCCCGTAAAGGAGGAGGCGGAGGCGGCTGTGCGCGCAGGGATTGTGTGGGGTCAGCAGATGGATGCGTCTGACGGCTGTACCTTTGCTGTAGGGCACGAGTTCACTGTCACACTGCATTAATCAAAAGAGGCATCAGCACCGAAACAGCTCGTCCCATCCACTCTGTTTGATCATCACGGAAGCCTGTGGCATGTGACTATGACAGGGACACTAAAAGCTCCACTACCACTTCTTAAAATGTTGTGACAGTGTGCCATAATGAACTGAATGATCTGCAAATATAACCACTTTTTCAACCAGTACTTTTGCTAACATATATTTCAAATTGCTTATCGCTGATGTTGCATATTTACATTTTAATGAATTATATTTTTAGTATTTTCTATTATATGTCCCAACTGTTTTGTACTTTTCGATAACAGCACAATGAGTATGCAAATTTAAACACTGGAAAGCAACTAATATAACTAAAGTTCTGGCTATTCATCAGCAAGTTAACTTAAGATGGACAGCATGAAACTTTTTGCCTACATAGACAAAACCAGTGATGTATTGCAGACTAGTATAAACCATAATGAAATTTTGCCTGAGGGTATCGGCTCCCAGGGACCCATTAACACAAGTCAGTGTCTGGGTGAGTGTGCAGTCCTCCACTGTTTTGCCCCAAGTTAAAGTCTGCACCATTCAGTGCAGCTCTCAATCTCGTCGTGTCTGGAGCAGAACACCATCATCTCCCGCCCAGCAGCTCTGCCAGACTGACAAATCTGCATCTGTTATTCTGTCTGTGATTAATGGAATGGACCGCGATGCCACTGCTGCAACATGCACAAAGCAGTGTCTTTCTATAGCCTCGGAAGAACTGCTGCTTGGGATGTATATGGAAAAACTAAAGCTTTTTCAATGATTATCAAGATTTCATTGGACATTTTTTTGTTCAAAAGTATCACATTGAGCTTTTTTTATATGACAAAGGGGCAGATTTTGGACATAACCAGGGCTAACCAGGACAGGCTTAAACAAGAACGTTAAACTAAAACTATAAAACTAATTAAGCAGTTCTAAAGATAGGGTTATCATTGCAGAGATGTATCAATCTTAATTAAGTATAAATTGGTTATAATCCAGCTCTAAACACAGGCTAAACCAGGATAAATTTAGATCCAAACCACTTTTTAAGCAGGAGAACACATACACACAGACTGCTTATTCACCCGCTAATGGAGATCTTAATAAACTAAGGGTGCATTCATACAGTAGATTAGAATTGGAACTAAACCAGGAACTAAACATGGACAAGGCTAGGGCTGAACCGGGACTAAAACAGTTCCCAATCAAGTCTACATCAGATGTAAACTGGGCTCAAACTGGGACCAAACAAACAAAGTGTGTGTGAACCAATCCAAACTTGAACCAGGAAGAGGGCTGCGTTCACACTTCGCACAATCACCACATCAACTTTGGGACTAAACAGATTAAACCCAGAACTAAACCAAAACTAGACAAAGACTAAACTAGAGGTAGAATGGGACCAAACCAAATCTGCATTAAGACTCAATTGGGCTCCAAATAGGAACCAAAACCAAAACATCTCCAAACAGATGCTTGAAGTTTTTCCCCTCAGTACTGATTTTTCTTTGCAGATTCCAATGACTAAACCTCCCCTTCAGTATTTCTTTACTCAATTCACCTAGACTGTTTTGAAATTGTTTTGTTGCTGAGTGATTGATACAGCTGCAAGCACGGGCCCTTTCCCAATCTTCACTATAATTAATACAGGGAATAACGTTTAGCTGAAACAATGCACCTTCTGTATGTATTTTTCACTGTAGGTAGTAATTAGTACGCAGCCCTTCAGTGTTTATGGCAATAGCAAATCTCCATTGAGTAAAGCTAGTATTTATTCCACCTACAAACCTGTAACACCTGGTATGAGATTTGCCACTGGCGCTCATGGGGCACTCATTTGAATAGCAGCTCTATAATGTGTTGTGGCTAATCACACTTTTGCTTGTGCCAGCGCTAGCAAGTGTTAACAATGAAACCTACAGTCTTTGTCGTGTTGTTCTTGTTAGAAAAAAAAATGGGTGTGAATTGATGTGTGGTGGCTCCAAGCTGCAAGGAGCACAGCAGTGAGTGACTCGGCCTGGCAGAGTAGCACTCATTAAAAGCCTAAAATTAATCAATCTTTTGGTTACACATGGCTTCTCCTGATCCTAATTTCCCATAACACGCCTCCTCCATATATTAACCTCTTATTCCAACATATCAGGCTGGCAATGAGGCAAGAGCAGGCTGCATTTTTGGCTGGCCATTTTGACTTTGGATACTCCCACATTTTCTCCTATTTTTCTGTCTGTGTAGAGCTGAACAGCATTATGCAAACATGAAGCATGCTTTTTCTAGGTTGAATAATGAAATTACAACAGAACTTGAATAAGAGGGACCTTATGCAACTGATTGGAAGCAACCTTTGCTGATTGGCCTCATTGACATGCAAAGCACACATTCTGATATATTTTACACTTTTGTTGTTGAAATGACATACGTTTGATGTTTTCATTGGTATCATGGTGTTACTAAGCAGTCAAAATGGTAAATTTCAAGTTTGATTTTGATACCAAAGAAAAGGCTTGATGCCACACTCATACATTCGATACTACAATCATAAACTTTTATAATAATAAGTGTTCTTGAACTAGTTATGATATAGATCAAACCATTCTCAAACTCCACTTGAGTACATGAGTAGTTTCAAAACTACGGTAATTTCAGTAATCAGTTAGTACGGCATCTGGATACTGTTCCTAGTTAAAAGTATTTGGTGTACAATTTGAAGAATGCAATGTGGTGCATGCAAAGTTGAAAGTATAAATGTAATCATATACTGTGTATATATATATATAGATATAGATATAGATATAAAAATAAATAATATCTGACGGCAAGAAGTGTTTTTTTGTTTTGTTTGGCATTTGCATGTTCTTCTAATGTTTGGACAGACAGGTTTTGGGTTTTCTATGGTGGCTGCTTTGGTATTCTGTGTGGTATGTATGGGTCAAATGCAAGAACAAATGTATGGATTTTGTGAAAAAGTATACCTTCATCATACCTTTCCAACCTACTGTATGTGCATTTTTGGTAAATGCCATACTATGAAACATATCAGGCAAAACAATTATACATCCCTCCATCTGGACAAGTAGGTGTGTACGATATTTTTCAGAATATGGTCCACAGATTCGGAACAAATGTAGTTTAACCTTTACTATACAGGCCTTGCTATACTGTACCTCATCCATTGCTCCGCTTTCCTCACTTTCCATTGTCGTCATCGAGCCTTCAGGTCACATTTGTGTCCATATTGATAGGTTCAGAGCAGTGAAGGAGAGAGGAAAACACGCCTGGGTCATCAGTCTCCACTCCCCACTCATGCATAAGCTCTGTACAGCCGCAGCAGTGGTCCGTAGAGAGCCGGAACTAAATGGAGTATCTATTGGCTCAATGAGAAAATTGCTTTTTTCGATTGCAAGAGGACCCTTCATTTAACGTGTGCGATGCAGAGAACTCAACCAGTAATGGGTTTGGCATCTCTGTTGTCAGGAGAGACCGGAGAAAATGAATTTAGCTTTTGCAGCAGGCAGAAATGATTCACTCTCTGAAAAGATGCAGTTTTCATAATATATTTAGAAGCCACAGAGGTGTGTATTTGTTGCATCTGTCAGTTCTGTTTTAGAGTTGTCTTGGTGTTGAGAAGTTGTGGTTTGGTTCAGTCCACCGAGGAGATTTCTTGGCTTGGGTCATGAAGTAACTCATCTAAATGAAACATGGTACTGTATAACTGTATAACATGCCATTTGGAATTTGCTATAGTTTGCTTGAAATCCCCCTCAACTTCACATGCACAATAGGCTAATCCTAGGCTAGACACTTTTACAAACCAATTTCTAGCCTATTTTTTTTAGCCTCAAATGTGTTTACTGAATCCAACAGTTTGTAGTAGTTCATGAATTTTAATTGATTTGAATTTGAATGTATAAGGGAAATAACGCTATGCAAATATCACGTTAGGATATAAATCAAGATTTTTTTTCCAATTCAATATATTGTGAGACTTTTGACGATATGATGTCACGATATTCCGGTTATTGTTTCCTCCCTAGTAGGCAATGCATGGCAAGTTTATTTGTAGAGCACAATTCGTACACAAAGACAATTCAAAGTGCTTCAGACTACAGGAAAAAAAATCATTAAAATCACAAAGACAAGACCGAAATCACAAAACCTTTATTGAAGAAATTTAAAGGTGCCATTTTCAGGCTAGCCGTCAAATAGTTTAAGACATTAAAGATAAGAGCGCAAAGAAAAATAATTTCAGTCATATGCACAGCCGAACAAAACAGTTTTTAGCTTAGAGTAGAGGCCTGTCTCACATCCTCAGGAAGACTGTTCCAGATTTTAGCTGCATAAAACTGAAACGCAGATTCCCCATGTTTAGGCTAGACTCTGGGCACCAGCAGGAGGCCAGTCCCCTGAGGTCCTCAGACTCCGAGATGGTTCATATGGCACTAACATCCGAGATGTACTTTGGTGCTAGGCCATGGAGAGACTTGTATACAAGCAGAGCTGCTTTGAAGTCTATGCTCTGAGCCACAGGGAGCCAGTGCAGAGACCTGAGCACAGGACTAATGTGATCGTACTTCCTGGTTCTAGTCAGAACCCGAGCAGCGGCGTTCTGGATGTACTGTGCAGCTGTTTTACAGCTCGTTTGGAGAGGCCAGTGAGCAGGCCGTTACATAGTCTAATCTACTAGAGACAAACGCATGGATAAGTCTCTCCAGGTCTGGTTTAGACACTATACTTTTGATTTTGGCAATGTTTTTTAGATGGTAAAAAGCTGCTGATGTTATTGATTTGACGTGGCTGTTAAAATTCAAATCTGAGTCCATTATTACCCCCAGATTTCTAACTTGATTTGTTGGTTTTAGAGCGAGACTCTGGAGGTGACTGCTAACACTTTCTCTTTGTTTCTGTGGGCCAAAGACGATGATTTCAGAGTTGTCTGAGTTCAGCTGGATAAAGTTATTTTGCATCCAAACACTACTATTCACCTTATTCCAGAAGTTGCCATAAGCACCACCGTGAAGTGTGTCCCTCCTTCCGCTTATGTTAGTTCACACCGAGTTGCTGGTCTCGACAGAAAATAAGTTTTATGCAGACCACAGCGCTGTTGGATGTTGGCTTGTTGGTACACATGAACATTGAACATTTTACGCACATCTTTATATTTAAATTTGTTCGATCCGTAGCAAAAAGAGGCAAGTGGGCGGGGTGGAAATAGTATCAAGAAGCTATAAAATGTGAATTAACCGCAAGTGCTTTTCTCACGAGCTGTTGAGACATTGTGGTTTGTTTCAGTTTGCAAAGGGGGTTTCTTGCCTTTGGTCATAAGTATGGATGTCCTCCAAATCTAATTGACTCCCCAGTTTTCCTCACTACCAACACATAAGAAAGTCTTCCATTAAAGTTACTCACTATTACTGTTTGCCAGTGTGGACCAGGATGCAGTGGGTGACCTAAGCTTTAGGGGGGAGAGAAGGCAGAGAAGGCAGGAAGGGCTCGGGGTCTCGCTACTCCGGACATTTTATCAGGAGGAAGCAGACTGGCCTGTTTGAGCTCAACCCAGGAATTCTTCACTGCTTATCTTTGCATTCACCCAATTTCCCTTTATAGCAGCCGCAGCGAGCAGGTAATGAGGTAAAAGGTATGTATTTGTCAAGCTGGTCCTCGTAGATAGCGCACGTTTGCCAAGTCGTGGATGTATTCAAATCACATTTATCTCAATACCCCTATAGCCATTTTTGAACTGCACTTAATGTTTCTCAGAGCTAATAAACCGTTTCGCCTAGGTGTCCATAAAGGCAGTAGAGCTTAGTATCCGATGGTCATTATACGGAGAGAGCGCACTCGCTAAATCTCATAGATGCCTTTAGGGGCCTTTTCCTCACCTTTTTATCCCCTAGATGTATGCAAAGCACATAGGAGGGATTTTTCCCCACGGCACAAAGAAAACCTGGCCTTCTTTTCATGTTAGAGCTTTCAAACTGAAGCACGTTTCCTGGTGAAGACAAGAGAAATGGTGTGGTGTGGCTTCTTCCATCGTGGGTATAGGGGCTCGATTGTCTCCTGAACAAGCGGTTCTTTGATAAGCATGCACAATGGCTGGGTTGACTCAGATTGAACCCCGTGTTAGTTGACTTGGCTCATTGGGCGAGAGGAAGCGCGGTACTAAACTAGGAGGAGACACCGATTGTTTCTTGTTCAGCTGGCTCCGTAGACAAGGCCAGTGCCAATCTTAGTTTAACAGATAAGATTGTGTCCTCTGTTCCGTGTGGATGTCTAAGAGGTGGTAAAATAGAAGTCATATATAGTTAAGGTCATAATCTAGATCTTTGTGTCAGTCCCAAGCCTGGATAAATAGTATGAACGTGCCACAAGGAAACAAAAACAAGTGTTCATGTATAAAAAAAAGAATGACATTCAAGTTAGTGTCATCACAATTCAATTTTGTCTTTGTTTCTTTTTGCAGTCGACCTTACACTTCGACTGTACTGTACGTTTTATGCAGGTGGAGTGACTCTGGACCTTAAGCTGCTGTTAAGGTGGACATTAAGAATCAAATGGCCATAGCACTTGCTCCTATACTCTGCTGTGAGCCGCTGTGTGCAGTAGTTATTTAGGTAATTGCTGTGACAAAGCTCATAATATACAAGTGACACTGATTTACGCAGCTATTGATTTGTCCTAATTCATGTGTCACTTTAATTAGCGAGAAAGGGAACAAAAATGAATTTGACTGCCTCAGCTTAAGTAAATAATGCTGGATAGAGTTATTGTGCGGTGCCAATGTGCCAACTCGGAGAATGATTGCATACAGTACCAACGACAAGTTATTAGATTATTGTTGAAAGTATATTTGTGTGTGTGTCATTTAAAAAGGAATGTGCAAAATATCAAACGTTTCAAGCATTCATATTGATGTTATTTTTTCTCTCTGGGTAAAACTTGACCGTCATTGCCCACTCAGTCACTGCACAATGTGGCCGGTTGAATCATGAAGGGCATCTGACTAGTTCAGTGTGAGCCTGATGATAACGACTAATAACTGCTGAATTTGAAAACATATTGGTTTATTATAATACATATTACATTGTTAAGCATAAAAAGGGAGAGTATTGCATTAGGACAGGCAATACATTATACTGTATTTCAGTTAGCTAGCCTGCCAGCCTTAATCGAAATGAAACAAATTAGAATTTTGTGTTTCAAATAATTGACTATTTCCCAACAATATTCTCTCTTGATACCTGCCTGAATGTCTATCTCGCCCTTTTAAAGTAATGTTTTATGTAATTTATGTACTAATACTCTCAGTACTGTCCCCACAGAGCCTTTTCGGTTTGGGCTGTTTCTCTGAGATGGTACGGTGAATGGAGTGTGTTTTTACTGCCTCTCCCTGTGACTCATAGCTCTAATGCCCCCCTCTCGCTCACTCTCTCGCTCTCTCTCTCTCTCTCGCTCTCTATCTGCTCTCCTGACTCAAGCAGTTTTCAGATGAAATGGGACTCTCGTTTGCTCATTTGTAGCTTCTGGTCTTTCTCTTCTGCAGCCACATTTCCGTTTCGTACCCCATCCTTTTGTTCACTCTTATCCCTGGTTTCCAAGCATGGCTGCTACTTTACTTTCCGTACTCTGGAAGATGGATTTACAATAAGACCTTCATTAGTCATTTGTGGTTATTATAAGAATTTTACTGGTTTTCAAACTTGTCATAGCAACTGCTTCCACCAGAGATTTTTTTTCTCAAGCTGAATAAAGTTAGTCTTTAGAGCACCAAATTAAAATGGTATATTTAGAACCTAAATGTAACTAAACATGAACCACAACCACAATGAGGATGGACTGCAGGTAAATAAACGTAACCAGGACTAATATATGATTGAAAAGAGCTAATGTAGCACTAAATCAGAGCAGTCCCAGATCTAATCTTGGACTAAACTTTAAGGTGGGGTACTGTGAAAGGAAGACGTAAATTGGTCTGACTTGTTTCTAGCTCTCACAAAGCCTTTGGCCACTTTGGCACATCCCTGCATGATTTTCGGGCAAATGCTCTTTCAGATCGGTAAGTGAAACAGCGGGACCGCCGCCATCACACAGCATCAGTTCTTATCCTAAAGTGTAATTTAGGGACACACATGGTTCTTTTCAACGAATTTGGGTTTGATAGATTGAGGTAGATGCTGACAGCAAACAGCGGGGCCTGATTTAGTCCCAAAAAAAAGTGCCTCTTTTACAATACACTTTTCTTTTTGTTTCTTTTATTTTTTACCTCATTTACAAAAGAAAGGTTGGGTTTGCAGCTTTAGCGGTCAGATCAGGACATTAAATAGTTACACCCCATGAAATTCAACCATTGGTACTTGCCCTACAGCACTGAATTTTGTTGCCTTCAGGGGACAAATGCTTTTTTCATGTATTACTACCGCCCAACACACACAAGGCACACACAGTAGAATAACAATATGATAATGGTGACAGTCTCCCACGCTGCAATAGATTTAGTAATTGGGAGTGTACAAACGATCTGCAGGGTGGACGCTGGGTTGTTAAGGCTAACCCAGATAATTGGCCTATTATCATTTTACACGAATGAAGCACACATCGGGGGCTGCATGTGGCCTCATTAGCTGACCTCCCCGCGACTCTGCTCTGAGATTTGAATGCGAAATGTAAGCCGTTTAGCACCAGCGCCAGATAAGTTACCATGTATGATGTAGCCCTGTTTGCCACCTCACCCCGTCTCCCTCTCTCTCTCTCTCCATCGCCGTCCACTGCACAATTACAGACTACTTCTCTGAGATTTATTTTGAGCGTCGCTGAGGTTTGCGTCCCCGTCTGCTAATAACACTTTGCCGTTCCAGTCAATGATAACCGCGCAGACTGGGTACATAAATGCGAAGCAAGCTCGGTTGGCAGCTGTCAGAAGAAGAAAATATATAGGGCTTTTTTATTTATCATATCTCCCTGAAAGTAGGCTAAATGTTTGTGTTGTATGAGCAAACATGCAAAGGGAAGGCCTTAGCTCAGCAGAAAGATCTTTGTTTGAACTTGTAAACGAGTGTAAACTTCAGTGGACATAATTGGGTTGATGTTATTCTTCATCCTGCTATCTTCAGCATTGTAAACTGGTGCGGTCTCGGTACAAATATACTGAGTGGGCACTGCAAAACATAACGTAACTTGAATATTTTGAAGGCAGAATAGTATAAATGCCACTATGGAAGTTTGCAAATGAATAACAATGTCTACTTTACCTTGCTGACAAATTGCACGTCCAGTTAGTAGTAGCTTTCTAATACTATTAGTGCTTACTTTCTCGAAGGAACATGAATATTTCGCATTCCTTATGTAGAAGCAGCAGAGATGGACAATATATCGAAATTTAGATATTGAGAATGTTGTTTTGAAGATATGCAACATTTGAGTGTATCATTTATTGTAGAAAATACGCTCCAAAAAGAGCTGATAAAAACTAAAAAGGAAAAAGTGATGTTGTAAACTCTCAAATAAAGGTATGAGTCGATAGTTTGGCACTTTTGTGATTAATATTACAGACATTTCACGTTTGTCTGTTAAGTAAACCTCATGTGATACATTTAAGGACATGTTTTAACGCATTGCTGTTGGATTGACATAATAATAGGAATATTGTTAAACGAATACTTGCCCACACCTACGTTCAGCATTAGTGGGGTCTCTGTTGAATATTTTGAGGGCAAAAAAATACAAAACCATCAAGTTTGCACATGAGTAACATTGGCTGTGGTTATATACGCTTTCAAAATCAGATTTTTATTTAAAAATCTATTTAAGTTATATAGACACTGGAAAATCATCTGATTTCTTTCTGATCATAATTCAATTTTGTGGTTTGCATGTCTTAAAGGTCAGAAAATCAGATAATGATCAGATTTTGGCGTGCATGTTCATGTATCACCTTGGTGACAGTAAATGTCCAAAGTTGTTTTTGAAGTACTTCTTCAAAAGAACTTGAATATTTTGGGGCCACACAGTAAGAGTACCGTAATCTAGGCTGCTCGAGTTGTAGTGGCATTTGTAGTTGTAACAGAATACACAAAGACCATACAAAAATGTTTTAGGGCCAAAAAAACGCATGAATGGAAGTGTCTAAATCAGTAACAGTGGTCATTGTAAGTTACTGACAAATTGAATGTCCAGAGGTTTGAAGGTTTGATGTCCAGAGCTCTTAATAGTAGCATTTGTAGTTGCAATATTATAAGTTTCTATTAGTAGTTGGTTTTATTGTTAACAACTTACATTATTTCAAGCAATTCCTTTTGTTATATACACTAACAATACCTTTTTTCTTGACTCTAGACTTTTCTTCCTCCTCTGCTCTTTGGAAACTCTGTCTAAAACATTTTTTCCACACGGCTCGGTGCTGAGCTCTCGGTCTTTGAAGCCCACACACCTTGCTGCATGTCCCGTGGATACTGCCTCTCCCACTGCGCCACCACTTTCATTAGACACATCTGCTCCTATGGCTTCCCCAGCATCACAAAACATTACTTTGTTTAAGAAATATCTTGAAAAAGTCCACCGTTTCCAACATTTACCTTTTTACTGGCTGTAGGAGTGGCTGGATAATTATCAGTCTCTTACATGACATCAATGTTGTTTTCCCCTCTCCTGCACAATTTCCAAGCTAATGATAATGTGCGTGTTGTTTTGCAGCCAGAGATATCTCAAAATCGTTTGGTTGGGTAATACAGGTGTGCTCTTTCCACTTCCTTTTTGTGTGTCATCCCTTGCTTTAGCTTGGAATCACCCTATTAAAAACAAGTAGGGAGAAGCGCATGGAGGCACTGAACCGTTAAGTCTCAAACGGCCGTGAAGCGAGAGGTTGTTTAACAGGTCAACACTGATAAAGGCCAGGGCTGCTCTTGGCGTTCCTGTGTGAAATGGCAGGACTTGTCTGGACAGGTGAGGTTAGAGAAGGGATTTTTATGTATTCCTTGATGCACATTGGTAATAAGAATATATAAATGTTAAAGAATTCAAAGCATAGTCAATTAAGAACGCTTTTCAGTGTGGTTTGCTCTTGGTTAGCATGTCGTCTGCCTCCGTTTAATGTGATTTACATGTGAAGTTAGAGGTTTTTGCTTGATGCCATTCCATTCCAGTACCATCACACTTGGTTTTGCTGCCCCTTGTGGCAGTTAAAGCTCGTTACCGGTAATTAGCTAATCTATTAATGTATAAGCGTGTGTTTTAATTCTGTAATCTCTGTAAAGGCTGAAAGAATAATCTATATTTTTATTAAAAACTCTATGTTAGAATTTTATTTTCTTAGGTTGAATCATAAGGGTTATTTTGTCCCTCCTTACGTTCATCCTTTGCTATTTTAGTTGTGTTTAGTGCCATACCTGGTTTAGATCTGGTTTAGAGCTGGTGGAACTGGAGAAGAATATTTTTCCAGGTAGTTTGTGAGGATCACTATCTTGGATTAGAATTGTCCAGAAAAAGAAAATGACATACTGATACTGAAACTAGATTAGCTATCGATCTGAACAATCTCGTACCTCTTCAGCAGTAGACCACAAGTGAAAATAAAGAAACTATTCTTATCATGTGTTCAAAATTACATTATATTTAGACAATTATGCAATTAGATTTGCGGTTGGTGTTTGTAATAATTGGATTCTGTTTAAAGTTCTCATTTTAAATGCGTTCTGAAGAGTTGACAAAAAGACAGGAAAAAATGAACCGACAAACTACTATGTACGAATATCAGAAGATTTGAAGTTTGTACAGATCAAAACTACAGCAGTTCTTACGCAGAAGACAGGATGTTTTGTTGTTTTTGGAGGAAATGATGGTACAAAAATTGCAGTCTTTTTGATTTGCTAATTGGATCCATTCAAATTGCAACACAGAAGAATAGATTTATTTTTTTTCTTCATCATTACATTGAAATTGGTTAGTTTTAATTTTAGAATCGTGACAATAGTTTTTATGTTGTCGCTATTTTTTCCCCCTAAAATGTGGACAAAAAATACAATTAAATTAACTAACAGTCATGACTTTTTGATGTGGTCTTATGAAATTTTCAGCCCCAGCACATGACCACTTCCCTCTCCTTTATGCGCTCTGGTGGAGACAGTCTTTATGGGTCAGTGCGCTAAAACACAGCTTCTGTCCTCTGGGTAAACTGGGGGTCAGTGGCAACGGCAGCTTCACAACCACAAGCCAACCGCATTACACAAGCAGCCAATGGAGGCCAACTGCATTTAATAAACTCACTGAGGCAACACTGAATTCTTAAGAGACCAGAGAGGAGTGAAAATAGATTCTTCTTTTGGAGTTAAGAAGGCAGTTTTCGAGCGTTGCTAATATAATGCATAATAATGTTTTTTCCTAATCCTTACCTCTCTGCAGCCATTTTCTGTTGAGGCTTAGAAAGAAAGTCAAATCCTCAGGAAAGCTAGCCAGTGTTTAACCATTGAACAGATTGTGGTATTTTCCTTGAGCCATATTGGAGACCTGTAAGCTTTAAGGCAATGGAATCAGATCACCTTCAAATGTGGCGAGTGGAGATAGCAGCACAGTCACGGCAGGTGTCTCCAGCAAGTGAAATTAAATTGGCCGCGGCCTTCATTGATTTAAGTGGAAGAGAGGGGAAAAATTATAGGGCACTGATTCTCTGATGGATTTTCTGTGCCAGGTTGGAACATAAGGTGATCTTGGAGAGCTTCCCAGTAATTTCTTTCGACCTGCCCCTCAAGGAATGGCACAAGTTAAGACGTCCAGCAATGATATTGGTCACTTGCACTCAGAGTTGAAATATAAAGTATACCATGAAACCTGCTCACATTTTCTTGAAATGCGATTATGTGATGCCAGATTGTGTTTGTAAAATAAAAGTTATGTCTGCTTCTGGGCTTTTTCGTATATATGTTTATTTGATGGGGCAAAAAAAAAAAAAAAGCATTGTTACATTATAAACTGCAACCGATGTCATGTCCAAGGCCATCGAGCACAGAGCTAATTTGCAGACCTGGTCCCCTTTTCGGATTTGACTGTTTCCATATCGCAACAGTGTGCACTCGCATAGTTTTGCTAAGATTTCTGACTCAACATATAATGTTATCACTGGAAATGCGGCAATTTATCACACGATCAAGTCAGTGTTTGGTGAGAAATTATGACTTTTTTATTAATATCTGCTTTTTGCCATTTCGTTTTCACCTGAGTCTGCGTTCTTTTGTTCTTTCTTGTCCACTCATCTCACGTTAAAGCATTCCAGGAGCCGAAAGCAAGTCAGCACGTTTTGAATAGTCCAGATCCGCTCCAACATGCTTTAGATACACACATAGAGCTTCAGAGTTGGAATATTATTATTATTTATACATTCACTTCTTCCCAGACAACCACTTTAAATTGCCATGCTACATCCTAGCAGTGACAAACAAGGCAATCAGTGATTGGCCAATAAAATCTAAAATAACCGTGCGTCACAACTAAATTGTTCTAAAATATATCCAAATAAGCCCATTTTCCCCTCACTGCTGCTGCTGAAGCTTTGCTGAAGTCACAGTGTCTTTTAGTGGCCACTACAGGCTGCTGGGCACTACTGCGCGGGAAGCATGGTTTAGCGCAATCTGTGGCCGTGTTCAGAGGCCCGTTCATGCTCCGCTCTCTAACATGAGCTTTTAGAACCAGAGCAGACAGCAGCTTCCTTTAGAGGTCTGCGCACGCGCTCTGAGGACCACACAGCCTCAAAACCATGAATCTATGCTCAAGCCACGCTGAATAAACCTGTTTGGGAATCAAGGATGTTTGCAGGTTTTGCCCTAACTGGGCATGTGCGAGGGGAAGCGAAGCAACAGCAGCGCCAAGTTTCAACAGACAGACTTAAAAACTTTCTTTTAGAGATAAGTCTTTGTTTGTAGCTAAGGCTCCGTTCACATTTCCAATGATTAGAATACATTTAACAACGTAGAACGCTAATTTGTGTAATGAATTGGTTGATGTAGAAAGCTTATTTATATATTTAGCACTATAATAAAGAATGAGAGTTTAGCTCAGTAGGATAGGCTTTCACCCGGGCTTGAAGCCCACTCTCGCATGATATTATTCTTTTTTTTTTTTCACTTGAAACATCCCAGGTCTGCTTGCCCATCCATAAAAGTCACCGAACGCCACTGCATCCTAGCATGAAAATTGGCATTAAACTTTGACATAACTCTTAAACCAGATGCCTTTACAGGTCTGGGAAACAGATCATGATAAAGTGCATCGAATTGTTATCGAGACTCAGACATAGCTTATAGTCAATGATTAGCTTGTGTCTTTTTAATCGAGAGGTCTACAGCCATCCATCTGTCAGTAAAAATATGGTAATAATAAGGAAAAAAAAGTTTAGGAAAGGCAAGTTTATTTGTCAAGCACAATTTATACACAAAGTAAAGCGCTTTACATTACAACAGATAAACAAAAAAAACATAAATAATCACATGTATAATCAAATCAAGAGACACACTATTTAATAAAAAATGGTGATGCATTAATATGACATTCCTACTGAGGCTGTCATCGTCCAGCCCTACAGCAAGAGTACAATGGCTTGTGGTCTCTTTGTAGCTGCATTGCATTGAGACAAATTCAACTAATGGAGACAAATGAAGCTTGACACTGTACATTTATCTAATTAAGTTTGAGAACGCAGCCTAGTCTTTTGACCTCACCACAGTAACACATGATTCACAGTCAAAACAATGAAGAGCAGAAAGCCAATGTTGTCAGCAATTACCGAAAAAACGCTTTAGCTTATCTCTGCAGGCACTTTCCAATTGGCCAAGCTGCACCGTTTTATTCAATCCGAAACAGATGTCCAACCCTTTCCTTCTCAAAACATCTCTCCATATATATTTTCTCTCCCCCACTCCTTGATAATCCAGTCTAAACCGCAAACTTCACCCACACCCACAAACACTGGTCAGGCATCTGCATTTGTGTATGTATTTATTCTGTTGCCTTTGGCCTGAACTAAAAGGTCTCTTGTGCTTCCAGACTCACAGACAGCTGCAAGATTCTGCAAAAGGGAGCGAAAACGGTGAATAACCCCAGCCCTATCACTTCTGCCGAGTGTAGTCAGTGTCTTTTGTTATCTCCAAGCGCTTTGTTCATATCCTTGCCATTCAACGACTGCTATCTGCACGCTGGAAAAATTAATGAGCATGATAATTGTGTCTTTTAATATGCATGGCGTAGTGTTTATATATGTGAAGGAATGGTAGATGTGACTAAACTATTAAGATGTTGGCATCTCAGGTTCGCAGTTAAATATAAGAATTGTTGCTCTCATACAAAGCTTGATAATACAACAATGTCAAAACAACAATAGTGTTTTTTTTGTAACAAAGTGTTACTAGCCACAGTCATCTTCAGCTCTAAGCAGAAAAAAATGATTGAATCCTTAATAGCTGGAGTAGTTAACTTGTTAAGTTATTCTAACTAGAGCTGAGTGATTTATATGTAGTCTAATATGAAATATCAGAGTATTATGGCTAGTGTAATTTTCCATTTCTGTGCGCACACGTGAAGAATGATCTTGCAAGATTTATTCCCTGGTCGTTACATTTGGCATTGGGATAAATGTTGGGTTAAGTTGCGTGTATTTGAGCAGCTGTACTTCCTGTAATAGACTCCTTTTAAATAGAGACATGTAGCAGACATATTCTGACAGAGAACAGTCTAAACTCTGTCCAAGTTTTTATTTATTTCGTAGTGATGGGACCCACGTTGATGCAAATAATCAGTAGAGTCTGTACAAGAAGATTGTGGGGGGGGGGGAATTGTGAATTGAGCCCATTAATGTAAAATGGTTTCAAAATCTTATCTTATCTCTTTTCGCTCTCGTGTCTCGTCTGGGAAATTCTGTCTTGCCCCACCCCTACTTCTGAATGAATCTTGATTTGGACAGTATAATATATAAAACATTAATAGTAAAAGCACATAAGGAATCCCAATACATTAAGAAAAAAATCTCATACACGAGGACACGAGTAACTTTCAAACATAATATGCATTGTGTCTTAAAGGGTTGGAAGGGAGTAAATACTTATTTAACCCCACCCCTTTACAATTCCAATTCAACAAATTAATTCAAACTACTCGTTTCCAATCAATTCAAGCTCAAATCTTTCAGAGTATTATCCAAAAATACAGAATAGGCTGCCAACTGGTCCTGTATAACATTTATTTTAATTTGGTTCTTACAAAAAAAAAACATAGAATTTTGTCCTTAGTTTGTACTGTAGGACTTTAGTTGCTTAATTAAATCGTGCTGTCGATGCTGTCTTAGTTCTAAGATTTGTGTTATGAAATAATTATTTTCTGAAAGTATAATAAGGGTTTATACGGACAACAGCAGAAAGGAGTAGGCATTGAGCAGTCAGTTGTGAGCAGTTTTAAGAGCAAATCATTAACTTATTCTACCTTTTTTACTTATAAATGTGACTTTTAGTAGTCATTTTCTGTATAAAGTGTTTTGTCGCCTCACACCTCCTTATTGACTAATGCACAAAGTTTATATTTAGTTGACCAAGAATTTCTTTAATCAATTGCAGCCCTATACATGTGTTTCATTTAATAGTCCTTTCACATCGGACCTCAACCAAAACGTTTAAAGGCACATTTACAGAGCCGTTTGGAGGGACTTCAAACTGTCATAATAACCTCTAATAACAATACATCATCTGTGTGAGTCAGTCATTTGTAAAACTGTACTTTCTCTACTTTCCAATCTCACATACATTTCTCCTAAGACACACACAAATATTTAATGCACCATAAATTACAGCGCCGTGGTCACTCGTTACACTGGTGCGGCTGCTAAATGGCCGTTTTATTTATGACTTCTCCTTTCCAGCGGGGACTGAGATCAAACGCAGCTCCGCTAATGCCGCTGTGAACGGTCGGACGCATTACTCAAGGTTTCATCACTAACCTCAATTAATACTCAAGACGGTGTCAACAGCATCTGCTCCAGAAACTCACTTGTCATGGGGTCCTCTGGAGGGAGCAATTTCAAAGTCTTAGCCGCGTTTTACTATTCACAACCAGAGATCTGTATTTGCCTCATGAGCAGGTTCACTGGAGCGCCCCTGAATTATAATATGGGCTCTTTGTAAAGCGACGTGTGTTCATAATTTTAAACTTCTAGATCAGAGCGCAAACTTTTAACACAGAAAATATGTGGCTTTCAAAGTTGTATTTTGATGGACTAACAAATGGGACAGAAACGGAACCATGATCCAAACCAACCAGGGAAGAAATGGGGACAAACAGATATAATATATAAAGGAGAACAAAAGGCTTAGTAAAGTCTGAAGCCGTGCCAACTGAAGTCTGAAGTGGGTCTTAACTTGCACTAATTCAGAACTAAACTTGGCTTAAACAGGGTTGAACTCATGTTTGAGTCTGACCACTTAAGCCTTACATTTAATCTTTTGAGCTCACCAATAAGATAAATTCAGACTAGATGCACACTAAAGACTTCTTGGACATGCACCCCAGTTTGAGAACCACAATTCTTGTCTGGACGACCTCACTGCTAACGCCGATCGTCCACGCACAATTGCCCCAGATCCATCATGTTTTGCGGTGTAAAACTATTGACTTGTGTTTCTTCAGGGACCTATTGTTGGATTGGCTCCAAGCGGCTCTAGTTTCCATCTCTCCCCATCTTTCCTCCGTCTGCCATAAATCAATGTGATGTAATTGCATAAACTCCCTTTCCCACAGCTCGCAGCCCGGAGGCAGAGCATTCACATAGAGAGAGAGTGTATCAGTTTGGCCAGTTAACCTTCACCCCCCACATTCCCACAACCTCCATATCCTCGCCTCGTCAAACTTTTACTCTGCGTTTTTTTGTGTGGTTTTTTTTATTACTTTAATTTGCTGCTTTATGCATTGTTTGTTCCCAGAACAGCACACGTATTATAAGCATCTTTCTCACAGTTCTTTGACTATTTACATGGGTCTAATACATTTGAAGCTCAGAAGATTAAATCTTGTTTCTTTGAATGCGTCTTGTGTTGAGCTAAGCATCGTTTCTTCCAACATTTTGCTTCATTTACAATTTTAAATGGGAACTTTATTGCCATCTCGGCTCTTAAACACACGTCATGTTTCTTGCCAAGACGCTTTAGTTCCAGATTCATGCATGTTTGAGTCCTGTATGTAGTGCTGAAAACTCTGTAGCTATATAAAACCGGTTACGAACGCTCTGAAAAGCACTGAAAGTTACTAACAACTGCTCTTTAGTGATGTCACGATACTAAAATGTTAAAATTGATTTCAATACTAAGGAATATACTCTATTCTCAATGCTGATTTTGATGCCACAATAACTAAAACATTCTATACTACAGGTTAAAGTTTTAGACTATAGACTGATCTTTTCAAAACACAATTATAGTTCCTTCTTTATTAAACATTGTGGTTTCATACTAGTTCTGAAAAAGCTCAAGATCCTTTTAAAACTGTTCACCAAGTATTGGATTTTTTATACTTTTGACAACCCTGCATACCTGCAAATGCTAGCTGTAGTTTAGTTAACACTTGAAGTGAACTTCAAGTACAACAATTCAAAATCAAATCATTTTAGAACCTTTTGTGCTTTGACTATAGCGGGAATTCATCCATCTTTCCACTTTGCTCAGTCTTTGTCTCCTCTTGGGACGTTGTTAAAAGTAGGCTTAGTCCTCGGATATCTTCCATTTCTGGTCTTCAGGGAGCATGGGACTAGGAGTGGAAATCAGTGCAACTTCAGGGCCATGGTTGAGTGCCTTATACTTTATCCAGGTTTCATCATGTCCACAGCCGGTAATCCTGCTCCTATCAGCCCTGCTCTGTTCTTCCGAAGACGACAGGGGGAAAAAAACCTCTGCTCTCATTTTCAGTGCAGTGATGTTTTAAGTTTGACACAGCTTCAGCGCGTGGGTAAAATTAAAGGTGTGGTTTTAAGAACGTAAAAAATTGAGCTAGTTTAGTTTAAAGTATTTGCAGCACTCCATTTGTATTCCTCACTTTCTCAATGCATTCAAAGCATCTTAAATATTCACTGCAACTAGTTTATAAGCACTTCTCACCACTCTATGGGCTGCATGGATCTATTAGATGGGCTGCCATGGTAAAGCTAACAACTGGCATGCTAACAGCGCTAACATCCTGCTTTGCTGAGAACGAAATGCTAATTAGATGCAAAGAGCGGACAATGGACTCATTTTCACCTCATTTTCTCAACTTTATTACATGAAAAACTAAACCACAGTACTTCACACAACAGGAAAAAAATTACAATCACAAAACTTACTCAAAGTCCATGCGTCTGTCTTTTTTGACGAAGGGTTCAATAACGTCGTCATGTAGCTTTCCCTTTTCCTTCAGCTGGCTGAGCAGTTCCTTCTCAGTTGATAGATGCCAAAGAAGACAGTCTTGTTTGTCCAGTTGTGTTTCTTGCATAAATTTGTATTTGTTTGAGGGCAGAGAATGAGCGCTCCACTTTTGCAGTAAACACAGGAATGGTCAAAATCAGACATTCCAGCTCCCTCATACTGTTTGGAGACGCCTGTCCTTTTCAGAAATGCCAGGAGATTGCTTAGATTTGACATGTTATACATGACTTAAATTTGACATGTTGTACATGACTTTTAGAGTCGAAATGTGCGCTGTAGCCGTCGTCGACTTCGGAGCTCTGCCTCTGGAAATGTCTCATTAAGTGAAGTCCAACAAACCTCATTTTATTGTCAGCTTCAAATCTGTTCCTTATTTATGTGAGGATGTTGTTGACCACCTTCAGGTGAAGCGCTTTGTAGTGTCCTTGTGCATTGGGCAATCACGTTTTATTCAAACAGGACTAATGTAAGCTCCTCAAAATAAATTACTTATTAAGCAGGAAATAATAAAGACATTTTCAACACAATTTTATGGCTTTAACAGGGCTAGCAGAGAAGACCCTACATGCTACCCCTCATGGCACGCCACTGGTGCTAGGCCATGGAGAGACTACACAGAGCTGTTCTAAAGTCTATTCTCTGATCCACAGGGAGCCAGTGCAGAGACCTAAGCACAGGACTAATGTGATCGTACTTCCTGGTTCTAGTCAGGACCCGAGCAGCAGCGTTCTGGATGTACTGCAGCTGTTTTAGAGCTTGTTTGGAGAGGCCATTGAGCAGGCATTTACAGTAGTCTAACCCACAAATGTATGGATAAGTTTCTGTTTTTAGACACTTTGCTTTTGGCAGTGTTTTTAGGTGGTAAAAAGCTGCTGATGTTATTGATTTGATCTGGCTGTTAAAGTTCAAGTCTGAGTCCATTATTACCCCCAGATTTCTAACTTGATTTGTTGGATTTAGAGCGAGAGACAAGATTTGACTACTGACACTTTCTCTTTGTTTCTGTGGGCCAAAGATGATGATTTCAGTCTTGATTGAGTTAAATTGTTTTGCATCTGCACACTGATCTGTTGGATGCAGTTGGTCCATATTCACCTGCCGTTAGTGAAACGTAGATCTGGGTGTCGTCTACATGGTTGTGACTGGACACATTTTCGCTGTGTAATAACTGACCTTACGGCAGCATGTAGAGCAGGGGTCATCACCCGCGGGCACCTGGGCGCCCTTTGGGTCTCTTAGTTGCCCGCGTGAACCTGTTCTAAATTTAGAACAGCTCCGCCAAAGCGTTCTCGTTTCACCAAAAAATAAGCTAGGCTTGTTTATATGAGAGCTGGACATGTAGAGACGGCAACAGACAAGATAACCAGCTCTATGTAACTTTTTTGTTTTTCAAAATGCACCCTGTAATCATGTAGTTACGAGCCACTAGAGACGCGAAATCGAAAGTGATGCATCCTACATGTGCGCGGACAGCGCTGGATCCAGCTGAAACTAGCTGTGTTTAGATCATGTCAGCAATGCTTTAATTTAAAGAGAAAGCAAAATATAGACAAATAATGCACAATACCTTTTGAGAATGTCAGGAGTAGGCTGTTACAGAGAGCAGAGGAGGAGCTGTCAGCGCAGGACAGGACCACTATCAGACCAGGACCAACCCAGAACTAAACCAGGTCTAACTCATACAGGGCTAAAGTTTAAATCTCACCCAGGACAAAATCCAATCTAAACATGTTTTAAACGGGTCTAACCCAAAACAGGACTCACACCAGGTCTAAACAGAGCCACAGGAGGAGAAAAGATTAAATCCTCAAATTTCAATTAAGACTATATTTTTCTTATAATTGCTTTGCTCCTTTGCTTGTAATTTGACAATTACAATAATGTACTTGTTGATTGAATTGGTGCTAGATTTATTACAAAGTTATCAGATTTCACTCACTGGCTTAAATGTGAATTAAGATTGGGTTTTCAAATTAAAAAAGACATGATAAATACACATAAATGCCCCACATACACATCAAATAGTTACTCAAAGTTTAATTTGGTTAAGAATGTAATTATAGGCCCATTTAGGCTAATTGAACAGGTAGCCCTCGACAAAGTCCATGCTCATAAAGTAGCTCTCGAATCTAAAAAGGTTGGTGACCCCTGATGTAGATGTTGAAAAGAAGGGGTCCAAGAATTGACCCTTGGGGCACCCCACTGCCCAGGGCCATGTGACCTGAGACACAGTTACCAATTTCAACAATGTGCTTCCTTCCACTTGCAGTGGCAGTGATACCCACCTAGACTACTACTAAAATGCTACTATTGGTGGGTTTCATCTTCCTGTTTATAGGTGAAATTTTGCACATTCAAAAGTATATAGTATTAAGCTTTGATATGTTATGGCAACGGTGATAGAATTCAGTCACTCTGAAAGAAACCTAGTCTTGTGGTCAAATGTATACAGCTCAAAACAGAGCAATCTGGCAAATAAAATAAATATTAGTCTGATCCCTTTGATGTTGATTTGTCAATACTGTCACATGGGCATTCACTGCTTCTTTGTACTGTATAAAGTAGAACTTTTCCTCACCCGGTCCTCCTATTGGTCAATCTCTGTCAGTTTCTCAGTGAGTGATGGCTGGATTTAACCAATCACAGTGAAGCGTGAAGTTTCAGAAGCAGTAGTTGGCATACTTGCCTCTTAAACGCCTTTGTTCACATGAATCATGATACAATTTAAATTTAAATTGACTTCATAAGGATGATCCAATTTTTTATAGACAATAGAAATGTAAATCTAGGAGTTGCTTGATATCTTTTTTTTTTCATTTTGGTCATTTGTGTCCCCAGTTTTTATTTAGTTGAATTAGCGGGTGAGATTAGGTCAGCAGTAAGGAACGTTAAAAGCCCTTTATGTGATGTTGTCACTGGTTCAGCAGCAGTGGTTTTTCATGTTGTCATTTCAGCCCTCTCTCTGTGATGTTATGGGTTTGTCACAGCTTGTTATCCTCTCTCCCTCCAGACACTACCACATGTACTCTGCAGCTCCACTGATTGGTTAGGATTTGTGTTTCTTTGGCACATGTGTTGTTTTACAGCGCAGTCCCAGTGTGGAGTCCCTCGAGGCTGAGGAAATGATCCACATGCAAAGCTTCTGGCACTCGTAACCCAGTGGGACGTCCTGCTCGGCTGCTCCTGTACAGCCCCTGTGTGTAGACCCCTGCCCAACATGCCCAAGGGTTGTCAAATTCAAACATACTTCCTCAAGCTATACAGATGTTAAAAGTACCGTTTCTCATTCAATATATATGTATTTAGTTCTGAACTCGTTTGGCTCAAGCATGTATTTGTGACTTGGCCCCATTTTTTTTTCTTTTTCTTTTTTTCTTGTTTCATCACATGCCTTTCCAACTCAAAACTCAATATTTATCAATCAAAGAGTGAATTGTTGTCTTCTTAAATTCAGTAATCTTAAAGATTTGAGCTTTAATTAATTACATTCAAACTAGACCTGCAACTATTATTTAGCTATTCAATTAATCTAGGGATTAGTCTTTCAATTAATTTACTAGTTTAAAATGCAAAAGATGTGTGCAGTAGAATTATTTTTTATTTTTTTATTTTTTTCTAAATTTGATAAAGCTTAAAGTAATGTTGCTTGGGGACATCTTGATCAAGTATACTTGCATCAGTAATTGTGTTTGGTGTCATTTTTTGAGCCATAAAACCTGTTTTTATAGCACATGGCATGTTTTGAAGTCTGTGAGTCCAGCTAATGATTATTCAGTTACTAAATGAATTGATGCTCAAGAACTAGTTTCAGCCCTAATTTAAACTGGAATGTATTGAAATAATCTGTTTGGGATGTGACGGCTATTGTTTAGAGTTGATAAATTCCCAAATTCAACACATAATATAAATGCCCCACACAATATTGGAATTATTATAGTACTATGCTACTACTTTTTTGTATTTCTTTGTTCAGTGAGTTTGTAGTTTTCTTACAACCGTTTTTCTCTAAATGTGATTATTGTTTGAACACATCTGCCAACGAGATTTCAAAACTACTTTCAAAGCAGAAATCTTTCAGCACATATTTGGAAAGACATGAGAGGAGAAAGAAGACTATATCTTCACAGCAAGACCCATCTCCAATAAAAAAATGGAAAAAAACACAGACTCGAAGGGCTTGTGTTTTGCTCTTGTAAGCGCAGGCAGTGGTCCAATGTTCTTTTTAGACAAGATTTTAGATGTATTTTTAACACCGTTCCCTAAAGGGTGTTAGATTTTCCTTGCTGTATGATGTCTGGGTAGTTGCATAGATGGTTCCATATCAGCTTTGCCTTAGCAGTAACATATTTAACTTGATATATGCATGTTTTAAGTGCCAGAAGAGCAGAGGTAGGGCACAAAGGTACAAAAGAGGGCAATTTCCTGGCAGCTAACACAACATTGCAGCAGTGAAGTACGGCTCCCTCGACAGTTCCTTCTGTGGATCTGTTTTGGTGCTTTTGCACAGTCTTAATGCATATACCAAAGCTGCTGCGGTATTTGTAAATGAGGCTACAAATGGCAACCAGATGTGTTCATCGTAACACATGTTCTGGTAGCTGAGCTTACTTGCAATCTATAATTATACACTTTTATTTACTATGCCAAACTTTATTTATTATGTAGATTCACTTTTCTGGTGAGAGGTGCACACCCTGCTTGTCTCCATAGAGCTCTTATTGCTGGAATGTTACACAGTATGGCATTACATGTCTATTTCTTGCTCATTATCAATCTTATTGTAATTATACCTTTAAAAACACAACTTTTATACTGTGAGTGGGGTCCTGGAGACTGGCTAGGCCACTTGATATGCTTCTTACAGAGCCACTCCTTGGTTATCCTGGCTGTGTGCTTTGGGTCATTGTCATGTTGGAAGACCCAGCCATGACCCATCTTCAATGCTCTGACTGAGGGAAGGAGGTTGTTGCCCAAAATGTCCCAATACATGACCCTATTAATTCTCTCCTTAACACAGTGCAGTCGTCCTCTCCCCTGTGCAGAAAAGCACCCCCAAGGCATAATGTTTCCACCCCCATGCTTCACAGTAGGGGTGATCTTGGGATGGTACTCATCCTTCTTCCTCTAAACACAGCGAGGGGAGTTTGGTCTCATCGGGACCACATGACGTTCTCCCATGACTCCTCTGGATCATCCAGATGGTCATTGGCAAACTTCAGACGGATCTGGACATGTGGTGACTTCCAGCAGGGAAACCTTCCGTGCGATGCATGATTTTAAATCCTGACAGCGTGGTGTATTCCCGAAAGTAATCTTTATAACTGTGGTCCCAGCTCTCTTCAGGTTATTGACCAGCTCCTCCCGTGTAGTTCTGGGCTGACAATTGACTCAAAATACAATTAATAAATAAATGTATATAATAAGTAAAATGCAGCCATAATCTTGTATGTGCTTGTAGGTTTATCATGATGGAAAATCTCCTGTGGGGAGGCTCAGAGTAAACTTCCTTTTTGTACTGGGAGCCTGGCACTTCAGCTCAGTTCCTCTCCAGAGTCAGAGTCTGTGCCAACTGTAAGATGTGTGATTTAGGGGTTTTACTGGGCTTTCAGACCTGACTGCAGTGTCTGCATCTGTTCACACACACATTAGTTTTATTCAAGTATGTTGTCTGTTTGGAGGATGCATTAAGTTGATTATTTAAGCATCTGGGCTACCATAAGACATTATTTTTAACTACATTTGTTAAACACTATGAAATTGGGTTTGTTTTTTTAAAGGCGCATTATGTAACCTTTTTGGTGGTGTGTGGCCACGTGTTTGTGTTCATCGAGCTATTGCTTTTCATGGAAAGTTCCACAGTATGGCATTGAATTTATCAATTTATGGAAACAAGAAGGTGACCACCAGGCCAAGTTACAGGTCAGATCTGTGGAGAAGTGACCTCATAATAATAATAATACATGTTTGTCAAGGAATTTGTGTTAATAATGTAGATGGATAAGTTTACTGCTATACTGTGAAGCAATAATATTTCCATGGAGACTAGATGGTGGACACTCTCACCTGAAAAGTTATATTGTGCACCTCTAAAATGTGAGTAAGATATAGTAGTCAAACATTTTCAAAGAATTGATGAGTTGCGTTTTCAGTAGTAATAGTTGTCAGATTATTTACACGAGTAGCTAATTGTAGTTTAAGTAGTTTTCAGTAGCACTTATTGTTGTAACAGTTGCACTAGTTGTTGAGGTATTTGCAAACGTAGTATTGTAGCTGTAGTAGCAACAATTTATTAAGTCTCGAGATGTAAATAAAGGATTAATTACAAAAAAATTCCTTTGTAATATTTGCAGCGCAGATTCTACCCCTTTTGTTAAATTTACGGACTTCGTTTTTGGCGTGAGTGCTTGGACCAGCTCCTGCCCCCCTCTACTCCCTGTAATGAACTCTTACCTTGGCTTTGGACTATGGTATCTTTTCTGTGTTGTTATAACCCTGGCTAAAAATCCTTGCTCCTAATTGTGTCCCGTGGGCCCCTGGATCTCAGCATTCAGAGCCTTTCCTGTCCCTGGTGCAGACCCCCGTCCCCCCTCCCCAGCCTTCACCCCCTGTCATCTCATTTCGACAGGTCTCTCTTCTTTAATCGCTGGACTTCAAAGCTGCTGTTGTGATGCCTCCACAGGACCCCTGGTTCATGTGGCCCTCCGAGACCACAAGTGAAGTATTGGGTGAAGAGTGCCAAGAGTGTATTAAAGAGATAACATGCGTTTAAGTTGAAGTGAGATGTGTAAAATGTTATGCGTGTTGATTAAAAAGTGCATCAATGAAAAGTTGATTAATTAAGTGCGGGGCCGCAATTTACAACCCTTTTGCATTAGACTTGACCAATCTTTCTGACGACACTTGCGATTGAACAAAATCAGATTATTAAAAGACAAATCTAATCGCAAAGTGTCTATTCTAAATGTGTCCAGGAGAATTGACTGAAAGGTGAACTGACAAACTATGTATTTCAGAACACATTTGTACAGATCTTGACTACAAAGATAGCTGAGTTAGCAAAAGATAACAGGATAGATTTTTATTTGTGGAGGATATTATGGTACTTTAAAAATTGCAGTCTTTGCGATTTTCCAATAACGTCCTTTTGAATTGCTTAATTTACATTCAGGCTGTTCTATTTTTTTGATATAGATGGGAATTGGTAACGTCCAAAACAACTACCAATTATTTTTTTTGCCTAGATTCATTGAGATGGAATTGCAGGTAGAGTTTTTGCTTAATGTAGAGCCAATTTAATCCACATTTTTGTCCTCCTTCAGATCAGTCCTTGAACTACTGTAGCTCTATTTTAGACCTGGTTTAGACCTGTTATACCGGTAGTTCTGTGATTAACCTGGTTTAGATCTGGTGGTACTGACCAAAAATATTGTTGGTAGTACTTGGTGTGAAATGTTCTAGAAGGTACCACACTGTAAACAATCCTTAACATTGTGAAAAGGGCTAGTACTTTGGCAGTAGTTCTACATTTTCCAAGTGGTTTAAATTTTCATTTGGTGTCATTTATTACAATTTATTGCCATTTCTTTTCGCAAACCTACCAGCATTTGCTAAGTAGTCTATATTGTTGTTTTAAGAAGTCGCTGCGTATCTATTCCCCATCTTTGTCGCGCCCTAGAGATATTTTGTCATCCAAGACGGCAGTTTTCACAGTTCTTGATTGAGCCTTTTGCTAAGTAAGCAGGCCTGGCTAGTGTTCCGCTCACCTACTAGCCAAGACGGTGTCATCTTTCATTTCCATCAAAATAACCTCTTTCCAAAAGCCTGCTGCCGGTGTTATCGGGTTCTCATTTAGGCCCAAAACGATTAGCTCTGAGAAAGCAGCGCTGCAAGTAATGAGTTCAATCTGCATGTTTAAAACTGCAAATAATCATTGAATACCCTTTAAATTATTGCTATGTTTGCAAATCCCCGAGCCCCTATGGAAGTGCTTGGGACAAAGAAAGCAGTTGTGGCAATACAGGAGATGAATGATGGTTGTGTGATGGCCTCTGACCGGGTTGGGGATTGTAGCTGTACTGGGCTGGTTATCTGGATCTCTTGTGGTTGACTCACACACTATTAGATCGATAACTCACCATGGGGTAAAGGAGATAAGTCCGTCTCAGCCTTTCTCTCATTACAACAAATGTTCAGAAGATGCATGACCACTGCCAGTTCAACTCCTCTATTTTAGTGATATATAGGGCAGCATATTTTCAAGATAATGTAAGGGCGAAGGGCCAGAATATAGTGAAGCGTTATATATTATGTAAGAAAGATCTTCTAATGGAACAAGAATATTTGGTTTAGTAGTTAGGGCTGTAGTCGACAAAGAAATTCTTGGTTTACTAAAAAAATGTTTGACGATTATTCATCGAAAAGGGGCAAACGCTCTCAGTATCGCTATGATTTGACCATGTGTCTTTTCCAAAGTCCACTGAAAAGACCCAGAGATTACAAAAGGTCACACAACTCCAGATAGTTATATAGAAAACTACTATATTTATCGGTAAGCAGCAGATTAACCTCATAATTCACATCCAAATTTCAAGATGGCTCAATACATGCTTTTGTCCTCGCTGTTGTTGTGAATTTAAATCCTATAAAATACCACAAAAATAATTTGTCAATTAATTAACATTTTGTTTAATAAAGACGCCACCGATTGATTAATCAACTAAAGCCAGCCCTAATAGTAGTTAGAGTAAATGGCCATGGCAGTGATTGTATTATATATCTGAATGAAAACAGGATATAATTACAAGAGATGTCAAGTTTGTTTGGTTAAGCTATAATTGTGACTATACATCTTACAGTAAAATTATAGGAACTAAAATATATATATTTTTTGACAACAAAGTTAAGTTATTTCAATTCATTATATACAAAAAATATGTTTCATTATCTGGCTGTTTATGTCACATTAACTTTACTTTTCTTTACTATTAAGTTTGATATCATAAAGATGGCCACATACCAGAGGAATAATAACTATCTATAAAACCATGTAAATTAATAATTATGACTAATTGTAAAATCATGATGTTTCTTCTCACAATAATTGTAACAATAAAATGTAATTGCTTAACATCTGTACTTGTTGCTAGTATTTTACATTATCATGTTATGTTTCACGCATGATCTAAATAACTTGAAAGTGGGCTTGAGAAAATCTGAAAGTGATGGTTCACGGTCCTTTTTTGTTAAGTTTAGAAGGCTGCGCTGAAAAATGGCTGAGAAATTGAGGTCACACCCAAATGGGACGCCATGGATGGAAGACTAGTGACTTCCTCTTCTTTTTGGGCTCATATCCTGTCTCCAGAGGAAGTGGTGCTGATGGAACTCTGCTGTTCACTGACCCTTGACCTCTTCGCTAAGGCTGCTCTTTGAGGATATGAAGTTTTGGAGGCCAATGTGGAAAATATGACACTTTGAATATACTTGTCAATGTTGCAAATCATGTATTACAACAAACTAGAGCACATTCAAGGTTTCTATCAGAGTTGCAAAATGTGATAATAATTTGTTATATATAGTTATTTTAGCTTTGTTTGATTAAAAAACCTGAGTAGATGAACACACACATGAAAGCACTTTAAAGCCCTCCTACAAGGCCATAGTATGCATTTATCTTCCAATTCAAACCAATGGATGTTGCCACTATACATTACTGTATGGATGACCCTTAAAGGCTAACTCAATGTTCTAATCTAATTGAACAAAGTGTCTTGTTCACACAGTAATGTAAAGCCCAATAGAGACACCACTGTAAGACATACAGTATATTGACGTTCAAATGAGACATCCTCCTCTTTTAACTGTATCCTATTCAATTCAATGAAATCAAAAGGAAGTGGCAATTGACACGTTTAAGGGCAGCAGAGGCGGTTTAGTGATGTTACATGGAATTGTTATACTTCCGACAGTATTGGTTTTGAACAGCTCTTCAAACATAAACTAAACAAAGATGTTAAAATCATAAATGTTAAAAGTTTGGCACCAAACAGCTCTAAGATTTAAGGTCTAGATAACAATAGGTATAAACGTTTTTTTCCCCCCCACCAGATTATAAAAGAAAATGTAATAGAGAGTCTGTGAACCATGCACTGCAAACTGTCTTCAGTATTGACATTCCACTGGACTTCAGAACTATTGCCATGGACACAATAAATGGATATCTGGATTACAAGACTGGCTTCAGGGAAAAGGCCATCACAAACAAATGATGACACAAACTGAACCAACAAAGGATTGGACCGAAATAAGAACTGAAAATGTATGTGGCTGCTATAAACATCAAGATATGTTGCCGCGAATAATTTATATCCTGCTTTTGTCTTATTCAATGGATAGATTGTGGTGATGCAATAATGTTGCCACAGCCGGAAACGACTAATCAATTTGCCGTGATGTTGAATTTACTCACACAAACAATGCTAGCCATGAGCTTAAATGTCAAAGACTGGATGGTGAGGGTTTTATTTAAAAGCCATTGACGCAGATGGTTGATGTAGACCTTTTCGAGTTGGTCCCTCTTCTCAAGACCCTCTCTCTGGCCCTGGCCTTTTGGGTGTCCCTCGAGATTTCGTCCTATTGTTGTTCATTCTCAGCCTGTATGCGCCTATCTCTGCTCCTCTTCTCACCCCCATCACCGATTCAATGAGGCTCGTGATCCAATTGGCGCCCCACTTTCCCTTTTGAGTGGAAAAAATGGTCTCTATAGTAACGGAAAACATAATGTGGACCCTTTTCGCTGGCTAATAGCTCTCTAAATATGGGCTTTTGGAGAGGAGAGTACTCTGCAACAGGCTGCCGTGTCAAGCTTGACCCTTGCAATGTATTCATGAGGGAAAGTGAAGTGCGGTGGCCTACTACATGAATATTTTGAGAATATATATATATTTCAGTATTTACCTGGAGTGCTCTTCCCGTTTGCTTTTCCATGATAGTGACCACCACAGGAAATCTTCTCCTCCATAGTGGTATGTGATTTGGTGTATTTGTTATGGTGGTATTTTTGCTATTGCCAGGCTTAGATAAAGGAAAGGGCTGTGAAATCGAAATATTGTGCAAGACTTCAGTATATACTTCAATGCCGTTGGAATCAATTCACAGGATGTATTGAGTAAAGAGCTAAGAAAAAAAATATACGTACCAAAGAAATGTTTACGTAAATATGCTTGACTTGGACTTAGGGTTGTCAAAAGTAAAAATCAGAAACTAATCGATACTAAAACTTGTATGGAAACTAATTGATACCAAAACTAGTATAGATACTAATTTGAACTGGTATTAATACTAGGGAAAAAAATCACAACCTGGACAAAAAGTACCTTTCTTAAACAGTTTTGAAAGCTTTATCAGAACTAGGATAGGACCACACGGTGTTGAAGTTGAATTCAGCCTTTGAGTGGGAATGCTGCTGCAGTTGGAAAATCGTGACTTGGCTACAACCGATATAGGACCCAAGTGATTAGATTTCAGTGGCCATTTAAAAAAACAAACAAAAAAAAAACATTGGAATAAAGCTGCACAAATCTCAAAGTAATTTAAACAGATACAACACAGAAACAGTCAAACTTTAGGATCAGATCGTAAAACATGTTGTGCTGTTTATTTTAAGGATCACGACAAAAACATCTTGTAGCTGGATACCTTAATTTAAATACAACTAGCCTGTATTAATTTACCCTACTGTGATGATGTGTAATTAAAATGAGACTTGCAATGAGGACTTCACCTTTTAAACAGTCAATATTGTGATCAGAGGCCATGATTGTTGATTACACACACACAATCTATTGCCTTGCTGTGTTGATCTGGCCCCCACAGACCATCCCTCTCGTCTCCCTCGGTGGTAAATATATTGATTGATATCCTACTGTTACATGAGGTTTCAAACGCTCTCAGACTAGCTTATTCTTCTCTACTTCCTGTGATTTAATCAGACAGGACTCCTCAGCAGAGACCGAAATGATTTACCTGCGCTTGGGACTGACACGGATGACCTATATTAATAATACTGTGAACATTAATGTGAATATATAGTTACTATGATTTGATTTCGTCCATATTACAACAATAAAATGAATACCGTTGTTATTTAAAGGTACATTAAGTGATTTTGTGGTTGTAGGTTGGCGTCACTTGGTTGATGTTATTGCTTTACCTAGAATGTTCCACAGTTGGGCATCTATTGCTGACGACAACCAGTTTATGCCACCAGTTGAAATGCAATATACTGTATACCGCTGCTATTGAAAAATATCACGATAAATGATATTAGTCGAACTACTTTATGCCATTGACACAATAACAAAAGCAGGATAATCCCAGGATGATCCTGGTAAACATGAGCAGCAACAAATAAATTGCAGAATTAAACGCTTTAAGAACTTATTATATCCATCTTGAGTCTTAGAAGTCACTCATTCGACCGTCCACAGCTCAAATACTGTCGTATAGCAAAAACATAGCAAAAGATTTACACGCATTAAAGCTGGAACAATATTTTTAGTTTTTGGGTTCCATATTAATTTACTGAACCATAAATTGATAAAGTAATTATTATGACGGGCCTAGCCACCAGGCCAATTTACAAGTCAGATCCGTGGACAGGGGAGCCCACTTGCAGAATTTATATTGAGGTATTTTTGAGGAATAAAAACGCCAGCAGAAAATATATGGCAAATTGTTTTAATGCTGTAACAAGAACATCCCCTTGGAGACAAATGAGTTCATGTTGAACAATGAACCTTAACACATGCATTCTGTTTTGTATGGGTGAGCTCTCCCTTCGTAGACAGTGTATTGATTCAGATAAGACGAGAAGAGCATTGAGTACCAGTTCTCCTCAGTCTGACCTGTCTCCAGTTTTGATTGGCTTCTCTGCGTGTAATCAGACAGACCGGGCTCCTCGGTGTGACGATTGGGGGGATGGTTTTTTTTCTGGTACTCCTGCTACTGTCAGTCCTGCTCAGTGTCCTGCTCATGTCTGCTGGCAATACTCGTGGGATATTCCCCACCTCCAAACCCTGTCAAAATGAGAGGATGGCTGTCTGGATTTCACCATCGTAATGTGGCAAGACCTGTTCATGCTTCTGTAGACAGCTCTCTCTCTCTCTTTCTCGTTCCTTCTACCTTTCTTTCTCTCACCAGATTTGAAAGTGTCAGTGCCAAAGCTTTGAACCCTGCTCCAAAGTGTTGTCAGTCAAAACCCTGGTGCCCCTGCTGAATATTTTTACACCATAAAACTTCAGTGTAGCAAATTTAATTGGGCCCGTGTTATTCTTGCTCAGTGACCCAGTAACATGCAAATGTAGTGGTATTATTATTACCATCAGTAGCAACAGCAGCAGCAGTAGTAGTAATGATAGTAATAGTAGTGGTTGCTGAAACATGATAAGAGATAAGAATAATAGTACTTGCAGTTAATCAAATTTGAATCAAGATCGAGATTCAGAAAGTCTTATTATAATCAGTGATATAGGGCTGTGGTCCATAAGTCAAATGGTCTTTTAATTAGTCTATAACATCTGAGTCTACAAATAAACTTGCCTCGCCTAGGCGACCAAAGTGTTGACTAATTCATTTTATTGGAATCATTAAAGGATTTTTATGGACCTCAGCAGAAAGAAGAAGGCATGAAGCGAGTTAGCAAGATTGAGTTTTGGGAATGAATTGCAAATTTATTCTGCCTTTACATACATATGCAACTTGTGAGTGCACTTTGGGTCAAATACATGCAAATATATGGTCAGTTTTTATTCATTTTGCTAATGTCAACCCTTTTCAATGGGCAGATTATGCCTTTAGTTGACCACGAATTTCTTAAATTGATTACAGCCCTATATATATTATATGTATGTATTTATTTTGAATCTACAGATATCTACTGCCAATCTCTTTGAGTAAAACCTGTGGTTAGGAGTTCAGACTTTGGAGAGAAATTACATTTTTTGGGGGGTTGATTAAAAGTCTGTACTGTTTGTGTATTGGAAATGAATAGTAATAGTATTTCGAGTTCTGTCCATTATATGTTTTGAATTAGTGGTATAAAAAGTGTCTGTGGTTTGGAATGCACTTTGGTTGTGAGTATCTGCCGATACCAGAAATGAACCGATACCAGTGCTGAGACTGCAGAGCTGCTTTGTACCAATACAAGTTCCAAGTTTTAGAGATTTTCTGAGCAAACACCAGCCATCAAATAGTCTTATTACACAGATTTATATTATATCTATCAATCATCCACTTTTTCATGATCGGTATTGGTGCATCTCTAGTTGTAACAAGACTTGAAATTAGAGTAGTAGTTATTGTGGTGACAATGTAGTTTTAGTAATTATAATAATAGTAGTATTTTCAGTCAAAGACAGGCTTCCTCAGACCTTTTATTATTGTTTTCTTGTATTTTTTGTGTATTTTATTCACAATTAGAGGACACTTGCGCTTTACAAAAATGCATGTTTAAAGCAGTCTTGTTCATTATAGACCTGGTTTGAGATGCATTGTGCGTTGACAGTCAAAGTCAGCGATGTGTAGAAGAATGCGGCACTACTTTTCAGTGAATAATGTATGAGTTCTTGGTTTTCTTCAAGGTCACGACAGGAGCTGTACAGCGCTTGCAAGTGTCTTCTCTTTTAATAAAGGTTAATTACCAAGAGAGAAGGTACATATTAAAAACCCCATGAGACACATGCAAATTCTACCTGTCCAAATACAAACTACTGCACCGGCACTTCTAAAGACGGCACATGTATACTTTCGCCCTGAGCTGTGAAGTGAAATATAGATAAAACAGCCCTGGATTACGCCGCTGTGTGGAGCAAGGGCCACCTCATGCATTATAAATACCAAGCGGTCATTTCAAGCGCCCCAGAATCTGATTTTGTCCCAAGCTGCAGCTGTATTTAGCCTAAATGAATTAGAGCCGGCAGTGACAAATGTGCCACTTTTCTTTCTTCTCGCTTTTTATTCATCCCATTAACACGGCCCTGACCCTGTGTTTCCCTTTTGTGTGTGTGTGCAGCTCATGAGAAGAGGAGAGTCGCACCAGTCCACCAGAGTCGTCCTCTTCACCTGAATAAAGACGTGGCCCTCACAGACACCCATGGTAAGAGAAACACGGTTTTAATAATAGCGGTGCATCTGGTCAGCAGTGAAAAGTGACTCCAGAATAACTTTGAAAATAGTACGTTTACCTGGTAGTTCTGCAAGAGATATCGCAATCAGATGATTGAAGGAGGGTCTAAGGACAGGGGAGCTTGGGACATCTGTCTCTATTTCCAAGTCTCTATGAACATTGTTTATTTTGTTTTTCACTGTAGCCCCTCGAGGCAACTACTGTTGTGATTTTGGGCGTTACAAAAATAAATTGAATTGAAATTGAATTGAAATCGTATTTTGAATGGTTACATTTCAGAATCTGTAACATTGTCTCATTCTGTATGAAACCTGCTAACTCTGTAGTTAAAACCTCTTCAAAAATGTTCTTTATATATCAAAAACATTGTCCAGTTGTCTAAACTTTTGTCTACCTTTGACCACTCCTGGACGAATCAATTGCTCGTAAAGTTTACAGTTCATACTTCCATATTCGTAGTCTCAAATGTCATTGACCCCAGATGTGTTTCAAATATGAACTTTGAACTGAATCTTTCCATTAAAATACACATTGTAAATCTGCAAAAATGCAATTGGATATTTTTCCAAACACGTTAAGAACTTGTATGTGGTTTACTATTGGATAGAATTTGCAAACTTGGTGCTGCCTGGTAGTCGAGTGGTTAAGGCACAGCACATGTATGCCAGACAAGACAAGGGCAGCCCGTCGCAGTGTCGTGGGTTCGATTCCTGACTCTGGCGATTTACTGTATGTCCTCCCTTCTCTTTCATCACCCATTTCACACTACTTTCCTGTCATTAAAGCCTACATGCTCAAAATCTAAAAAGAATCAGCAAATGTGACAAAATGAATTAGCATTAGTAAGTACTTTATTGTTTGTAGAAATATAAGTTGTATGGTTTGAGTACAAGTTTCAGTTGTGTTTTTGTAATACTTAATATGAAGTAATGTTTTTTATCTCTAGCTTTCTATCTACCTATGTAGTAGTGGTAGTTGTTGTAGTAGTAGTTTTTCTAGACAAAATCTACCAAGTCAGCCTGGAACAGCCAAATTAAAGTCTTAAAAACCCACTGTATTGTAATGTAAATACATTATATGATGAAAGATTTTAAAGTACTACACAAGTTAACTGTACTTTGAATTACTGTTGAAACTTTCCCTCACTCCTGCGTTTGACCTCGGAAAAAACCCAAACTTGTCTCCAAAGCATAAATCCACATATTTCCACTGCATTGATTCCCCTCCAGTGGCTTCCTGTTAATTCAGCAGCGATACAGGGGAAAGTGCTTGTTGACAGACTCCTTTCAGTAAGATGCTGACAACATTGTTACTGTCGACAGGAGGCAGAGCATTGTGGAGAGCCGGTCTGGAGCAAGCAGGGAGCAGCAGACAAGTGCTTTTGTCCCTAACCAGCGCAGTGGGGCGGCTCCAGACCTTTGTTACTCTCTCATTTGCATCGGCATTCATAACATTAGTATTCTAGTCACAACTGCAGCCGCAGACACTATGGATGGAGAGGTTAAAGGGGACTTTTAGAGCCAGACGCTATCAAAAGTAATCAGTCATAGCACAGACATAAAAGAAGCCAGACAGACTGGAAATAGTTCAGTTATTTCATTTAAAGTGCATATGACAGGTTAGACTACACATTTCACTAAAATGTTGTGAACATGATTATATTTTACACACACAAAAAATGCCTTCGCCCGTAGTTTTAAATTTTTAGTGACGTTCTAATTATACTTCCTTGTTGGTCATAGTAGGCCGATGTAACATAGGTAGATCTTGCTCAGCTCTCCTCCAGTGCAGACGTGTTGACCCTCTGCTCCCGCTCTGCATGCTACTTCGCCTTGTCTTGTCAACTTTTTTCTCTTTACTCATGGTTTGCGTGCTCACCTGCTGATCTCTGGGAAAATGAATCTGATTGATTGGTCTCTGAGTGCATTGGATAAAGTTTTTTCCCAAGATAAGCTGCTACGGACTCTTGGAATAAATGACAGGTCCTATGCATCGAGCCCTTGCTCGTGGAAGACGTAGAAGACCGATTCGTATTTTATGATAGCGGGATTCATTCTAATTGGGCTTGGAGTCGCCTTGGTCTATCGGAAAATTGTGAAGACAGGAAAATTCACCCAGATACTGTCTGACAACTACAAAAAGGAGTTTGTGGAATTGAGTGACAGGATGAAAAGACTCGAACAGAGACTTACGGTATGGCACAGCTCGTAGAACTGAACAAAAACATCTCACTTCGGTCTACAGAGATCCAGAAGATGATAGCGGGAGGTGATCAAGAACAGTGAACTTTGTGAAAGATGGAGTAACTCGATGGTACAAACAGATCGCTACACAGAGGACCAGAAATGATTGGACATTTTGATCTGGCAAATTCCAGCTGGACAGCCAGTGAAACCGAGCCACACACACACACACACACAAACAATAGACATTTGGCCTTCACTTTGGCTGCACTTCTCCTCATCAATTTCTGCTCTTGTTTGTGCCCCTCCCCAACATCCACTGAAAAATTCCATGAGTGACCTCGCGCAATGTGTTCAAAATATGTGTTGTATACTGTGTATTATTGTTATTCTTATGCTGAAACTGTATTTGATTTTTCTATGTTCAAGTTCCCCAGCAGGCGTCGTCATTTGGCTGCCCGGGTGGCTGATGCTCTTTTGCATGTCTCTCATGTCGCATCTGACATCAAATCACGTTCCTATGTTGTGAATTCTCACTGACAATGGCAATAAATATATCCTGATTCCTGATCCTGATTCTACAATTCTACAACTGTTAGCTAGCAACAATACCATAAACAAGGGCCAAAATCCATATAAATTACACATCAGTCATGATTTGACAAATTATAAACTTGATAGCACCTTTATTTTGTTAAATGATTTTTTAAACCGTCAGAAAATTGTGTCCATTGTGTGGAAATTGTCCCTGCATTCTCAAAGGAATATTGCTTATTGATGACATAGTTAGAATATTCTGTTTTAGAACACTGCTTCTACTAATTTTCAACTTCTATATTTAGTTTTTTTTTTCACTTTTCTTTTTTTCAGAAACTGCACCTTGACTGATGTGAAACTATAAGAATTATTAATCACAGGGACTATCCCACTAAACTAAGCAATAATCTGATAAACATGAGAACCTGCCATAAGCACTTTTAGCTTTTTCTAACAATCTATTCTAACCCTCCGGAATTTGCATATTGTTTGATTTGGTACAAGATATATGCCCTTCTTAATGCAACCCACTTATTTATTGGCTTGGGACTGAAATAAGGTCCAGGCAACGTCGTAGTAATAACAATTATACATTTGAGTCAGCTCCTCTTGCTTGTGCTTTTGTATTCGGGTCTAGAACTAACACAACCATTTAAAAGTTGCAAAAGTGTTGGGAAAGTTCCTCAGCTTTCCACAATGACTTCATGTGCCTCTCCAGTCGCCGCACGCATCCTTGTATTTAGGTTATGGGTTGTGTTATTTGAAGTGCCTAATATTAGAGCAAGTGACCATACTGTGTGAGCCTAACATTGGACTGGCAGACTGTATATTATTAATAGGCTCAGTGTCTGGTCTAGAACATGAAATATTGATGCTGGTCGCCCCCCACTGCACAGCTACAGCCACTGAACCAGCACAAGTTCAAACTAAAAGTATAATGAGGGCTTTACTCGGATGGGAGAAGTACAAGTTAAAATCTATGAGGTATGCTAATAAGCCTATAACTTCAAAATATTTTTACTGAAGTCTGTAAGTCCAACCACTCATTGTTGAGCCTATAAACAGGAAGCTGAAACCCATGACTACATTACATACCCAGTACTTATCCTTCCTCTTATAACATTATTACAATTCACTATTCATTCAAGTAAACAATTCCAGATTTGACCTTGTTATGAAGTTTTTTTCCCCATTCAATAGATATAGGATTTAAATGGCTTAATTTCTATGGCAGCCAAGAACCGTTGCCACAGCTTGGAACCTTGGGTAAAGGTGAAGAGTAAAAAAAAGTCATTGGGGGTTTTTGCCGTTTACTCTCTACATTGTAAGGTTTTCAAAAGCCAAATGTATTTTACTGCAGTCAAATTAAAATCCACTAAACATGAAGATGATGACAAATATAAGAAATGCTTTTTGACAAATATTCAAAACAAAGAGTTCTGTTCCTTCAATTGCACTCTTCAGGTAAATTTATCTTTAGAAACTAGCTATACTCATTAAAACGTAAAAATCCATTAGATGAATTATCGTCGATAAGGTCGCGGCCCTGGACCCGTGTAGACAAAGACAGACTCAAAGACAGACCTCATGTAATACTGAATATTGAATGTCTGTTGCAGAAATAGGGCACTGTGTATGCAAACACATCACCACACATCGGGTTATTTTCTTTTGACATGTTATTCACAAAGAAACCTTCAATGGAAGCGAATCTCCCTTTTATCTACCACAGTAACGCAAACATACAAATTCAGTATTTTCTTCAAGGCTTTGTTTTGATCTTTGCATTGCCCGCAAAACCTCAGCTTGTTAGATAAACTAGGTTACTCCGTTCCGTTCAATGTTCTTTTTATCAGCTGAACTTAAACTGCGCCTTAGATGTGCACACAACCACTACACACTTCTCAAAAAGGGATAACACAGCTTGAGGGCAGTCAACACCGGGGGGCTAGCTGTATTCAAATTAACATATGGCCCTCTGCTAAAGCCTGGGACTGATCTCTCATTAGACAAATGGCTGGCCAAGCTGTCCTCCAAAGAGCTCTTTTGTTTCCACACAGGAACTAGTGCTAAGTGGAGATGCCAAACGCCACTCCGCAGACAAAGACCCTTCTTACAACACATCCGGGTTGCCTTGACGACCACTGTCTATATTTAATAGACAACAAAATGTGGTAAAAATAACTTAAGGTACAGTTTTAGCAAATCTGCCAGTATGCTTCACGAAGCCAAAGGTAAAATCAGTTTTGTTCCATTGTAACCAAAAAATAAGAAATACTTCTGTTGAAGTTGAGTTGATCTTTGCCCCTTGTATGTTTACACACTGGGGGTCTTCCGCCTCAAGGCTAAGAGTATTGTCTTTCAATAAACCTCCCACTGCTCAGTGCTGCTGGCTTAGAAACCATGCACTCCATTGCGGTAGGCAGCGTATTACTATATTACGAAAAAAGTATATGTAGCCTTTATTTATTTATTTATTTCAACTTTTTAATCATTGTTCTCCTTGTAAAAACTATTGAGGGCATCTATGTTCTCAGTATGCTCTTATTGCTGCCAAAAAAAATATTTACAATACAATAATCATTAGCAACCTACTTTTAAACTTAATTATTTGTAAATTTGTAGGAAAGCCCAAGAGTAGTATTGTCATCCCTGGACTCTCCCTGTGGGAAAGTCCAGTATCAGTCCGAACAGGCGCCTGGACAAGTGTTCATGTGTTCATTGCGTGTTCCTGCTATAAACCCTCACAGCAACATAACCTGTGACCATCCAGCGCTCTCCATATCTATACCTCCGGGGGATCGATGTGTCCATGAGCGAGTGCCTGGGCCGGGTATCGATCCGGTACCTCTTGTTGCTCAGATAAAGGTGCCGATACAATTAATTGAGAACCTGTGCTTTGAGGAAGAACCCAACTCATCTCAATCACATCAGCCGTGGAGTTAACCAAGCAGCTATCAGTGCCCCTCCTCCTCCACTGTTCGTATCTAAGGAGCCGGGGAATCGATTTCACTGTAGGAGTATGAGCAACTGTTGGCCTGGACTAACAGCTGGACTGGAGCCCGGGCGGGACGTCAGGAATGTGGCCTGCGGTGATGTTGACAACACATGGGCAGTGTGAGTTTCACTGTGCATTTGTTCACTGTGCGATGGCTCCTGTTAATCAGCCTGTTGTTAGGACTGTGTCAGCTGCTGGTCAGAGGACTAATGCCTCAGGGAGCACACAATCTCATTTAGAATAAGCGGGCCAGAGACAGAAACCGTCACAGGAGCAGATAAGAGCTGCTTTAGAGTCACGGCACATAGTACACCAACAATGGACCCGATGAGAAATGGTCAAGTGTGAACTCCGCAGAGATTGGCCACTTTTAGGTGAATGCAATGGCCATATGAAACTGATACATACTCCCAAAAGTGTATACGCATTGGGCTGATGTAGCCTGTGGTTAGATTGACAGCAGTAGAATGTATTTTTTGTGTCCAATGAATGAGACAAACTGCACCAACAATCAAGAACATTGTGACTGAAATTTGAAAAATGGAAAGGATCACTCTCTGCCTTTTTTCTCCCCTGTTCTGGTTATGTTTGTTTTTTTGTATTTCAATGTTCTATGTTTTATATTATAAAACTGAGGGGGTGAAAATAATATTATTTTCCGTGTCCACCTGGATCTCACCAGCACTCTAGGACCTCCTCTATAGCAGCCGGGAGCACAAATAAGCACACGGCTGAGCGTTACTCTCAGTGTGAGCTACACCCACACACTGAGCCTGCTGCCTTTCAGCTGCCTCTGAACACTTGTATGCACCTTTGCCTCTCTGTTGTTCGTGTTGCATGAGCGCTGTATGCCCTCTACAGGAGCATACAGAGGTATAGCTGCTTAGCATTCAGCACACTTCAAAGCTGCTCCATGTGGCAGCACAGCCCAGGGCTCATTCTGTTTAATTGGAGGTTCATTAAGGGACATGTGTGCCTCCAGAGAGGCCCGCTACGACAGAGGAGCCGCCTCCGCTCGGGATTTCGGGCTGTTTACTTCAGCAGCTGATGGAGGAAATCGGGCAATAGGAAAATAGGGGCTTAATTGAGATGAAGGGTGATGTGGCATGTGTGTGGTCTCCTGGTGTCATTGTGAGGGGGTATTAGCTGTTCCAGAGGGACTTTAGAGTGGAGCTCACTAAATGGAAATGTTCACCTGCCCCAGCTGCACAGAGCCCCAGGCCGCTGTCTGCTCCCTCAGGGTTCAATTACAGGTGATCATTTACAGGGTCAATGACATGAAGCAGGTTTTGAAGTTTAATGAATATTTGCTATTGGGGCTCACGTTCTCAGAGTATGGTGGGTAGTTTGGGGGATGTAGGAGAAGACACTGTGTCCTTGTAGTGCCGGTGGCGACTGAGCGGGGAATATGCACTCACTTCATTAATCATGCCCAAAGTGTCATCTTCAAAGGAAACCTCAACCTTCAAGAGCCAGGCTGTGTATTTATAGATCAATGTATCTTTACATTCAATACACCTCATTCTAATGCTATAAAATATACATTTTGTCTCTCTAACTCTTCGAACTGAAACATGAAGACAGCCCGTAGCCATGTTTTACAATTCCACATTGAGAGAAGAATGTAGGTCAGATCCGTTTGCCCTCATTACAGAGCTCAGGCTTCTTTTGGGCGCTGCAAAGTTGATTTTAGCATCTCTTCTCATTAAACCACTATCAAACTCCACCACACTGCCCGGACTCCGCTGTTTGCCAGGAGTAAACAATGAGCTCGTGCTGTCAAGAGCCTCCTCGTGTTGTCAGTATTGGAAGACGTTGCAGACAAGTTGACATTTACTGGATATCTCTGTGAAAATACTGCCATTTTCACTGTCACATTGAGAACATGCGAGCGGTGAAATTCCCACTCGTGAGCACCGGGCAAAAATAGGAGCAGAGTCAGCCTCCACAATATATCATCTCAACATCGTTAGTGCAATGTGCAAATGGAAATAGCTTTGCAAATATTGTCAGTGACTTGCATTTGGCTGACAGATAAGTTTACTTTGTGTAATTATGCATCTAATTTAGCATTACCCCCAAAATAGCAGCTCTGTATTTCTATATTGTCTAAATTTTTATTATAGTGGTTTTATATTTTAAGACACAATAGTAATTTGTTTTTTTTGCTCAAATATGCCAAAAGTACATTCTACAGGTATCCATCTATCGTTTCCATTGTTAGAGTTTTACGTCCCATTTAAAGGCAAATGGAAGACATGGTGTTGAATTCAGTGCCTCAGTGATCTCAGTTCAAAATGTATGTACATGATAGTGAATAGTTTGCACTTTGGCATGTTGTTAGAAAATACTGAGATGCGTGTTTCCAACAGAATTCTTTCCAAACATAAGATTGAGTGCGTCTCCTTTGGGATGTGCTTATACAATATTCCCGTTCTTCATCAGTAAAAAACACACAATTTCCTTCTTTTTTTCCATTCATTTTTGATGCATCTCGTACAATTATTGTCAAGATCATTCTAACATCTTTGTTCAGTTTGAAGTGCTTTCCAGATAGTAAGAACATATTTATTTTTTGGATTTTGGATTTGTTTCTGCATGACGCCACCGTTTATTGTCTGCCAGTTTGGCCTATAGAGGGCTTCTGCTATCACATAAGTAACAATACAGTTTTAGTGCTGTTAAAGTTAGAAATTGCTCTATAATTAACTTGTTATCATACCACTTGGCTCAGAAACATGCTGCTGACATTTTGCATCTAGATATCCAAAATATTTAAATACTTGCTGAACTGTTGTAGGCCATATAAATAACTCCTCTTTCTGCTCCTGGTTACCAAACTCCAGTTGCCTGTGGCACGCCCCCCGTTGCGCTTCAACTGCATTGCACCTTAACATTGAACCTTCCTTTTTTAATCTTGCAGTAATTTGTTGATGCAGGTACGACTCCCGGGGTGTGAACTTAGCTTCTTTGTGTGCAAATAATGTTGCCTGCAGAATCTTCAGTGCTACTTAAGCGTCGAAGCGTATACGGTCGGTGATGGATGAGGACCTATGCTCTCTCGGGAGTCATGGGAACGACCAGTTTGTTTACGCTGCACTTTCTCTGGGGTCTCGGTGGCAGGTTGATTTATTCGACGCCGCTGTGGACCATAGACTTTTTATGCTGGAGCCTTTTCCATAACTGTACTGCCCAATTCATTTTTTGAGGGTCGGATGCACTGTGGAGTTAAGAAAAATTGCCTTTAGATCATACATTTTTGTCGATCTTAAACATTAAAGTAAAAAGGGAGAAACAGGGACACTTTGAACATTGTGGACTGAGCCGCTAAATTGGAATCTCAAATTGCAAAAAACTGCTAAAAGCTATACAGAGATTAGATATAACTGTTTTCAAAAACATAGCAAGTAATTGTGCCAGTCCAAAGCCAGTATGAATGTGCTTAATCATCAATATGACTAGCATGTTAGAAGGACAATGATTTTATAAAAAACAAAGGCAGAGAGAGCAGTTTTTATAAATAATGTTTGTTTTATGTTGGTCCCAAGCCTTAATAAATGAAAAGAGTAGTAAATGGCATATAGGCCTGGACAATATGGTGATAAAACTCAAATCGAGATCTCATCCCTTTGGCTGTCTGCTTTTTGGGGATATCATCATATCGCAATTCATTATTTCTGTTTTTAATGCGGCTCAAACTGAGTTTTTCCCCTCCCTTTTTCATTGGACAATCTCTGTTAGGGTCTAGATGAGTGACAGGCGGATTTAACCAATCACTTTATTTACCTCTTAAAGGCAATATGCCTTTGATCAAATCTAAATTGTGATCTGTCTCCAAGAAAATCATGATATACATTTTCGCCATATTGCCCAGCCCTAGAATGGCATGCAGTATTTGACATATAAGTCTTATTTTGAGCCTGAATGCAAAAGCCAAAAGTTCTTTCATTCTCACTTATTTAGGATTTCCAGTCCTAAGTCACCCATTAGCTAAAAAAAAAAACAAGCTGTTGTTTCAAGCCAAGATTCTTTTTCAGCTTGTGTGCGCCCTTCTCTTTCTAATCTTCCTTGCCAAAACCTAACAAAGGGCCCTGGAGCAGGGATAATGGCTGTGCTGTTGCTCTGTCTCTCTAATACATGCAAATCTCAATTAAGACCTGCTGCGCCTTCATTAGGCCTTTCAGCGCGCCTCTGAAAAGGGAAGGGTTAATTAAAGCTCTCCTCGTTCCTACAAGACTCTTGGGTCGCTCTTAAGTCTGTGATCAATACCGCGGCATCTCATTATGATTTAGAGGAGGTGTTTAACTCTAGCGCCAAATCAATTTTCCCTCAGAGTGGAATGGGGGAAATAATAAGTCCTCTGCACAGCGAGGGGAAGAAATGTTCTCATTTTGTGTTAACTGGCTCACAGCAAGACAAAGGCGGCTTGCTTTATATTGTTCAGTTGTTCTATCACGGCAACTGGAATAATGAGGGGAAACTTCCAGCCATGTTTAAAGCAGAATGGAGTTAGGAATATAATGGCAACTAAATGAGAAACTGCTGTTGGTTACTTAGTTGGGAAATTATAATGAAACGAGATGAACCTTGAAATAAGGAGCTCTTTTAGATTATTTTTTAAAACCCATTTGCCAGTTGTACAATCAAATAAAGTAATACACAGTAGCCTAGTAGGTGTATTATATCACTCTTTGCACGACTTTCACGGTTGTTTTAGCAGCAATGACCAAAGTAAATGGCAAATATGACATAATGCAATCTCACAAGCAGACACTAGAGGCAAAGGTGGGTGAAGCGTCTTGCCCAAGAACACAACATCAATATGTAACCCTAAAGTGAGGTTTGAACTTGTGCTGCGAGATATATCACAATAGAATCGATATCACTTCACATATCATTTGTAGAGCCACAATTAGCAAACCGCAAAAACTCCAGTTATTGAAGTAGCATAATTTCCTGTGAACAGCAAAACATCCTGTCTTATTTTGTATAAAACCTGCTAAACCCTATTTCTGGGTTTCAGACTGAGGGGGAATTAGAACCGTTGTCATAGGGATTAACATAGAGACTGTTGTATTGCTTAGGAGTTCATATATACATTTTCTCTCAAATGTCAGTGAACCTTAAAAATCTGAACTTTGAACAGAATCTTACTTACAGAATCTCACAAATCAGAAACATTTTAATTGGATAATTTTCCAGAAATGTTCAGCCCTAGTTTGAACCCTCAACCCTTTGGTTAGTGAACAAACACCTCAAACACCTGAAGTTTTTTTTTAACTGTAATTTGAAATGACAATGTTTGCAGTAGTTTAGATCTTGTTAACTTGTATTTAAGAAAATATGTTGTTGAATATGTTTTGTATACTTGAAGCAATCACGCTTTTTTCCACTTAAAAGTAATACCACCAGTCAGCAGTGCTTGAGAACAAGTGGATTTTCTCAGTTTGATGTTACCCCTCCTGAAAATGATGCTTCGCTCGTCGATTAAGGGAAAGTTGGGGTGAAGGAGGTGCATTGGCAGGCTGCAGAAGTCCTTCAAAGAGAGGGAGGATTCAAAGGCTGAGTCGATGCTAACCCTGGCTTCACTCTCCGAGACATCACTGGAGGATCGGCCTGACACCACAGTCTGAGAGAAAACCAGCGCGAGATCAGGAGATTACCGCTGACAGACATACTCCAAAGTGTTCACAAAAGACTAAGAGGAAAGCTTTTAGACTTTTCAATTTGGGCCCGAAAGTGTGAAGCTGCTTTATTGTGTAAATACAAATCCTTTGAGAAATTGGGTTTTAATCTGCTTGATTGGAGTGTTTTCGTTGCTAAATTAAATTAATTCTTTGGATTTCTAGAAGGAGTTTACATATCCTTGTGTTACTTTGTACGGAGACCAGCAGTAATGGTCTAATTATGGACCAGCAATAGTAGAAATGATTAGTCCAAAAGCAGCAATTACTTTTTAAGAAAACTTTGGATCAAATATTACATTTTTTGCTTTTAAGTAGAGCAGTTCAATTGTACCTTTTTTAAATAGCATGATTTCAAATGAACAATATCACAAACGGACCACAGCAGAAATGAATTCTCCCAACTACCAAACAATAAGTACATTTTTGTTGCATAATTGTATGAATGAGTTCACATGTCTTCCCTGTTTGAGCCATGATTCTAAAACAGCCTTTCCGAGTATCACCAAATCTAAATCTGGACCGTATCAGGCATAAATTAGAAGCTAGAACCAGGTCTAAAATTGTGCTGGAACAGGTCTAAAAGAAGAGTAAAGCATGGATAAAGTATTTCTAAATAAGGATGAACCCAAAGGAGGACAAAAACATGAATACAAAAGCAAATACTCAAACTCCAGAAGGCCCTGCTGTACCACCAATAGTACACACACCACAGTTTGAAAACCGCTTCCTAAGATAGCATGCCTTTATGCGAGGTCTCATTCATTTGTAGTTTATGGGTTAAATACACTGAAAGCTACTTGGCAGATCAGTTATAGACGTACTGTGTATAGGACCATTTATATCGAGGGAAGGGCACCGTACTGGCTTAATGCAGGAGCCGCATTCTTCATTAGTCTCTGCTGCACCAGGATGGACCCTCATCAGGTAAAGTGTGTTTATGTCAAAGAGAAGGCTGGCTTATGGGAGCAAAGGGCCTCTGCTTCTCATTACGTTAAAGGGGAAGGCCATACGTTCGCTGTTAATGCACAAGGAGACCCGGAGTCATATCCTTAAAACGCCCTGAAATAGAGCAAGCTGGCGACCCCATCTGTCCAACCCTGTGTGAAAGGATAATCAAGCCGGCTCACGGTGGAAGTGGATTTTAAAATGACATAAGATGTGTCAGGTTGGCCGACAGTGCGTAGGACAAACTTGTAGTTACTTTGAGATTGCCGAGATGCTGCGGTAGAGCGCCTAGGGGAATAATGCTTGGATTTTCTGTTGAAATTGGACCAAATGAACTGACAGAGCTGTGAGTCTGTGTGGGTTTTTTGCTTGAGTGGCAGAATTCATTAAAAAAGGGAGCTTGTTTTTTTTTACAGTCTGTGTTGTTCCGTTGGCAGGAGGATAATGGGGGGGATACGGTGAGTGTTTGGCGCTATTCAAAATGGTTTGTGTTGGTGTTTTTTCTTCAGGGGCAGGGAGAGGCTTCAGCGAGGGGGACCACCATGGAGGGGGACTGCCTCAGCTGCATCAAGTACCTCATGTTTGTCTTCAATTTCCTCATCTTTGTAAGTATTTCTATGGGAAACTTGTCTGTTTGATGTTTAAGTGTCCAAAGGTCAGACTTAAAGGGGACATATTATGCAAAATTGACTTTTGTGAGCTTTTGAACACATCATTACAGTATTGTATTTTGATTTTGCAGGTTTGAGTAATCCTGTATAGTCTGTTTTCATGTATCCCCCATCTCCGTCCACTTCTCTGTTCTTGCAATTATTCAACAAAAAAGTAATATTACAATTTCAGACTGCTGATCATACATGTAGGATTTTAAAATGTCGCATAGCTATTTTTAAACTATGAAAACACGTAAATGAAATCAAAATGCCCATCAAAAATATGATATGATATATTTGATAAGAGGTAGAACTTAAAAGATCTTACAAGAAAAGAAACAGAAGTCAGTATTATTTTTAGACCTGCAGTGAAAATGAACAGAAACGTTTAATTTTGTTGAAAGGTGCACTAAGTGACTTTCCTGATTGGAGTTCCACCCCCTGCTTGTTACCTGGGAGATGTTATTGCTTTACCATGCTTTTCCATTGTGACAAGCGGGCAACGCCATCAGGTCAAGTTACAGGTCAGATCTGTGGAGAAGGTGAGGTGACCCTGCTCATAAGAATGCATCGTGTTTTTCGAGGTATTTTGAACAATAAAATTGCAGTTGAAAAGATGTAACATAGATACATTTCATGCCATTCTGTGAAATATTACAGGCAAACCAATAATATTTCCCTGCCATAAAAGCTACACAGTGCACCTTTTGGCAAATGATATATTCAAGACTACGCTATAAAGTCGAATTCGGTTTGAGAAATATGTATAACACAATAAAATCTTTTATGCAGGTGAGTTGAGGACATCCCTCCCCCGTCCCACTGCTGGTCCCGGGGCCGTGTTTTGTACATGTCTGGTCCAATGATTTAAGATGGTCTGGTGGCCGCCCCCTGCCCCTCTCTCTAATAGAAACGCATTTGCATTTCATTAGATGGAGCCAATCTGGGTTCTGATTGTATCAAATTCAGCTTTGATTAGATTTGAGAGTGCTGACACACATCTGAGGCCCCACGCTTTGTGACTGGCACCTGGGTTTATCTGCGGCGATCGGACAATAAGCAGTAATCCTGTTATTCTCAAGCTCTGAAGGAGGCGGGTGAGAGGAAAGGGTTTGTCTTTTCCTGCTTTATTAAGTGCAGTCAAACTATTTAGAGTCTCCAGCAGAGCTATGGAATTGGCTCTAACCTCACTATAAAATCTGTATCCAACCCACCTGTCACCAACAACGAGGGATGTCACGATATCAAATGATTTACTAAAATCACTATTTAACAATGATTTACTATTACTGAGGTTATAACCAAATAACAGTGTAATAATTCAGTTTCTTTCATTTTCCTTGTCTAACTTAGTTCATGTGACTAAAACAGTTTTCATTTTGCCTCTAACATTGTCAGTCCTTGCAATTATATTATTATTATTATTATTATTATTATAGTGACCTGAATAATCACAAATAATGTTGACATCCTTATCAATAACTATGTAGCACCTTTCTGTTTTCTATTTGAAGAGCTACATAACCAATTTGCATGCTCTAAATACCATTACATTATTAGAAACTTTTAGTCCAGAGGTTTGGGATGTATATAAAATAAAATAATCCCAAATGTCTGAAATGTGATGGCATGCTATTGGCAACTTGAATACTATAGACTATTTTTTCACAGTTCATTCCTACGACAGAGTAAATCATTCATTATACAGATCTCCTCCCATCCAATACCCTGCTTGTCTTTGCTTATTTCACACACTCTCACACAACAGTATTTTTCAAGCCCAACAAGCTCCTAAAATGGCTACCTCTGCTGCTCTGCTTCAGTGGTGCTCATTTGTGGAGACCCAGGTCTTTGCCCGTGACAGGAAGACAGCTCGGATCTCTTTCCCCCCACCTCAGCACTCTCCTTTCTTAATCACATGAGTCAGTTTGAGCCCCTGCACCTCCTGTATGTATAGGGCTTTACTGAGAGGCGTGGTAGCTCTGAAATAAGCCCGCCGTGCTGTGGATATCCCTGGCAGGTTGGGGGTTAGCGAAAACAGGGTCTTTCTCCTCCTATTCCCACCAAGACTGTAGATGAACCCAATTGTATTTTTGTTTTTTTCTCCCATTGTACTACTTTGCATTTGTCTTCCTGGTATCTATGTTATGGTTTCAATAGTTTCAGAATAATATTTGGACATTTGTGTGCCTTCTTTTGGTCTTTTCTTGAGCTTCTATTAGTTGGGAAAAAGATTGACCTCATACTTGATATTGTTATTTCACATTATTTCTGGTATTTATTTGCAAACATAGATCATTATTTTACATTTTGTTCATTGTAAAACCACAAGATTAATCTAACACAATTTAGAATAGATCTATAGAATTGAATAGAACTAGAATAATGGAACTGCCAAACTCACTCTCTACTGCTGCCCCCCTTGATTGTGGCATTGCACACTAAGTAGCGGGTTAAAGTTTTGGGATGTGGGCGGGGACATGGGGCAGGTGAGGAGAACACTCAAGCGTAAAATGCCGAACAATGCAGAATAACTGAAACATTCATGAATCAATCACAATACTTCAAGTTAACTAACAATTAACCACTACAGCATGGTTACGGCTCATGAAAGATGATTTTGCATGTCTTCTTTAAAGGTGCATTATGTAACTTTTCTGGTAGGGGGTCTGCCTCTTGTCACCACAGAAATGTTATTTCTATTCTTGCAGTGTTCCACAATATAGCATTTTTATCTTATCTGGTCAAGTCCGTTTACATATCTTAAAAACGTGCATTCTTGGTGTGAACTGCATCGCCACTCCACAGATCTTCATGTAACTTGGTCTGGTGGCATCATATACATCTTATCTGTACATTAAATGCCATATTGTGGAACATTCCAGTAAAACAATAACATTTCTTTACAGACAAGCGGCTGTCAAACCCGCCATCCAAAAGTTACAAATAGTGCACCTTTAAGATGTGTAATCCCTCAGTCATCTTCTAATTATGTGTTGTGTTGTGTTGCGTTGTGTTGTGGGCATCAGGGTAATTCTGATCTTAACTGTATATGTTTATGTTTATGTCATGAAATATATAAGTATAATTGTTCTGCATTGTCAAACATCTGTTACATCCAGGGAGTTGGACTAGTGCAACTTAAAAAGTTTACCCTTTTTTATATACATTTTCCCACCTCTGCATTTTCATTAGTGAAAAGAAACTCATAATTTTCCAATATGAGAAATCCTGTTGATTTTTTTTCCCTGCCACTGTGGATACCAAATAATCCTTTGATTCCTCATTAAATTTTCAAAAGCTTGTCTGTTTTGTCTAACCAGCATTATCCTATCTTTTCCCCTTCAGCTGGGAGGATCGTTCCTGCTGGGAGTGGGGGTGTGGGTGCTGGTGGACCCCACAGGATTCAGGGAAATCGTAGCAGCAAACCCACTGTTGTTCACTGGGGTCTACATTGTCCTGGGCATGGGAGGCATGCTCTTCCTCCTGGGTTTCCTCGGCTGCTGCGGAGCCATCAAAGAAAACAAGTGTCTGCTCCTCTTTGTGAGTCCCCTGAACAGAATATGTGCAATGTGTTCTGAGTCTTATTATGATGCTTTGTACAGTGTGTGCCTTTAAAGAGAAGACCATTTTTAGGAACAGAATAGTATTGTCTAGTTAAAACCTCATGGTCTGTATCTGTCTCCTGGGAGTGAAGCAGGTGATGCCACCAGGCCAAATGACATCCCAGATCTGGATATAATGCATGTTTTTTGAATATATGCCATACTGTGGAACATTTCCGGTAAAGTATACATCTCCGTAGTGGCAAAAGGCAAATAAGTAACATCTCATCTGATTTACTTTCCTGCCTGCTGCTCATGAATAGTTAACTGAGAGTGAAGAGGGTTCAGTCAGGGTGAGATTTTGAGTGATTACATGTGATACCACTTCACTAACCCTGCTCTTACTGTTTCTGTGTGTTTCTGGTGTTCTTATTGCAGTTCTTCATGCTCATCCTCCTCATCTTCTTAGCAGAGCTGGCTGCCGCCATCTTGGCCTTCATTTTCCGGGAGCATGTAAGTTTTTTTTATTCATGTGTTTTAACGACTTCATTATGCAACATCTGGTTGTTTGATATATATTTCTCTATTCTTTAAAATGGCCGCTATTTGACCTTTCAACCAGACAGTGGCACTTCACAACATGTAAACAGTTGAGAAAAACCACCCACATTAAGGTCACTCTGCCTCAGGCCAAATGTTTGTTTATGTGAATCCACTTGGAAAGTGTTAGAAATGGTGCTACAAGCAAGGGTTCTTTTGTAAAGGATTGTATTGTTCATACATTTTTGTATGTACAGAGGGGCACAAACATTTTTTTAAAATTCAGTTTGTATGACAACTCTATGTAAAAAGGTCAACAATTCACTTTTGTGAATGTGAATTATGTTATGTCCCTTTGTGTTTATTTGAGATTACACTTGTGTTTTGATCGTATTTACATTCATAAATTGTAGTGTGAACATAGCCCTTCCTGGCTGCCTCATCTGTCGTTGTGACAGTTTCAGCTTCAGAATTTTAAAAACAACCAGCTGAATTCAATTCCTTAAATTATTGCTATAATATGTCTGTATGGCCCTACCCATAAGCTGGAAAGAATCCTCCTCATAGTAAAACTACTTTGTCCTGTTCTTGACCTTTAGCTGACCAGAGAGTACTTCACCAAGGAGCTGAAGAGGCATTATCAGGGCGTCAACAACACGGACGTCTTCACTTCTACATGGAACGCCATCATGAACACGGTACGGCCACCAACACACGGCCACTGCTCCTGCTTCTGTCTGTGTGGCGACCCAACCTTTGGGTCTGCTTTGTTTATACACAGTTCAGGTCAATGTTCATGACGAGTTGCCACGTGTACACATAGTTCCACTTGGTTATCATCAGAAGGAAAAAGGCGTTTTTAAAAATACAGTTACATGGTTAAATCTTATTGAAACAAGTCAGAACTCATCTTATCATGGGAAATGTTGTTTTATATGTTACAAATATTATATATATTGTACAACATTATAAGATAAGAGAACATTTATTTGACCCACAATGGGGGAATTCCATTTTTATAATGTATTAAACCTTCAAAACGTTTGACTGGATATTTAGGTCAATGTTCCTAAATGTTTTACTCGTTGTTTTATTTCGTAGTGGTAAGAGATAGAAATAAACCAGTGTCTAAAGATTGTAGTGTTACCCTTTCAAACTACTCTATGGTAAGGAAAGGAAATTGTGAGGGGGGGAAAAAATAACATACGTAATTTTTAGTCATTTGAAAGAGCCTGAAATCTTCTTAGATGCAATATGTCAGAATAGTTTCATGATTACGAGTGGCAAATTGTCCAAATGTAAACCTTAAACGTTTACCATTTCCAACCTCACTTCACAGCCTGTTATGTTTGAACGATACAAACCCAGACATTTAGGTCGCTGCTCCTTCACTCTTGCCACATGAACACACTGCTGACCACACTTGCACAAATAGGCAGCACTCTCTTCTAATGGCCTCTTCATTGTCCTCTAGTTTGACTGCTGTGGAGTGAACAGCCCAGAGGATTTTAAGGACAGCCTTTTCCGGCTCATCAACCCGGATCATGTGGTGCCAGAGGCCTGCTGCCAGCGCGCCAATCAGGCCGGAGATCTCGCCTACATCAGCCAGGAGCAATGCTTATCGGGAAATATGATGTTCCGCAATAATAAGGTAACTGCTTGACAACCATCCTATCATCGCCTCGCGCCTCGCCCGTTCCCCATGCGCTCGATCCATCCCGTCTGCGTTTCAAAGCACATTTCAGCTTAATTAGAGCTGGAGACAGTTGAGGGGTGACACCCAGGGACCACTGTGCCTTCTCAATGGCTGATTAGTGCCATAGTTGGTATTCACTGAAAGTATGTGCGGTGCTGAAACATGCAAAATGGGAAAGTTGAATTTTTTTTTTTTTGTAGAGTCGGTTTTGTAGTGGAGTCTATTGCTGCAACAGTGGGCAATTGAACATAGAATGACCCAATCACCATGTAAACAACACATTTAACATCATCATAATCTTTATTTCCATGGAGTATTAAAAGCCGGCGCACAGATAACAACAAACAACAAAAGCAAAGGGTACTTTTTGTAGATTTCTGAATTAAACTGCACTATAGTACATGGCTTACATTTTGAACTTAATGAACAGATTTTTTTCTTAAACATTATATATATATTAAACATCTTATATATATATAACATATATATATATATATATATGACACACATATATTATATTTATATTATATACACACAATAATACTATACATATATATGTATGTATAGTATGTGTGTATATAATATAAATATAATATATATATATATATATGTATATATGTGTGTGGTGTGTGTGTTGTGTGTGTGTACATATATATATTATATATATAATATTATATATATATATAATATATATTATATGTATGTGATATTGAGAGTCCTTAGAGCAGTGTAAAATGACCTATTTATAATCAATTTAAATACATTTCACTTATTTATTGCTATATTTTATGGTTTTATGATTTGTCTTGGATTTGATTTTACTCGTTTTATTGTTTCTTGACTTGTGAGATCAAATTGAGTACTTATACATTTTGTTGTCATTTTTATTTTTTTGTGTCTTTGTAGCAATTTGGAATTTGTTTCCGTTTATAAAATGTGCTGTATAAATAAAGTGGATTTGGATTTATAAACCCTATAATAATTGTATAAAGAGTTATACCATCACATTTTTAGACTAGTAGTAGTGCCCTACTAGTAGTAGTGGCTTACAGATAAGTATAAAATTAGCAGTTGCGAAATGAAGTAGTGAAAATATTGCTTGTAACTCTGGCGAGTGACAGTGAGCGCAGATAGAAGAGGCTTAAACTGTGCATTCCACCTGTTGTTCAGACCTGTAGAACAATGGCTGCCTGATCTCCAGGCTGTGTCTCTGTGTTTATTCACACAAAGAGCCTCATTAAAAGGCAGTGAGGACGTTTTCCCCCGGTCTTTCAATCATCCTTTTGTTCACCGCCTCACTCGATTAAAGCCGCAGTGTTGCTTTAATTGTGTCTATTATTCAACATGTTTATTGTTGTGTATGGCCCAATCATTCACACCGTGTGTGCTGGCTCTTTGTGTCCACAGGGCTGTTACTCTGCAGTGGTCGACTACTTTGAACTGTACATCTACGTGGCTGGAGCGCTGGCTATTGTGGTGCTGACCATTGAGGTAAACATAAAAAGAACAAAGTATCATTTTACACACTATATTTTATACTTATGTCAAAGTGATTATTTATGTTGTGTAAAGTTTGCAGTGATTGAAAGGGCACATACTTGTATTACAAATGGCAAGTTCGCCATCTTGTGGTCAATTGCAGTGCAGCAACTAGGTATAGGCTGCACACCAAGCATAACATTATGACCACAGAGAGAATATTTATTAGTATTTCTTTTTATAGAATATATTTGCATACACATACATCTCGTTCTCATGATAGTTGAAAAATAGTTTGCAAAATTAAGTTAACCAAAGTCAAAACTGTAATAAACATGTCAAAGTACACACTATGTTAGACAACTGGTATGATATTACACAAGTGAATAAAGGAAGTTAAAAATGTGAATTTACAATAGAGCGTAGACTGTTTCAGTGATACGATTATATTATTAACAATTTGTTTTTTGTTTTCTCTTATGCAGCTTTTTGCCATGGTCTTCGCAATGTGTCTCTTCAGGGGAATCCAGTAGAGCTGCGCCATCTGTGAACTTCTTTTTAAAAAAGGGAATTCAGGAGTCAAACAAAAAAATCAAAACAAAAAAAGAGGACATTTGTAAAGTTGTCATTCTTTTTGTATTGGCTTATGTAACGTTAAACCACTCTAGTACTTCACAGCTGGACTTTTGAGGTACTAGACCCCATAAACATTTAACACGCACCCAAAGCATAGATCAGCGTGAAACTGATGTAAAAGATTGTGTTAAGAGTAATTAGGACCAGGTCTGTAGACTGGGTTTGGTGCCAGCTCCTGAGCAGAAGGCACTGCACTGACGTTTGGATGAAGAATATTTATATTAAGTAAAGTTGGCTTAATTGTGTAAAAATGTGTTCTATGTACACTTTGTTTGGCTGTTTCCCCTTTTTCATACTACTTACTGTAACACCCCCTTTACATGCCTTTTACAGCCACTCTTCTTCAATGCTGTATTATATATAAGCTTTGTGTGAGAATGGGACCGAATGTTTGCCGTGTGTAAATATTGAATGCTTTATTTGAATGTGTATTACGGTAATGAATGAGCATGTGATCGTGTAAGCCCGGCCCCCTTTGAGCTCAAGACTCTTTTTCTATTTGTTCAGTGATGTTTATTGCAATAGTGGTTTTGCTCTGTGGTTTTAGGTGGTGAAATGTATGTGTATGCATTTGTACTAGACTCATGAAAAGTCAGTGACATAAATGGCATTTGAAACGACCGTCTTTGAGTCTTTCCTCTCACGCACATACATACTTTTTACGTTTATTAGTATTCTATAATGGTTTTCAGATACTAGAGAGAGGATGTCATACGCCCACAAGGTGCAGGGAAAAGTTTTCCCAAATTATGACAAATATCCAAAAGGAGATCGACAAATGTTACATCTGATCATTTATAACTTGGCCGTTGAATTTGTTTCAGCAGTTCTCAAACGTTTCATACCAAGTAAACTTACCAAGAAAAGTCCAATCAACCAGGTCTAAAGACTATTCCATTCTAAACTAAGACTAGACCATTGCTTTACTAGTTCTAAATCAGGACCAGTCAAGTGGAGGACAAAAATTGGGAATAAACTGACTCTAAACTCAATAAATATTTGCATGCCGCTCAATCAGATTTTCTGGTATCCATGGAGATTTCTGCTTTGCCTGGAATATTCCGCAGAATTTTATTGACCTTTTCCCCATGAAGATAATAAGCAGGTAATGCCTCAGGGCCAAATGGCCAACTTTTTAGCAATAAAACACTTGATAAATACAAAATAGAACATTTCAGACAAAGCAGTAACATCAAATATGGGGCAGAGCCGTGACCAGAAAAGTCACCACCTTTAGGAAATAGTTCCTCCATTCAAATTTAAGTCTGTGTTGTGATGCATCTGAAATGCAACAATATTGATTTTCTGGATTGATTGTTCACATATTTAAGTATATAAAAGCATGACAAATGATACTATCTTGTAACACCATGCATCACTGTATTGACTCCCCCCTCAGTGCCAAAACGCTACAATTATTGATGATGATAATATGTAATGATGCTTGCAGAAATGGGTCATTGCAGCTGCAGCAGTAAATGTAGATAATGTGATGTTAATAATAGCTTACACAGGTTTATTAATGGCCCATGAGGACGAAATGTACTTAATGTAGCATGTTTTTCTGTTACCTCTGCAGTTACTAATGTGTAAAACCATTACCTTTATGTTTTGTAAAGCAGGAGCAGGTTCTACAAATGGAAATACTGCTGTGGTGGTTTCAAGCAACATGTAACGCAATGTAAAAAAAAAAAACAAAAGAAAATCAGTGTCAATATGTAGATGTGTTACATTTCATATTTGTAGTTAAGATCATGACTTTACTAGACATTCAGTTACAATTCACTTGGTTCACTAAAAGCATAATTTCAAAAATCTTCAATGTATGATATACTGTAAACACTACTAAAGTTGTACAAATATTTCAAAAAATATTTTTTATTTTAAAATATTTTATGCTTATGCAAAATGTACAGCTATTACAGATTTTTTTTTACCTTTATTTCTTTTGTCTGACATAGTGGTTGTAAATGACATTTATGGATTGTGTCCAAGTGAAACCTTTCGGAGGTAGAGAGCACATGTGATTACAATTTTCCTAACTGCCTTATTAGGACGCACATTTGGACTTCCTGAATATACGGACATACTTGCTACATTGATGTGAACCAAGCCCCTGCCATCTGACTACTGTTAGTTCTGCTTCCCCATTCCAATATACAGCTCATTATGGCAGTTCAAATGAAAGGGAACTGAGGCTGCTACTGTATTGTGCATATGCCCTGGGCTAGCAGAAACACACAATCACAATTAGTAATGGCCATAATAAACTTTATTTATGTGGTACGACTTTTAACCGTAAGCACCTTTCAAGAGACAAAATAATACAAGCTTACTGTAGTTTAAAGTGATAATAAAAAGCACACAAGTTTAATGAACATTTTGAGTTACTAAAGCAACTTGAAAAGGCGAAAAGAATGTACTTATTTTTATAGGTTACTGTAGAGACAAGCCCAAAAATGAATATAGGTTTCATGCTTTAGTGAGGTTAAAACTGCTTGTGTAAATGTAAAGGTTATATGAGCATAATTTTGTTTTTACATGACCACAAGAGGGCAGTCATCCTCCTTTAAATGCACACTATATTTGCAGTATGGCCAAAATAAAGTGGTGCATCTACGGCGTATACTTTGGCACACCAGCAATGATGGTAAATGCCCATATAGTAAGTTTGAATACAATTAGTTTGAGCTTAATAATTACTCCATTGCATATTTCTATCTATTCACTTCACCTTACCTTAAAGCGCATACAGCATGTGCTCATATTTTTTTCTAAATATTTCTTAGTTTGGTTGGATAAAACCTGAAATAAATATTCATCATTGATTTACATCAGTAAAGTTGAAAAATACAATTTTTAAAGTGCTTTGTTCTAAAATTGAATCCCGCTGTCTGTATCATTAATAAGCGACATTCCATTGTAAATGCTATATAATTTACATGCAATTGACACATTTTTCTGACTCTTTGTACAATCATTAAACAAAAATTAAAGTATTATTAGGTATTAATTTGTAAAATCATTACAAGACATTTGGCCCTTGCTTACACAGTATGGTTAATTGCTAGAAAACAATTGTGGAATTATGTCTAGCCTTGGTATCCACCATATCCAACCAGTAAGTACAATTATGAATGTTACCAAAATAGTAAAACTGGGGAAAAATAAGCAAAATTTTTAATACTTTTTTTTTTTATATCATTTTCACTACGTCAAAAGCACGTTATTGCCAAAGAGGTCAAATGTAGCATGTTTATACTTCTTCTCCCACTTAGAAACTATAATTTGACATGTTCTCTTCTTTTTATAATTGTGACTTAGTTTGATAGGCTAGCACCTGTGGTAAATATTTATCATAGTTTTACTTCTGTTAATTTACAGTTTGTGAAGACATTTTGAAAAATAAAAGTTTAAAATGACAGGACGTTCTAAAGTTCTAAAACAGAAGCCCTCTGTGATGTCATCAATATGCGACGTGCCAATGAAAACACAGAGACAATTTACACTTAACTGACACACTTTTCTGACAGTTTAAACGATCATTCAACGAAATATAATTGTTATATGGTATTATTGTTTGTCAAATTATAGTGATTGAGTCATTTCTATGGATTTTGGCTTTTTACCAGGTAGCAGTTGTGGAATTAACCTCTACCCTTTGTCAGACCAGGAACGTAGCATTATAAACACTTTACAAAAATTGTCAAAATCTGAAATGTAATTGTGTTCACTCCGTTCAGACTACTCATAAACATTAAACAAAAAGTTAGTGGTTTTTTGTATGTGACTTGCAGGAGCACTGCCATTTTATAGAGTAAACATTATCCTTCAGCTATGGGTCTTTTTGGTACGTAATGACAGGTAGATGAAGTAGAAGCGGGTTTGTGGGTGACTCCCTGCGTCAGGAAGATAAATTGAACTAGACTGATCGTGACGCGCCGTATTCAAAGCGCTCGCGCCTTTGACAGCGGAGTTCAACGACACCTACAAAAGGAAGATGTGGCGAGACAATTATCTACTACGGCACCGCGGCGATTAATCACGTCGCGATGTGTCAATGTCGAGCCGCCGCCTGACAGGACGAGTCAAGTGCTATTGATGAGGGCGCCTCGAGTTCCACCGGCGCTTTATCAGATGCGCCTAATTGGGAACACATTCAGCCCGCGCTCCATGGAAAAGCGCATGTCAGGGGCGCGCATTCCTGCTGCGATTCCCCGATAGCCCGTAGCGCCTTCAGTCTGGTCCCGGGACGACTGCTGCTGCGGGAGAGGGAGGGTGGAGAGGCGGGGTGACGGCGCGTAAAGGTGGAGAGGTGAGTAACAAGCGTGCATCCTTTGGCCCAGCGCGCCATGGATTAAATATGTGCCAAGGATTTATAGAGGACTTCAGAGGCCCCTAAAACTGAGCTGCCTCTTCAGACTGTCTAGCACCTTATATTTTCTTTACCCCACACTGTCAACTATTTTTATCTTACATTTCTTTCTTTTTTTCCCCCCTTTGCAGTGTTTTCTGAATCTTTGGCCTTTCAAACTCGCCTCCCATTGTCCGCCCTGTGCATGAGCCATATGGACGCGTGTGTGATGTGATGGATTCTGGCTTATTTGTAATGTTTACTGCTGCAGGCCACAGCCTCTGACAGACAAAAGTGAGCGTCCAAGGCACAATAATGAACTTCTCAAACATTTGTTTTTTTCTAATTCACTAGTCAGAAACTAAATCTATATTTTTTTCTTTATTGACAGGCCTTCCCGTAAAGCTCAAACTCCAATAGTTCTGCAATTTTGGTTGCTTTAGCATTGGAATTTCTTCATCATAAACCAAATGCCACTGTGTGTGTAGTGTACTGCTTTGTGCACTTTATATATACTAAAACATGAAGGCAGACAAACATTGTGATTAGATCTGAGTTTGATAATTGGATTCTGTTCAAAGTGCACATTTTATAACATATCCAAGCGCATGAACATAGACTGAAATATGAACTGATAAACATAATACATTGAAAAGTACAGGCTAAACCCAATGATTGATTTGCGGTATACTATTTTGACTTTTATCTAACGCTTTTACCAATATTGTACTACTTTAATTTAGAGCAACATTACAAAAAAACTGAAGTATTTTAGGACTAAATGTGCAAAAATAAATGACTCACGCATAAATAAAGATGATCACCTATTCTTTTTTTAACATATTTTTATGCAAGTTGTTTGAATGTTTGTAATTTTTGGAAAAAAGTAAAAGTGTTATTTTTGGTTATTAAAGAATGCACATTTATGAAGACATCCCGCACAGTGTGGCCATAATTCTGCTGAAATGTGAACTGTGTGATAAAAGACTACATTTATTTTGGTTTTACATGTGTTTCTTGTCTTATGGCCATTTCTCTTCAAACCATCCCCATGTGTGTTCCTGGCTCCTGATGAAGCAGTTTCACTTGTGACTGGAGGCTCTGCTGTGATCTGACTTAAACCACGGGTACATAGCAACAGTATATAATGTTTACATGGATGTTATGTGTCCTAGATAAATGAGGCTGAATTTAAAGACTGTATATTGATTGAAAAATGAGAATAGTAGGTTGTAAATGTGTAACTTGTAAGGACTGCATCATAAAGGAGGCTTGTGATTCCCCGCAATCTGAATTATGGACTGTTTGGCAAAATAATGAATTTACTTGTTTATGCAAAAAGCTTTGTGGGATTATCTAAACTCAGGCATTTGGTGGCCCTAAACAATATTTTGGTTGTGGTCCACCATTTGGCAAACACTGTTAAAAAAATCAGAGGTGGATCGGGAAGAAAAAGTGACTCAGGATTTCTTGAGAAAATCTTGTTTTTAAAATGATAAATGCTCTTATGTAAAGGAGGGTATGTATGTTATCCACATTATTTGAATGGTCTATACAAATTTAAATATATATGAACAACGTTAAATGCTTCAAACTTTTTACCTTCAGTTATAACTTGTTTTTGTGTATATTCTTATTCTTATTCTTTATTCTTTTGTTTTGTTTGTGCTATTACATTAAAACAAATCCTATTTTAACTAGATTTTACATACAAACCCTTACACAGTACTCATATATTAGTTTCTTGACTTGATAACTTGAGTAATATTATTTTAAAATAACGCAACTCTTCTTACTTACGTACATATTTTGGATACTTTACCCACCTCTAATCAGGACAAAACCAGGACTGGAACACAACCAAACCAAGCCTACATCATGACTAAACTGTCTCAAACCAGGACCAAACAAGGACTAAGGTGTGTTAGTGGGTGTGAGAATATATGACATCCAGTTCTCCTGGGGTTAGATGAAGGGAAGCCATTCGACAAATACATTTTATATAGTAATCTTCAAACTGCCATTTTACATTTCTGAAGCTCTCTTGTGCAAGGGTAGTTTACTTGCTTTCATTTTACCAATAAAATAGCTGAATGAAAACCTATTATTACCCTGACAGTATGCGATCTGCTCCATATCTCAACATTAAAGGCTTAGATGAGCGATGTAATGACCTCCTGTAACAAATCTAAAGTGTTCTCTGGCCTTCTCATCAGTGGAAGCCCAACCGTTACCGAGAAGTAGACCGTGGCACTGTGTTGTACTGTGGAGCAATCAGTGCTGGAAAACTACCATTAAGGTGCCGGGAAAAGGTGGCTATACTGCTGCTTTGAAAAGATCCACGCACATGTGCAGGTAAGTGACCATGCAGCTATTGCAGGCTACACAGTGCTCAGATGCAGTGCAATTTCCGTATATAATTGGACTTCCCACGCGATGCCTGCTTCCAATCACTCTGGAGGATCGTGGTGCAGTGAGCAGGGAAGAGTCATGTACAAAGTTTTTAATATTTGTTTGTCAATTTTGTTGGTTCATATGGCCATAGAACTGTTAATTTGCCCTATTCCAAACTGAAATTGTTTTTACTTTATAGACAAGTACATTTGAGGTCAAACTCCTCCAATAAAAGAAGTATAATCCAGTGCTCAATTAGTTACTTTTTTTAACTTTTTGAAGAACGCATTTTGTAGGTTTCGTAATTTTATAGGAAGAATCGCTTTTGTTTTTAAGTTTTTCTCACCCTAAAGCTTTGTGTGTAACTCTAAATGATTAAATTAGATATCCCATCCAAATACTTATTTGAGTAATTATTTGGGTCACTCACAACTTCCCTTCACTTCTACTTCTATTTTTTTTCCTGCTCTACCTCTGGAGCTCTCTTACCTGTTTTTTCTGAAGCGGAAGTTGCACCAAATTTGTTGCACCATATTGCCTACCAAGTTCCATGTTTGTGATTTTTTTTACTTTTCCTTAGAATATAAAAATCTGAGAACAAATATGCTTGAATATAAATACACAACTTTGCATTTTGAAATGTTGCAGATATAAGACCATAAGACCATTGCACAGCTACCTCCCAACTCACTGAACACAACATTCAAGCCTGATCCATTATCTCCACCTGTTGTCCTAATACACTTTCACTTGTGCCATCCTCGGTTAGGCACTTGTATCCTCTGGTGGATTTCCTTTCCTCTCGAGTATTCTCACCTGGAACCACTCTGTACACAATCAAACTGTCCGAACATAAAAGCCTAAGTCCTTGCTTTGATAGTGCATTTCGCTCCACACTTGTTTTTTTCCCCCCTTCTTCTTTAGGAGCTAAAATGCCAATGTCTGGAATAAATTCAATCTTAAAATAGACCCTCAGTCACTAAACATTATGCAAATTATCTTGAAACAATTCACTGGTGCTTTGCAGACAACAGAATGGGTTCTTTGTGCAGTGAGTAATGAATACAAAAAGACATGGGAACACGGCTGCAAAGTCCTTGAGAAGTTTAATATAATGAAGCATAATGAAGAAACTCAAAACGCCTCTTCAAGTTTAATCTTCAGAAAGCCACTGTTTAAAAGCAGGTGGGAATAAAGTCTGTATGCAATACAGAGCGAGTGTATAGCAGACATATCTCAACCCAAGATACTGAAGGTGATAGGGTTGTCAAAAATTACACCCAGATACTTTTTAATACTAAAACTAGTATTCAAATGTAATACTCCCTTTTAGGGGGCTGAAATAAATTACAAAGACAAAATTGGACCTTTATAGTTTTACAGTGGTCTTAGAACTAGACCGAGAACAGGCTTACTTTTTATTGAGTTCTGTAAACCTGTCTGATTTGTTCGCCAAACTTCAGTCTCTTAATTTTTCTTTACTTGAATCACAAATGCTAAAATATATCGACGTAACCAGTCCCAAGTAGACAAAATTGGTCAAGTAAAATCCAAGCCCCAAAATTGGAAGTATCGCAGCCCCGCAAGGTAGTATACTTGGACCTTTACTTTTTTCCATTTGTATTATTGATGTCCCAACTGTGTGCCAACTTTCTGAATCCTTATTATATGCAAGCAATGTTTAAACACTGTAAACACTATCAATGTGAAACTGTCCTCTGATCAGGAGAATATTCTGCAGTGGTTGTTTGAGAATCAACTGTTTATGCGAAAAAGGCAGAATATATGTACTTTACCTCACCCTGGACGCAGCTACAACTGAACTACCCAATCATCTCTTCGCGTCAGAAACTTAATTTGAAAACCACTTATAAATACTTAATAAGAGTGCTCTTGGACTCACATCTATGTTACACAGAACACACACATCTCACAATCTGGCCATACTTGTCCCTGTATGTGTCAAACACCTCCCTGCTGCAGTAGCCCTATCAGTAATGGTCAAATCTGTTTTGAGGGAAAGAATTTGTAGTTGCTATAAATGCATTATCCAACCGATTTCTTTTAACCTGTCAAAGTTAATTCCTAATCAGTAGCAGTCAACAAACAAAATGAATTAAACACCTCCTTGTGGAGATTTGATATTTCCATTATTTTATTAGATACACTGAAAGGAAGAAAACTTAGTGTGTCTTATCCTGATATCAAATTGTCCCATTACTGAATTAGGGCACTCATCCATTGAACGCATTAATTGTTGCTTCTGGGTTCACGCTGCTGGTCGTCCCTCTCAGATTTTCTAGTGCACTTTGCTGTGATTAAAGTCTAATAGCGGCGTTTTACAGAAGTCCGAGGGGATTTTCTCGTGAGTCAACATGCCAGAACCCATTTCCTGCTCACTGCTGCTGCTCTCAACACCAGGTTCAAATGCAGAGGAGCCTGTGGAGACTGGAGAAGCCCCAGAGGTGACATGCAAACAGCCTCAGATGCACAACAGGGGCTTTGCTAAACAATGCTTTTAAACACCCATTGGGACATGTTACTTCTTAGTGGGCCTAATTATCCTAACTCTAATACAGTCCGTTATCGATACACATCAAAAGTCCTCTAAATCAAAATAAATAATAAATATAGTTCCGATAACAAAGTAGGTACGGTATTTTGCATTTCAACAGAACTTGTTTATTTATTTATTTATTTATTGTCGCTTTTTAAAATATTTAAAATATTTGTTATTGATATTTACATGCCTCTTTTGTATAACCAATATTCTGGAGTTTGCCTACATTAGCAAAGCATTACAGTAAGTCCTGAAAGGCTTCCAAAGTTCACTGAGTGCTTAATATCATCCACTTTAAGTTGAAGTAACATAGAATTATCCGTAATTGCTTGATGTATTTGTCAACAGAGCCTCAGTCTTCTGATGTCATCTTTCAGGCAGAACTGTGTTGTGTAAGTTGTTTAGTTCACTATTTCTTGTTGATGCCGGGAGAGATGCAGCAATGTTTTAGCAATTACTGAAGAATTATTGAGACCACAATGTATTTTCCCACACTTTCTAAGCAAAGAATACAATATTAATGTTTGTATTTTGCTTCTTTTTTACACCCATTATTGTCAGCCATCAGTCATAACAGCCGTCAATAAAAGTCCAAAGAATGGATATTAATAAATACAGCACAGCAAGAAGTCAACTATTGAAGATGTTGATCTGAATTACAACTCTTTCACAAATTGTTGGCCATATTCTGTGCCGATTCTCATCCTCAAATCAGTTCGCTAACCTCTCAGACATCTTGTTTTCAAACTTCCCATGAACAACAACACAGCAGCCGTTATGCAGCGTCCAGGGGCAGCGGCTGAGACGACTGCTCCTGCCTCTACTCCATGTGACTTTAATTGAATGATTAGATGTAATTCAATCATGCAGCGAAGGGCTGGGCGCGTGAGTTTGAGGCGTAAAGTAAAAGAGCAGTGCTCAGTGGCCCCATTGTCCAGGAGCTGTGTGCGTCGCTGCTACCTTCTGTATCTTAAAAATCACATGTCCAGATTTGCCCCGTCCGGTGCCCTGCTGCAGCCCTCCACTCGGACAGTCTAGGCCACCAATTTAAGGAACCACACACTTGGCAGGCTTAGTGCTTGGCCTGGACTTGGCCTGTGTTCGCCATGTGAGAGTCTAGAGATCAGAAAACTATTATTGTCACAAATCCTGGGGACAATAGCTCAAGTTTGGGGTATGGTTTCTATTAAATGTTATAGGTCCGAGCAATGGGGGGAAGGTTGCACGTGTTGGTTGTTACTACTTCTGTGTTGTGGGTTCACCTTCCTGCCCTGACTATTTGCTGAATGTCTCACATTCTTCAAGCCAGAAATTGTTTTTTTTCATTGACAAAGATTTGGCACCTACCCTTGAGTTATTAAACAAGAAACTATTCTATATAACCTTAGATTAGAAGAACAATTTATTACAAAAGTTACTCAATTCAATCCACAATTCCCTTGACTGCAACAGATCCAGCTCGGAATGGCTGCCGTCACTTAAATCTGATCAGTCAACATAAGTCTAAAATCATCAACGAAAAGACGACTTGACAGCTTTCAACAAGAGATGAAGAAAAACCTAAACTCCAAACGCTTTAGTGACGCTGAGTTGTGAAATTGCTCTAAACTATGACAGAATGTATCCCTGCTTGAAATATTACCCCCACATTTGGATCCATTAGTCTTCTGTTCACGCACATGTTTACTGTCAATATGACACGCATCGGGCCAATCTGGCAGGAGGAGACGTTGGAATATACAAAAGAAATTGAAAAATCTTTGCTCCGTTGCTTACTGTGATGAATTTAAATAAATTGCTTCAAGCTAATTCTCCGACTAAATCAAAGTCCTCATGCAGGCGAGCTGAGGTCTGAAATACTGTTCAGTGTAAACCAAAGGGACACACGATTACAGTGGGATTACTGAGTCAAAGATGGTTATAAAGAATAAAAGAAAGCAGTGGTTTAAATGCAGTATTGTCAGATGATCCTACCCCCATTTACGCCCTTGTGGAAGCAATCTTTGCCGCTACATGTAGTCAAGTGTAATATTTTAACATGTGTCTTTAATGCTGGTCAGCCTCCTGCTTACTGTCATATTGTTAAAGATATACTACAGCCTTTTCACTAAGGCCAAAAAGGAAGGGGGATTTGATATCTTGCAAATATGACTAAACCATTAGAGTAGTCATTTCTTTTTCTAAGATACTAAAAGAGAAATTAGTACAGACTTTAATGCATGACTACAGCTTCTGAGTTACACCGCAAACAAGCCCATAAATTAAAGAGACATCAATGACAAAGAGAGCCAACAATTATTAATAATAATAATAATAATAATAATAATAGCAATAATAATAATAATAGTAATAATGATAATAATGGTAATAATGATAATGATAATAATAATAATAATAATAATAATAATAATAATAATAATAATAATAATAGTAATAATAATGCATTTTGTTTCATTCAAACCAGGATCCATCTTGGAGTTGAGCTCTAACCACTGTGCCACTTGTCATTTGTATATGCCTTCTCTGTCGGTATAACAGCTAAAATAAGCTTTATGTGTTTTCTGTGCTCAAATCGGTCCATGTGAATGTGAAAAAACAGCCACTGCAGGGTAGGGCATCTGGGGTAAATCTGTTTGCATATCCCTGTGGGGGAAGCAGATGATTTGCATTAGTTGGTCTTTTAGAAGTTTACTGAGAATTCAATATGACCTTCAACATGATGTGTTTTGTTGTACACTCTCTGTGAGCTTGATGCCTTCCATCTCAACTCAAACACTGTCTCTTCTTCTGTTTTCTTCTTAGAAACTGGATGCTTGAATTGTTTCCAACTCTTCAATTGACTAATAAATTAAATAATCAAATAGTATCCGACGGGTAAAAAGTGATGCATGTTTGAAGTGGCCGAATTGGAGACACAGCAAGAAGGACTGGTCCCTGGGTGGTGTAGGGCCTTTGCATGTTCTGCCCGTGTCTGTTTCCTCTGGCTGCTCCGGTTTACATCTACAATAGGCTCCTCCCCTCTGGGGCCCAGACTCCCCTGAAAAACAGATGCCACATCTCATGAGCGTACTGAAAAATAATGTCACTAGAGGTGGACAAGACTATGAGTTCATTTACTGAAAAAAATACTTAAAATACTACTGCTGCAAGTACATCCACTTCCACATTGTTAGTAATGATTTGAATATTGATATGTCGTCTCCTCCATATTCAGTTTCAGGGACAGACACAAATGATAACCCTGTTTTTGAGTACACGATTTCTCAATAATATCGGTGTAAAATATCTGGTTTGGCCCCCCTCCGTGCTGGGGTGAGTGGGACAGTGAGTTTGTGCATTTGTTTGAAAGAGGACAAGGCTGTTGTTGAACAAGTGTTTGGTGCAGGAGCATGACTCTGATTATGGGGCATGTGAAAGAGCAGCTTTCTTGTCTCTGGAGGACATTCCAAACCATTAGGACGAAGAGTACATCTCTGTTACAGCCTCAGCAGATCACCCTGTCCTCTGGGTCACTACCTGCAGTACGCGGACCATGTGACCAGGGCGGAAGGTGGAGAGTCCAGTTCATAGTGCAGGGTTTCAAATGGGGCTAGAGTGTTGAATAGTTTTATTCAGTTTCAGATTCAAACAGACACACAGTGTTGTGAGCTCCGCCAATAGTTTGTTGAAACAATTTACTAGTTTTGAACTAATTACATTTAGAAAAATATGTAACTTATTTGGGCATCTCAACTCACAAATCATCACAATTTGCAATAATAATTACATTCAATGTGAATTACTTTATGTTGCATTCAAGCTAAAATAAGAATGAGAACAATAAACTTAAAGCTGGAGTTCCGGACTTTTTTTTGTAAATTACATACATTCTGTGTTTTCCCCGAAACAGGACTTTGGAACAAAAATGAGGCTGCTGCACGAGTATTTCATTTCTTGTCAAGCCGGAAGTAAGCTCTAAAACTGTGCGTGCCCCAAAATGAAGGCATGTGAATGTATTCTGTGCCAAAGGGCTGGTAAGAGCTAAAGTAGACAGATTTAAACACCTCTATCCTCTTTTTTTCAAGGGATGAAGATCAGGCACCCCAGCTTTAAAGGTGCACTACGTAACATTTCTGAGGGTTCACCACTTGATTGTCCTGTCATTGCTTTGCCTCAAATGTTCCACATCGGGTACAGAAAGACAGGTTAGTTTCAGGTGAAACTCCTGGCTTCTTAGACCAAATTACTTTTGGATAGAAGACGAAACGTCTTGATTGTTAAAACATTGTTCAGATGACTACAATGGATCACTCCTGGACAAATGAGGGATTACGCCGACTTGTTCCGCAGTATGGCATTAAAATGTATCTAACCTCATGCAGCTAATGCCACATGACTTGTAGATCTGTTTTGTTTCGTTTTTTCTCGCAAAATTTAAACCATAAAACATAATGATAGTTTTATAATAATAAAGGAATAAAGAAATAAATAAATGATCTGAACTTAAACACAGACTCAAGTTACACCAGAGTTTGAGAATTCAACATGACAGGTAAGAGGTGACCTCAGAGTTAAAATAGTACACTTTTTGCTTGTCATTTGGCTCTTGGCTCTGGATGTAATATTGTTGGAGGCAGACATTTTTCTCAAATGCAAACTGGAGTGTCACGCAGTCAGGAAACTTAATGCTGTAACCACAAAATCTTAGCTGGATATTGCCTGCACTTTCACAAATGGTAAACCCTGGTGAGAGTGAGAGAAGAAGGTTAGTGATGGAGTGACGGAGGAAAAATGACCTGAGCAATAATAGTGCTATTATTGGACTTTGTATGGTCGCTGTACAATGGGAAAGATAAGAAGAATGAATTATCTAATGATTTATGAATAGAAATAGACTTCATTAAACTGATTTAAAAAATATTTTAAAAAGTGACAGAAAACAGGTACGGTCAAGAATGAGGTTGTGGGTTGGATCCCCAACAGGAGCAGTTGTAAGTTCTCTGGAGTCTGAATGACCTGACTATTATTGAGTATTTTGATGCGTTCACGTGGTCCTCTGGAACTCAGGAAAATGTTTTTCGGGGTTGAGAAATGCACAAAAACGCTCACACAAGTCAGGTCAAAAGCTGCTGACAGATGGAAATAATCGGATTTACCAATCTATCTAACATTTGGGGTCTGGACTAAAAACCTTCAGTGACTGTCAGTTGTTCATATCCTAAGAGCAACAAATTTGTGCAAGAAAAACTCAACACTATTGTTAAATTTCTTATCAGTGTAATGTTAGCCAGCTAAAGCTAAAATAATAGGATGTTTTCAAAACAATACTGTTTAGCCTTTGAGGCGACAAATAAATCTCTATTTGCTCTATTAAACACTGGTGGACGTAGTGATTTTATTATTGGTGAATGGTGACATCAAAATCCTGAGTTTCTCAGATTAAAAGCACATGAACAAACAAGCAGAACCTTCTTGTCTCAGAAACCCGAGGACCACATGAACGCAGCATTTGTTTCAACTAGCGCAGAACCCATCCAAGGCCTGCAGTTACTGGCTAAGACGTCCAGCGTTTTCCTACCAGACAGGAATAACAGACAGTTGTCCAATGCACCCTAGAGTAAGCATTGAATTCTCCAATTGCACCACCTTCTAAGTGCACCTCAATTGGATTAACATTGGCCCGGGGCAGCGACAGTCTGCAGTCAGTAGCGAACAGGGGGTCACACAATGTTTCGAGTGAAAGTGGAATTCGGGGCATCTGTGTTTGTTTGTGATCGGTGTGTTTGGGGCTATGGCCGACATCCTGCGCTGCCTGAGGGTGAGGGGTAAGGGCTAGGGCAGAGGTGAGCCAGAGTAGCCCATGTGCACCTAAAACGGACTGATGTTGACCCCTACTTCAAATGGTGATCACGATACAAAGCTTTTAATACTTGTGCTTAATTCAGGGCCTTGTGCTGCCGGAGTTCACAGAATGGCCACTAAGGACAACGAAGGATTTGATCTTCCTTTGGACATTTTTAAGTGTCTGTTCATATGTGCAGATGCTTAACAAGTCTGAGATTGCAAAAAAAATGAAAAATACATGCTGTTTCTGTTGTTATTTAGAGGAGTAAGTTCATTATAACTTAATTAATTTGATTTTGTTTAGCTTATTATTTCGGATTTCCAGGTTTTAAACAGTCATAATGATCCTTTTGTTGTTTCACGGTAGTTTTTCACGTAGTGTCTCATCGAACCAATCTTCAAATCTTTGTATCGACAAATTATGACAAAAAAGGGGCTGATGTAATTTTTAAATTGTATAATTGATTAATTTAAATATCTACAAGTACCACGAAACATAACTCAAACTCTAAGTAATTATAGATTCAATTCTGGATAGTCTTATTAAAGGGCTGTAGCAGATTTTTTTGATGGAATAAAGTAAATCTTTTTTGGCCCTGCACAGATATGTTATAAAGGCCGCGCAGTATATCTGTGAAAATTTTCAAAAGTGCTTATAAACCTTTGTAGTACATAAATGTTTAATCTAAGTTTTAAAAATGGTGGGACTTGAATGCTTGGACTTATGTAAGTAACCTTTGTATGAGTGGATGAGGATTATAATCAATTACAATTTGTTAGAATAAATTTTACTTGTACATTCTTTTGTTCCAACCAACATAAATTGATCATTACAAAAAATGTTGTGACCTTGACTCTTAGAAAATGACAGATTTTTATTTTTTTTAATTATTATTATATTATTATTATTATTATTATTATTATTATTATTTCATTATATTATATTATTTATTATTATTATTATTATTATATATTACATATTTATGTATTTATTTACATCTATTCTCTTCTTTGAAAAACGTAAAATGTACTGTTTACTTGGTATGACGCAATTTTAATCTCGTAATAATTGTGCTCCTATTGTTTTCTAAAAATGAACAAATGCAAATAAAGTTAAAGAAAGTTTGGAAAGCGCTTATAAACGTGCTGAATAATTAGGAGTGCTCAGCGCATTAGGTAGTGAGCAACACACTGCTGCATAGAGAACAATTCTGTTAGTAAATAATACGTAAATAAAAATCATATCTAGAGCGCCTCTAACAAAACAAAAAAAACTCTACATTAAAACTTTAGGCTACTATACAATATGATTTCATAAACGTCTAATGTGAAACCTGTAGCTCTCTTCTTCAATCCCTCTGTGGGCCCTTGGGTGCTGTGATGTCAGCGCACTGTCCTGCACGAGATTAAAGTATTGGACATCATGTGCTGACAGCTCCTCTCTTCACCTTCGTGTACACATATGAAGTTCGGACACGTGCCAGGATCCTCGCGCTACTGGCAACACAAAATAGAAATCACGCTGCCTGTCGTGTACGCTAGAGCCACATGACTGATATGAATAATGTTCTTTTGAAACAATATTAAAACAGTTTGAAGCTACAAAAAAAAATGCCAGAAGATTTCAAGTATACCGCAAATCCTCCCGTGTGTATCCCAGGCAGGAAGAGTGAGTCAAGTTTGTTTGAGCTGATTTTCAAATCTCACACACATAGAATGGGCAGGAGATATCAATGCTCTACAGTTGGAGAGGTAGCATCAGTGCGTCTTCTGGTACTACTACTGTTACTGCTACGACTTACTAACTAATACTACTACTGCTGCTGCTGCTGCTGCTCCTTGCTTCTGCTGCTGCTGTGCTGCGCTCCTTTTGCTTCTGCTGCTGCCGCTGCTGCTGTTGCTACTGTTACTGGTTACTACTACTACTACTTATACTACTGCTGTTATTACTACTACTGTTACTACTGCTGTTACTACTATGCTCTTACTACTGCTGTTTACTACTGCTGTTACTACTACTACTACTACTACTACTGCTACTGCTGCTGCTGCTGCGCTCCTGTTGCTTCTGCTGCTGCTGCTGCTGCCTCGTTACTACTATTACTGGTTGTTGTTGTTGTTGTTGTGTTACTACTACTAGTACTACTACTACTACTACTACTACTACTACTGCTGTATTACTACTGTTACTATTACTACTGTTACCACTACTACTACCACTACAACTGCTGTCGTACTACTGCTGTTACAAACTATTACTACTACTACTACTACTACTACTACTTACTACTACTCTACTACTACTACAACTACTACTACTACTACTGCTTTACTACTACTGCTGTAATACTACTACTGTTATTACTACTACGCTGTAATACTACTACTGTTACTACTGCTGTACTACTACTGCTGTAATACTACTTGCTTACTACTCTGTTACTACTACTACTAACTACTTGTAGTACTACTACTACTACTAACTACTACACTATTGCTGCTACTGTGTTACTACTACTACTGTTCTACTACTATGATGACTACGCGTCAGTACAGCTTAATACTATTACTACTACACCTTCCAATTTTTAGGATGCCAAACAAACTATAGACCATTTCAAAGTTTGTAAACTAGTGCTCTCTAATTTCCAGATGAAAGACAATGAAATATTGTGATTCAATAAAGAAGCAGGATTAACCACAAAATATCATAAAATGTGACAAATCAAGGTGTTTTGAGCCCCTTGCATACATTGGAGTGTGAGCCTGGTTAAAAGACATTTTAACAGACATCTTTTTTAAAAGACATTCTGTGACAAGACACTCAGCGATTGACAGACACAGATTTTTTAGATTTGCAAAAATGTTGACCCCAGTTTATATACAGCATTCTTTATTATTAATATAAATGTATATATTTCAATGTATTATTATTATAATGTATCTTCAGTATTTTTTTTATATTCCTTGTTATAGAAAACCAGAGCATGGGGACATGCTTCTTAATTGAAAATACACCAGCCTGATTGGTGACCGAGTGGATAGCACATATGCTAGGTTCCATGTACAGATGACCTCAGCGTTGAAATCTTGTTTCCACCTTGACGATTTGCTGACTGTCCTTCCCCCTCTCATTCACGTTTCACGCTACACTGTCAAGGCCAAACAAACCTATGGACAATAAAATGATTTGAAAAAGTAAGAAAATGCTGCAGGCACTTAATGACAGAGTTTTTTCAAAGGCTGGCACTTGTCACATATGAAGCAACGAGTATATAATATGAGAATGCATGTATAAGAAGTTTGAATCGACATATTTGAAACCCTCATATTGGACGTCCCAAGCAGGAGCAGTGTCCTGTGGAGCACCTCCGGGGGTGAAGGGTCGTTGCTGTGACAGTGCCGGCTCATCTGAAGGTCTCTTTTTATCCACAAACCCAAACAGCCGCGGGACAGGCAGGCCTGACCACCCCTTAGCCCGCTGCAGGGAGGCGCAGAGCCCAGGATCACACCATTCCCCCTGCACAAATACAGCCGGGGTCAGAGGTTACACCGGGAGCTCACACAAAGCTTTCATCCTACTGAAGCTCATTTAAAGGGAATGTGACTGGGACTTTATCGAGACAGGAGCGGACTGTGGGCCTGCATGGGACACTCTGATCTGATCCCCTCAACCCAGTTTGTTTGGATTTTGGGTCTGTATCTCTGTGTGCTTGCTGCTGTGGGAAGATCAGGATGGGTCATTGCACATAAGGGCTTGTGTTACAATCAAAATACAAGCTAAAAATGTATCACACTGAGAGCAGATCTGTGGCTTGGAAAATAGTAAGAGTCATATTACCCAGTCAAATTTGTCATACATTCCTGTCAATAATCTATTTGCATCTTTTCTTTTTCAAGACGTTTTTGGCCCATAGAGCTCCTGCGCCAACATAATTAAATTTGTTCAGGACGTCATTACATCTTGGAAGAAAGAACGGTAATGAATGGCAATGGGCCCGTAATTTAAATATTTGAGTTTATCTTGAAGCCGTGAATAACGATACATCTTAAAAACTATTCATTTTCCACCTTCAAAAATGTCCCTGGAGATGTTTGTAAGAAACATACTTTATCATAAAGCTCTGTACATATAACATTTACTGATATTGACTATTAAAATGTGGTGATATTGATTTTTTTTATTTTTTATGTGAAAAAATGTTAATATAATGTGAACTGTTGTAAATGGCAGCAGGCTAAGTCATTCATGTCAGTGTGACACGTGAAAATAGTCAATTTCACTTCAGTTGAAGTATACAAAAACTGTGTTTGAAATACATTTATGATAGTTTTCCACTTTACACTTCTCTCTCTCTTGCTTGATTAGATTCATGATTAACGGACTCGCCAATACACAATCTTGATAAAGATTTTGAATCATTATGAGACAGTGGTTAAATCATTCCCCAAATGAAAACCCAAATTAATGCAGAAATATATGTAGCTTAATTATTGTGAGGCTTGACTCACGACTAGTCCGTTTAGTTGCAGAAATCCACTTCTCTCGTCAATGTGGGGCTTTGTGAATCCGGTAAAATGCCCTGGATAGTGTTTACATCCTAGAGCACAAAAATAATCCACAATCTCTGAAACTCTAATAAAGTTTATTAATTGCGGCCAACACCGTTACCTTCAATGCAAAGCCCCTGCCACCGTCTTTGCATTGTGGAGTTTTGTGGTGCATGCAGGGATAGTTTACCTACCTCTGCAGGAGCTCTATAGGCATTATTAGAAAGCACAGTGTTGCGTAAAATGGGGGTGAAGAGCAGGAAGGACATTCAGCAACTTTTCAGTGCCAGGAATAGGCCGGTCGTACAGAGCCTGGCACATGTGCTGCTGCATTGACCACTCACCCACCGGGCAGCACTATGAACATATCTTTTATCATTTACTCCAGGCATGTCCAAACTACGGCCCGGGGGCCAAATGCAGCCATCTGACCAATTTTTTTTGGCCCTCCATCTTCCTGCTAAATTGGTCCAAACAACAAAAAGTAGTACTTTTTACTGTAAAATTGGAAAAATTCAATACCATCAATACCAACCTACAATTAATGTTCCAAGTCTTATTAAAGGAGTGGAGGCTCATCGAAACAATGTCAAATGCAACATTTCAAATAATTCACTTCATTGTTGGGTTATCTGTGGCCCTCTGCTGCGTAGAAGTTTCAAAATGCGGCCCTCTGGGAAAAAAGTTTGGACACCCCTGATTTACTCTATTGTCGCTACAAAACTGCCTATAATGATCACTGTTTATTGCTTTATATAAACTACTTCCTAATGGTGCCTCGTAATGTAATTAGAGACCACTAACTTGTCAATTCAAATCCTTGTATTTATGTAGTTTGTTGATCAGAAAATCTTTAAAAAGGGATCGTTTAAAATTCAAAGGGTAAAAGTGACGGTGTTGTTACTTTTACTGTAAGTGTAATGCAATGAATAAATGCAGATACACTGCACAACTACAAGTATACCTGTTTTATTTAATTAACACTAAGAGTAAACATATAATAAATCATTCACAGTCATAGCAACCGTTTCATCCCGTTGATTGGGTCAGTAGTTCTGGTGGGTCTGGAGTGGAACCAGGTTTTCTAAGGCCAGAAAGCCAGCACCACAGAATAAACAATCATATCAGTATAACTAGGACTGCGAATGTATCTCTTCTCTTGTGGGATTAAAACTTGATGTGTTCATCTCGCGCAAGGATTATCTTAACCACCACCAGAGGTTTATTAAATATTGCTTTTATGTTAGTCGAAACTTTATGAATTTGGTGCTTTAATGCTCCTGACAATCTGGATCAAAGCACATCTGTCTTTTGTGGCCCAAAATTAAAGTAAATGTCAAAATTACAGGATATTAACGTAATCCATTGTGAATGTTTGGCACATGGCTCTATTTGTCTGCACACACACAGCCATTATCTTCATTATCCGCAAGCTCGGGCTGAAGATGCATCGAGCTGCCATCACCACAAAACCTACACAGAAACAACAACTGAAACTCATTGTGTGCGCGAATGCTGTGTGTGGCATGTGTCTCTCTGAAGGCAGCACATGTCGTGAGTTTCGACAATCACTGCCGCCGCTTCAGCTTGGATGTTATTACAGCCAGACACCTCCATGAATATATTAACGCTGCACAGAGAGAAAAAGATGCACGTCCAATGACTACTTTTTGCTCGTCTGTGGTCCTCTGTGGGGTTTGAAGGTCTTTAGATTTTAAAACATTGTCCAGATGACTCAATTTTGAAGCTTTTTCTACGATGGATTACACACACTCACGTCTTTAGATCGCATAAACCCAGGAGTGTAAAATAACAACATTTATTAAATCAAAATGAATTAAATCAACAAAAAATTACTGTACTTATTTCAGTTTTGACGTACCTGTATTATAATTGTATGATTATTTGTACTTTTTCCTCACTACATTTGGGAGCAGGTATCTGTGCTTTCTATTGCATTACATTTTTTGAATAGACTGGAAAGTCAAGTGCTTTTCTGTAGGTTTGAGACACCTGAAATGTCATGACATCCAGCCTAAAGATTTTGAGTTCAAGACTGGGTGTTCACAAAAATATATGCATAAAGATGACTGATTCAGTTGCTTCCTTTGACCAAAAATCAACACATTATCAAGATCTTAACATGTGACACTTTAATAGTTCTTAAGTCTGTGTCACATACCTTTACTTTTTACTTTAAAGTACATTTTTCAAATAATAATAATAATAATAATAATAATAATAATAATAATAATAATAATAATAATAATAATAATAATAATATATGTATATATTTTATGTGATATTTTGTATCAGTACATTTAAGTAGCAAACATTGGTACTTCTTCATCACCACCACTTCATAAACCACGTGTTAATCCAGTTAGGAAGAGACTCAAGAACCTAATTATCTTTAAACATTTAATTATTATTACCAAAATCAACTGAATTGAGTCACTTCAGATTGCTAACAATAATCCACATTCAAATTGGATTTTGAAACTATTAGCCAATTGCAAATATTGATTAAATAATGACAACATCAATGAATCGTCTACTTTCTCAGATGGTCTAAGGAACGTAAAAATCTAATTCTATTACATAAATAAAGTAAACTGGCATTACTAGATTTTCATTTTAACCAGTGTTTTTCTCATATGTATAGCATTTTGTTGCACACAATCATAAACTGAAGCAATATGTTTAATAAATCCTGATATATGAAATCAAAGTGAAATAGAGCTTGTCTCCAGCTTGTCACATAAGGGCAATTAATCAAAATATTCATTACAACATTCCACAATCCCTAAAGTTTTAAATTAAGATGGAGGTCAGGTAAGTTTTCTATGATAGAATTTGTTGTTTAACTGTCAGATTGCAAATTTGTTGACCTGGTTTACGGTTTATATCTCTGAAATTACTGGTCCTATCCACATGAAACAAAAACTGGCACAAAATTCAACTTCTTCTCTGTCAGCACAAATAAACAAAAGTGAAATTGTTGCCAGATGAAATTACTTTAAGCTCTGAGATGTAAGTTTTTTAGAGCCAATCCCAGAATTTGTAGATATTTCAATATTTTGGATATTTCTTTCAAAAACAGTAAATCTCTCATAGCGTTACATTGGGCCTTTTGATTGAGATTATGACATAATCAAATTCTAGAATATGAACGCGACCTAGTTTTGTGTAGTAAAACTGTTTGAAATTAATTCACGGAATTCTCAATATATTTTAGATTCATATTGATCCTCTGACTGCTTTGAGTGGCATGATAAAACTATTTCCTGGGCAATCAATAAAATCTCCCGCCTACTGCTAATAACATATCTGCGCTATGTTTAGGCGTCGGGTCTGATTGAGAGGGGGTTAACTATAGGCTGCATGGGGCTTTACAGAGCTGTGAGATGGGGACTGCTTCTGCCTGTTTATTGAATTACACATGAGTATAACCGCAGACTCTTTTTTCATCTCCTCTTAATTTGATCAGAGAATCTGCTGATGCTGTGTGTGCCCCGCTCATGTGAAACTCATTTGCTCCACACATCTTCAAAACCTGCTTTCTTTTCTGAACGCACGCTCCACATACATAAAGAGTGCGGTTGTGCCTGCAGGAGAAAGATAGAAAAGCATCTCAACAGAGGGACGTCTTTAATCGTCTGTAATACAGTCTATATTCTGAATTGGAGGCAACACTGAGGTGGAACGTGATGTGATTTTAATGGAGAAATTGGGATTAACTGCAGAATAGCGTGACATTTGAAAAATCAAGGCAAATTAGTTGGCAAATTATAATTACTTGTATATGTAAGTGATAGCAGAGCCTGGTTTAAAGCAATTTATGAAAGTTTTGTGGAGAGGCAAGCTCGCTCTCTCATGGTAAATTGATAAATGCTTGTTTTTTGTGTGTTGTTTTTAAGTGCAATAAAAATGTATAAATTATTATAGATATTATTGTCCTATATTGTATCATATTATATTTATATTAAACTTTCTAGTTTGTTTTTTTTGACAATTGAGCTTTCTAACTCTAACTTGTTTCACTGCAAAATTGTCATAAAAAAGGCAATATATGAACCACAGTCTGGAGTGAACCGGTTTTAGCAAAATTGAAACACTTGTTCTGAGAATAGAATATACAGAATAATAGAAATTGGTAGAAAATTTGAATGAAAGTACATAGTTGATGATCAATGACGTGCCAGCTCATCTTATAAATCCACAAGCTTTCACTAAGGTTAAAGGTCATTCATAATTCAAAATGTAATGTAATGCACAATGGCTGTACAGATTAGCCTAATGCAGAGGGGACAGTGGAGAACTGAAAATAACTTGAGCAGGGATGGGACAGGCCCGCCTCAGTCAGTGAATGAATACTCAACATTCCTTTAATTATATCAAACTTTCAGCCATATCTGAACTGTATATCATTCTGTGGAGGTTATTGTCTGACTGACAACTGAGACATTTGATTTACACATAGAAGTCTTAACTTCAGCACAAATGCATTTTAGCTGTAAAAGTCCCTGTGTAACAACAATATGGAATATCTTTCCATCTCCCATTGCCTGACCTTAAATATGGCCACTTGAGGTCCTGGAATGAAACCTGAAGCATTTCTTTTGCATTAGAAACTTGTTCAGAAGTTGATGGGCCAGAGAGCAGATGGACAGGCGCATGGTGCCAACACAAACCTCACCTCCGGCCCTTGCCACTGGATACCTGCTGGAAGTGCCCCAGACAAGGCCTTTTAGCACAGGCTTTTAGGGCGCCCTCACGCCACGGCTGAGTGATGTGTATCAGTGACAGCTGAGCCTGAGCCTGAGCCCAGGCCTGCAGCTCTCACGATGGTTTGTATTAGGCATAAAGGCGCAGGGGCCACTCAGTGCCTTACCTGCTGTAGTACAGAACTCACATACCGTCAGTGAAATGTCGCTTGAAAATGACATAACACAGCGCATATTTCTCAGTTTTTTTCTGTATCTTCAGAAAGATTTAACCAAAGTAAGTATTAAAAGTGTTTTGTTTATATACAATCAAATAAATATTGCTGAATTTGAAAAAAGAAAAAACACACGTTATATTGATAACAATAATGTAATTTACAAGACTTTTTGGAAATCAGTGGAAATCATTTAAGCCATTGAGACTCTGGTATATGGCATGGCCTTACTCTGATGCAATATACCTTAAAATGTTAGAACTGTTTTAAGTTTTTTAAATTTAAGACAATTTAAATTTAAATTTTTAATGAATGGCACAATTTATGCAAAACGTTATTTTAGTGCTGTAAATAATTTCAGGTTTTTTTTAACTGCTCATTTTCATTTGAAATGTGGAAATGTAACAGGACTGAACTGTTTTGTCATCAGGTTAATGCAGCAGCCTCGGGCCTCTAATAACAGTCTTACTGCGCAGTCTCGTCCGCGTACCTGTGCGCGTGCACTCATAACATGTCCAATGTTACACGTGACCTGTTTATAATAATCCAGAACAAAAGCTGCTGCTTCAGGAGAGGCGTTTACAGCAGCGGGTTAAAGGCACAGCGTGGGATTAACATGAGTTTAGTGCGCTCTAATGATCGGCCCGGGCCTTAGCTTTGGAAAAGTTTGAGAATACGCGTTAATTATTAGGCCCCTTTATTTTACAATTGTATTTAGCCAACCAAAATGTAATAATAAAATCTAAACTAGCAGAATTGGCTTTTGGAGCCTCAGCCTACATTCCTTAACTTTTAATAAAAGCGTTTGTTTCTACAATCGAATCGTTGAAGAACACAAAATAGTGTCAAAATAATTGAATATAGAGCCATACTTTATTATTAAGTGTAGCCTATCCAATCAGTTCTTTATTATTTTAATTAAATTAACCGACAAAAAAATTGAATTCTATAAACACAGTTTATTTGGGATTATTGCCAAACAAGGTAGTAGTCTATATGGATGTAATTGTTATTGCTTGTTGATAGATTCATTACTCTCAAGTGTCATTATGTTGCAGCAGACCATAGTTTAATAGGAGCTGTTTAGGCTGAGTGAAGCAGCATAATGAGAACTTGTCTCATTAAGGGCGCAACGACTTTGAAACAGCCTTCATTTTCAGTTTAACCTGGACGTGGTGTGTTCTCCACAGAGAGTCGAGGCAAGAGTAAAGTTGCTTGAATAGTAAGCCATTTAATATGTTATTTCTCATTATTTCTGATTTAAGTATCCTAATTTAGAGAAAGACGTGCGTAATGGCGCTCTTCAGCCAAAAATTAGCCTCATCTGGAAATAAAAACAATTAAACCTAATATTAATTTGCATTGACGGACGTCTCACCTTTTTGTATAATATCTGTGTTTGTGTGTAATTCAGATTCTTCCAAACGCAAAATACTCTCTAAAAGTTGAAGCCGAGCTGGTCTTTCGGAAAAGAAAAAAACAAGACTGTGGGGGGAAGAAAAAAAGAAACTCGAATCAAAGGCGCTGTATTCAGATCTAATTACATTACTGTCATGTGTTGTGTCCTCCTTGTGAGCTCGTCCTCCCAGTCCTACTGACTGCATAATAGCGTGAGCGGAGCAGAGTGGGCCTACATCAGAGCGCGCGCGCTAAGCCTATGTCACAGTGTGTCCAAAGTGCACCTCAGTGTTGAGCAGGGCATCGCTCCGAGACTCTCTTTACCCCGCTAAACCTTCAGGGGGCTTTTAGCATTTGTTCAGTCTCTGGAAAACATCTGATTCATTGTTAAGCAGATCCAGATGCTGAGCCGTGAGAGCGTGCGTGCGTGAGGGGTGCGTCAGTGAGCGCCTGTCAAAGCGGCAGGGTTTGGGGATCTGAAGTCTGCTCTCTGAGGGGAGGGAAGCGAGCCCAGTGGAGGTTTTTTTCTGCCTAAAATCACTTTAGGTATGAACGCTGATACGTGCGTCTCATACTGCGATATGACATCGATGGATTCATATTATAGTCCGTCTACTGCGCCAGCGAGGGACCATCAAAGCAACCCATTCAGGACTTTTCCCAGCACCGAGGCGAAGTACAGCCCCACGTACCTCTCCGGCGCCAAGGGCCCGGCGTACGGAGAGAAGTCCCGCAGCCCGTTCCAGTCAGAGTGCGGGGCGCTGGATGGCGCCGCCGCGGATGACGGCACGTTCAAGTACCATCTCTTCATGCAGAGACCCGGCTGTAAGACTCCGCCAGAAGAAGGCAAACTGCACGCGGAGAATTCGCACAACGGCACGCTCCTGACCTGCTACGGTGAGTCTCTGCCCGGGAAAAGAAATGTATCCTACATGTGCCTGTGCAGAATGGAGCGTGACTCTCAGTTCTAAGTTTGGAATGTGGGCAGGAAAAGAAGTATGGGCCAATTTAAACATAAAATATAGGCTACTATTAAATACGACCCACAGCCATTTATTGTAACGTCCAACGAGTTTCAATTGGTGCGCGTTTTACACACAAAGGTAATGATAAAAGTAATAATTCGTTTTTGTTTCAAAAGCTATTTTCTGACGGTAAAAACGGTTTGGAATATTTTTCCCACTAAATAGCTGTGCGGGCAACACTTGATGACGGACCATGCAGTAGCATATGCTCATTTATTTATTTATTTTAGGCCAGTTACAGAAATTAACGTGGAAATTATTCAAATATAATAATAATCAAAAATATTTTTTAAAAATCTAAACTTGAGGATGTTTGACGTGCAGAGACATCCATTTAATTAATTTTACATTCACGCAAAGCGATGAGAAATGGATTCAAGCAGAACGTTCTGTGGACTGAACTTGACAGTGGCAGAGTAAGAAAGCGGTCTATAGGGCCTGCTGCGTGTTGAATGCCACCTATAATCACAACACGTAATAGGTGTTTGCAATAGCCTATAATCTCAAGTTTTTCTTTCTCTAATTTTTAGCTTGTTTTAGACAATGATTGGTCAATTATTTCACTTTTTCACATTTGATAGACTACTGTTGTGAAACAAGTGAATGAAAAGTTGTGTGTCGAATGGGCTTAAAGAAATAAATAAGAAGCCTATTATATAATTACCACCCAATATGGCAATATAAGCTATGTGCACCATTGTAAATACGTTGGTTTGTTAGGCGGACTGAGGTGCACTGACAGGCGCGTTTAAACGCCGCGTCCCCGCGTCCCCGCGCACCGCCGCGCGTGCTGTGCATTTAATTGAAAATGTTGCAGCCAGATGAATGCACCATGGCTCCGGGGAGGATCTTATGGGCCAGAGCCAAAGCCTCAGGCGTCAACAGACTTGTGTTGTTATGTGTGGTCCGCTGTGGCAGATATACGACTCACAAATGATGACAAAAGTCAATGGGAGTATGCACTATGGCAACTTCATCTCAACTGTTTACATGGCAACTCCCATTTGTGTTCCTCTTTAAGGTTGAAGACGCTCATGAGCATTACAGATGAATTTACTATCACTCTGGCCGTAGCCAAATTGTTTTCTCATATTTATAAAATACAATTCATGTTGAGCAAAAGAATATGCACATTGAGAGCAAAGTGATTATTGATATTTCTGGACTAACGTGCCGGTCCTATATACTACAGAACTAGAACATGGGTTTCAGTTAAGCCTGTAGTTATTTTTAATTATTCTTACTGTTTTTTATAATGATCAGTGTTTAAAAACACAAAAGACATTTTAAAATAATTGGAAAGTATATTAACACCAGATTTTTGGGGGATTTAAATGAGTTCCTGTTCACACATTATATATTTAGATCTGTATTCCCATTGAGAGGAGCAGGATGGGGCCATCTACCTGAGCACACACATTCACTCAAATAAAAGCCTTAGTCTGATGGAGAGCAGAGGAATGCAGGTCAGCGCCACAAGAGAGCAGGCATTAAGTTAACACAGATGTGCATTTTACTCCTATAGTATTTTTCATACCGACGCCTCATGTCCACTGTGCGCGCTGATTCCGATTTACTTAACCCCGACTTTACAACACTCTGAACAAATAAGCAGCGAATCACATGGATTGGGTAATGGTTTGAGCGGCTCAGGAGAATGAAAGCTTTCTCAAAACAACACAGATGCCAGTGTATTTGCATCTATATTTTTATGATGAATTTTGGTATTAGAATTGACAACGGTGTATCCTATAAGAAGGTGCGCCTATCAATTGGGGACAAAATATTAAAGTAGAAGAAATAAATTAACAAGAGCTACGGGTCAATATTATCTGGCATGAAAGTCAAAAGTTGAGAATTTATTCACTCTTTATTTGAAGTTATAAAACAACAGTGATTGTTACAAACCGCACCTCAAAAATGTGTATCATTGGCATGTCTTTATGGACTCAAGAGAGGACAAAATATTACCCAAAATGTAAAAAAGTTTGAGTGTCTGCTCTGACAATGTGTAACAACCTCTGTCAATTGTATTTTAACTTTTAAAGTTGTAATGCTTTTTATATTTTTGTGAATTTAAGCAGAAGCACATGGCTGCATTCTGACCTACAAAGCTTTTATATGTAATTATGAATGATAATGATCAACTGACTTGGACAAACAATGTCCCTGAATGGTTGTAATGCTTTATTATCATATGTAAGTTAGTTCCATCATTACACTCAGTTTTGGAGTTTGAACAAAGCTTTCTGCATTTTGGATCACAATACAGTCATCTATTGATCTAAATATTGCTGTAGGCTTCAGCACATTTATGAAAAACAGCTGAGTGGTTGTCATAAATCCAAACTCAAAGAGACACTCCTCCCACGACAGGCACGTCAAGCATCCTATGATATGTAAAACATTTTTCTCAGGGCACGAAAACCGAAACACGACCTCTGAGCGCTCTGGCAGGACTTTAAAAGATTCCTGTCAAAATAAAAACCTCTAAGTACATGTGAAGTCATCAATGATCAATAACAGGGCTGAGACACTGATTGTGTGAGTGAGGAGGGATATAGAAGGATGCAGGTGAAGTTGTATCACATGTTGATGCCATGATGACATTACCATATTGTACTTTTTGTGAGATACTATTTCTTTTTAACCGTACGCTGCGGATTGTCGCGAGGTTTGAGTTTTCAAACTCATGAGTTCCAATGTATGAGAATCCATCTCTTGCTGATCTTTCAACTTCTGGCGCGGAGCAGGAAGTTTATATTTGACAAAAACATTGTATTAACTTGCTAACACTAACTTGCAAGCAAGAAACGATAGCTATGATGGCTGCTGTGATTGGATAAAACTCTGCTGAGGGTTCCTCCTCTATCATTCTTGTTCATTTACATTTTGCTCATTCTAAACCGCATTATTGATCTAAAGCTACTTAATAATAGAACGGTCCATTGACTTCCTGTTCAAAACTGCAGAACTGATAAGCCCCACCTCTTCAGAATCAGAATCAGAATCAGAAAAGGTTTATTGCCATTGTCAATGAACAAAATTCACAAACATAGAACTTGTTTTGGCGTTAAGGTGCAACATTCAATTTGGCATTTCACCGTAACAAGCAGAATTGACAATGTTTTTATTGTTGAACCCTACATGTTTGACCTGGAGTCAGAATTTTGTGAATTAATGCAAATAAGTATAGAGCATAGGCAGGAATAGGTGGTAGGTGAAAACAGACATTTTCTGAGCACACGAGCCTCAGTTGCAGGACAATACAGGATTACTCAAATATGCAAGAATCTATCAAAACACAATTTTGACAAAAAGAAAATTATTATACCATAGACAAAACCTCATAAAAGTTTATTTTACATAATATCCCCCCTTTAAAAATAACATTTGACATTGATGAAGTAAGATTATAACCCTGTGTGGAAAAAAAAAGTAGATATTACCATAAAGATGTGTTATGTATTCAAAAACAGTATTCAAATGTATTCAGTCAGTACTTTATTGAAGTTGTATGTTCTATTTGAGTTCATGTTGACAGGAGACAGGTATCTGACAGCAGTGAGGTCATGCATCAGGAGGAGCTGAGGAAGATTTGTGCTTTCCCAGAGAATGTGCATTCCTGTGTGAGCCGCTGGCATAGATCTCTCCTCCAAAACATCTGGGATCCTCCCGTCCATTCTATTCTACAAGGAAACAACAGACAAGACCAAGTCGAAGGCTAAGAGCAGAGGAAGAGTAGGCCAAGACCAAAACATCTGTCCCAATCAGGAGTCAATGTAGAGGATGAACTGTGAGGTCAAAGCAACACTGTTACTTTTGCACTGGAGGTGTTAGCATTTGACATTTTTATTTTAGATGCCATAGCTGATTATTTACGTTTGTGCAATAAGAAATGTTGCTACAGTGATGGAGAAACAAGAAGAAATCGGCTTGTTATGAGTTAATCCAATTTATCATGTTTTTAAAGTCTAAATAGTGTTGCTTAAATGAGACGTGACCTTTTTTTCCCCAGATACTAAGAATTAAACTATAACATAAGTAAATCGTCATTGTACGTTTTGTTCATTGTAAACTGCCATATTGATCTAAAACGGCTTAATAATTGAAACAGTTCCATTGACTTCCTGTTCAAAACTGCAGAACTGACAAGCCTCGCCTCTTTATTGAAAGATTTCATCGTAGCAAGCAGAAAAATGTTACATGTTTTTATTTTTGAAAGGTGGCAGAGAGACATTTTAGAACCCATATGTGTATCACTCCAATCACTATTTTTGTCAGATCATCACAACTCATTTCAGGGATGTGGGCGGAGACAGGGAGTATGTGAAAACAGAAATGTTCTGCACTTGAGGCACAGTTGCCGGACAATACAGGATTACTCAAACATGCATGAATCAATCAAAATACAACTTTGAAAAAAACTACAACTTTGCGGAAACACAGCTGTAACAAGGTCAAAAGCTCATCGAAATTGATTTATGCCACTTTAAAATATCTATCTATATATTTTTTTGTGTGTGTGTGTGATTGTCTGCCATTGTGTGCACAATTTTTGGATTCACATTCTCATGCACTCTATTTAAAAGCATTCCCATTCCCTTTGGTCATTAACCCTTCCCCAGGTTACTAATTTATAGTGTTCCTTTTATTTGGCTTCACTTGACCCTCCCCGTCCTTTTCCATAAAAAACGAGAGGGTGCCCCGTTGCTTTATAACCAGTTAAATTACACTTTGATGTTTTCTCTCTGTTTTCAGCAGTGATTAAATTGCTGACCCTAGTAAACATCTGACCTGGGCTAACTGAAGAGGTCTGCGTCTTGTCAAAAAGTAACTCTGGCAAATTGCTGGATCAGCCTGTGATGTTTCTGTACATTTACATCTCTAAGGAACGGGGAATGGCAATTGCAAAAACGCATTCCTTTAAGTGCCAAAAAGCTAGAGCTGGAGCTGGTGTAGTGGAATCTTGGCTGCCATAAAAAAACAGTGTGTTGAAAACTGCAGAAAAGACAGCTCAGCATGCGGCAATGAGAGCAGATATTTGTGGTGTAGGGGGGAGCGGTTTGCGTGACAGGGAGAGGGGAATTTAGAAAACAGGCATCAAGGTTAAACAGCTCTAATCAGTGTCAACTATAGTTTAAATACTCTTGATATAGTCTTGAAGGAAAATATAGCATCTCCTTCTTTTTTCTGGCCCCAGCTGTAGCCTTTGTCCAACAGGAAATGTGCCTTGCTCAAGGGCATGCTCAAATTTTCTCTTATACTGATGCAAATGCAAGCAGGAACCAAACTGTGACCCATCTCGCTGCTTTGCATTGCAGCGGTGCTCGTGCCCAGGGCCAAACATATTGAGTAGAGGAGGATGGAGGGATGGAGGGGTAGAGAAGGGGGATGCTGATGTCAGAACATCTGCCCCAGTACAGACTATAAGAGACTCTGACAGGTGGGCCTCAGCGGCACAGGGTCACGACCTCCAGCTGCTGATCTGTGTGGGTGCATTAGTGTCTTGGTTTGGGACAGGCGCCAGGGGGTAACGCAATGCCAAAATCTGCACGGATCTGCTTTTGTTCAAATTGCATTTTGAATTGGATAATATTTTATGCAGGGTGATTTCTGTAAGTTCTGTCAAAACTAAACTAAAAAAAAAAAAAATGGCAATGGCATTCACAACTGTTTAACATTGACATTGCTCCAAGAATTGTTTTGTAATTCTGTTCTGTTTTATTATTTGTTATATATTAACAGCCATAACTGAATGCTTTGCCAATTGACAACACATTCCAAATTTCTTATGTCCAATTGGGTTTGCAGTAAAGGGCCCTTCTTTTGCCCAGTGCCTGCTCTGCTCTGTTCTGTGGGCAGCAGCCAGGGCTCGGCAGCTTATTTATCCACTCCACGGTTTGTTTATCAAAGTAAAAATGGACAGCTCTCCACGTCTCACACAAAGCTCACAGCCTGCATGCGCTGACAGCAACAGAGTGAGGTTTGTCACAGAATGGACGCCAGTAAATTGAAGGTGACAATCGCAATGTTGTTTACACGAGAGGGCAGAGACATACACAGCCCCATACACAGGCCTGAGGGATAAGGTTACAGGTGGAGTGATTGAGAGTGGGGCAGAGGCGGGGCAGACGGCAGAGAGGGTTGTGGCACAGTTCAGGCCGATGTGGAGTGACAGATCTTTCAAACAGAACGAGCTGAGCGTTCAAGACGAGGGCTTTGAACGTTCAGGAAAACATTAAGGTGCTGTGGGCTTCTACGGACTGTCATGTTGAGTGGATGCTGATGGGGTGCAGGGACTTGAGGTTATCAACACAATTTTGTGCACCCACATGAGGGATTTATGTAAGAATGTGTGTCATCTGAAGTTTCATAAAGGCCAGAGTGATGAGTTGTAAATAAGGATGTCCACATTAGAGTACAGACTTACACAGGTATCGCCGCTTTGACCCTATGGAACTGTCAGAAATTAAAGGAAGAATTAGTGTTATCTGCTTATTTCTGTAGCTGTTGTATGAACAATAATCTGTGCTGGTGAATTTCTCCCTTTGAATTTTTTTCAAGCCTAAAATAACTCAATTTCAGCATTATACATTTTCAACGGGTTTGCTCAGTGTAAAAAATGTATTTAAAAAATCACCCTTCAATGATATTTAAAAAAAAGGAAAAAAAAAAAATTCAAATACTTTTTTCTGGCCTGCTGGGTTTATTTGACTGGACAGTTGTGTAAATTCAGCAAATTGTCAAGGGCTGGAATTGAACCCACAATGTCACAGATGCAGCAACCATTCAAAATTCAGTGTAATGTGAGTGTAGTGAGCACCAAGGCATTAGTGTGTGAATCCAACTCAAATTTGTCAGAATTTGTGTCTCCCAAACCTCACCTCTTTGACTCCCCACCTACAGAAGAGAAAAGCCTCTGTCCTCACACACACTGGTTGCTAAAGCTATGACAACTTGGATCTTTATGTATATTTAAGTTTTACACTTTTGATTTTGAGGGCTTGTGGTGTTTAAAATTAAAATGTTCATTTTTGGATATTTTTTTTTTTCACTTTGAATTTCTAAACTGAGAAAATATATTGAAAACATAAAAAAAACATGAAAAAAATGCAAAGGATGATAGCCCATAGTTTTGCTGTTACGACGGAGGGGGATAAAATATGAAAGAGTGCATTTGTATAAAGCATTGGTGGCACGTGATTAAAGACTAAAGTAGATAAGATAAGATAAGAGGGGAGGAAATATGATTTTGCTTCAGGGTTATTATATTAGCAGAGGAATTATTTATTATAATTTTGTGGAATTTTAGTGCACTTGTTATTTAAACTCAGGTACTTTCAGTATTGAACAAAAGCATAAGTCAATCATAAATTAAAGTTTAAATCGCAATACTACAAAAAATCAACTTAATAATAGAATCCATTGATTACTTGTTCAAAACTGCGGATACGCTGCACCTCTTCATAATGACATTTACATGTTTTTATTTCTTAAAAATGGCTACATGGCATTTTATCACATGGAGATGTACAGTACGTTTACAATAAGGGTGAGAATAGGGGGTAGGAGAAAACAGGAATTTGAGTAAACTATTGATGACAAAAACAGTTATAAGCTCATTAAATAGATTTTGCATAATATGTTTCCTTCAAAGTCAATGATCCTTTGCCAGACCGAATTGCATAAATTGTCCCTTATGCATTTAGGCATTTTGACTGTAGCTTAAATGAATATAAATGAACGCTCTAGGTAATGATGACCTCTGTGCCCTCTGTTAGCTTTTGCATGGACCACAGTTATGTCAACTTTGGCTTTGACGTTGATTTGAAAGTCTGAATAATGTATAGGACCTTTAAAATGCTTCCAGTAATGACCTGTATTTCTCCCCATGTGTTTGTGACCTCCAGGCAAAGACAGCAGTGGCTTGAGTGAGTCCGACCTGCCCCCCAGCGTGGAGTCGTCTGGGATGGAGAGCAGCTACTTGACCCTGAAGGACTCTGTGAAGGGCCCCAACGAGAGGCCCAGCTCAGATCTGTCCAGCCCTTTGGACAAGAGTGAAGCCGAGAGCAACAAGGGCAAGAAACGACGCAACCGCACCACCTTCACAAGCTATCAGCTGGAGGAGCTGGAGAAGGTGTTCCAGAAGACACACTATCCAGACGTGTATGCACGAGAGCAGCTGGCTCTGAGGACGGACCTGACTGAAGCCCGTGTGCAGGTATGACAGCTTTGACTGGTACTATTTGTTCTGTTTTGGTATGTGTGTTTGAAACCCAAAAGGTCCGTTTTAGCAGGGAAAGCATTGTTTTTTGATGAATCACATGTTGATGGAAGATTTAGATTTACTTTATGTTGTGAAATAAAACAGGAATTGGTCTCTAATTTCAATGCAACGCCCAGATACCTCCTCCAGATTCAGGCCAAGGTTCAGACCAAACTGACTAAGGTTGTGTCATTTCCTAATTTGAGTTTGAGTCAAAATTCAATTTACAACCGTTGGTCTCTTCTTATGGCAACATGTAGGTGGACAAACTATATTTAATATTCTATACATATAATTGATCTGTAACATGTTTATTTTAAATAAGTATATACATTTACTGCTAATAAACTAGACCAAACAGATCAGTGCTGAGAAACATCAAGTGACTGACTTAAGTGTCACATTTAATGTGTTGTGACTACGGAAAGTGCAATATCTTTAAGTGTCTTTATTAAAAATAAACTTTATGAAACTTTCTTATGTAAGTCTATTTAACTTAAATGACTGACAAACCACGGCTACAACAGACAGATGACATTTGAACAGTTTTAAATAATAATTTAAATGAATGAAAATACATTAAGCTAATGAAAAATGTGAATTAAAGTGCAGTTTCAAAGGGGTGCAAAGAAGACAATACTGTTCCTTTTAGTGTCATTATTTTATACATCTCAAATTAGGGTACAAACACTTTTACTGTAAATGAGGTTGCAATGCACCCTTTTGCACCCCTGGCCTGCCCAGGTTTTTTGATCCTGGAAAATGGTCAGGAGCACTTTTAGCTAGAGGATAAACCTGCATGTTTTATTTAGACATCTCACATGAAATATATACAGTCAGCTTGTTTTGGAAAGTTACGTAACTTACCAAAACATCAAAATATTTAGTTGCTGACTTTTAGATATACGTATGTCATGCTTTCTGCCAATTTACAACAACTCCAGAATTTGGACCAACTCAAACTCGTATTAAACTTGACGAAATAAGATTTGAAAGCCTTTTGTGCAGTGTGAACCCAGCCTGTTTGCATGTGTACAGGCTCTTGGGGTCCTGACGCAGAGGGAGAGCTGGTCTGGCACACTGTCAGTAAACTCTGGGAACAGCACATAACAGATCCTATTGTTCTGCATCTCCTCTGCTCACCAGTTGTGGATGGGAGTGGGAATGTTGGGAATACTACTACTCTTGGCTTGTACATGCTGCAGGCTCTGTGCAAAAGTCAAAGTTCAAGGGTTTCTCTCCAGCGCCGCCATGTTGAAACTACACCGCAGCATGCACACCGCTCTATGGGGAAAAACACATGGAAAAAAAGACAAGCCATCGGGGCTATTTGCGAGGATATGTTAAAAAACACTTTGAGATGCCAGCTTCAATTTCCAGGGCGAGTTGGAGACATAGTCAGGGACAGTGAACCTGGTCTGTGCTTTGTGGTGGTACAGTAAAATAAGTGCATTCGCGTTTACACAGCCCTTTTCCCAGATGAATATAATTACGTTCTTCATATGACAGCCACACTGCAGCCCACTATGTTGAGTCACTGTGCGGTTTGACCCATCGTTTCAAAATCATACCCCAAAAATATGCACGCAATCAAGACTAAAGCCCCCAATTTCATCTGAAGGTCCATCACGACAAAGTCCAGGGATATGCAATTGTAGATGGGGCACTCCGAGCTTGGCAAGAGATCTTAAAAATCTTTTGAACTCACAAACAACTGGATCCTGTGGTACAGATGTGTTCTCCGCCAATGCCAGTGTCAAGGTTCTGTAGTTTCCGTCTGAGTTTGATGATAAATGTCTTCATAAAGTCGCTACAGTTTGGCTTAATCACTTCTGCTGTGACAGGTTTATTAAGTTCTATTAGGCCTCAAACTGGAACCTTGAGTTATTACGGAGGGCCGCGTGGTGTGTGAGTGACTCGTGAGCCAGTCTATCAATCGGGCCGGTCCTGGATGACAGCGATGAGGTGAGATGGTTGGACTTCAAAGCTGCTTTTGGACCGGTGCACTCTGAACTCCCTCGCTCCCTCCTCGTCTCCGGGCCGACCAGCTCTGCAGCATAAATAAAGCTCTTTAATGGTCTGTTTAATGGTCTGTAAGCTGCCTTCTGCTGTCAACGTCTTTAGCAATTACTGTGCGGACGCCCCAAACTCCAAATTCACCCAATTCTCAGATGACTCCAAATAACAACAGGAATTTGAGAAAATGCTTTTTTCATATGGGATGACTGCTATTTGTTTTGGGAATGAAGAAAACAATCTTAAAGGTACACCTGGTCTGCCACCTGCTCAATATTCCGCAGTATGGCATTAAAGGTGCTGTACCTGATTTATTGTGTTTAAAACATGAAACGTAAAACAATGCAAACTCTTTGCAACAGTTCACATGCATTACTCACTGAAGGAATGCGTTCTTAAATATTCACCACAATGAGTTTATAAGCACAACTGTCAGCGACCAGCGCAAACATTGCCATCACGGTAATGCTAACAACAGCTTGCTTGCTAACAGCGCACTAAATCGCTCTATAATTACATGCAAAGAGCGCACAATGGACTAATGTTCACAGAAATAGCTGTATTTACAATATATCTGTACTAGGGCACAACAGAGAAAAATCAGGTACAGCCTCTTTAAACTGTTGAGCAGGCGACGCCTCCAACAATTGCAAAAAAAATTGGCATTTCATTCCGGGGGCAGAGCTTAGTGTTCTAATTTTTTCTACATTTTCTTAGCAAATGTTTCTTTTTTCTATATATTATTTTACAATTAAGGTAAGGTCAGGGATAGGATTAGTTCCATTCTTCTTGAAAATGACATAGTGCACCTTTAATTGGAAAATGTGCAAGGCCAAAGCTTCCTGTTAAAAAGCTGAGAAGTTTATAGAGTTGGGAATTGGAGACATGGAGCAACAAAGGACACGTCTGACTTCACAATGTTCCCGAATGATCTTCATGCCAAAGTATTCAGCTTGGTCTCAGCTGCGCTGGTGTAACAAGTGAAACATGACACACTGCAATGATCAAATAGCAGCAATGCATGTTTTGTTCGTGCTGTGTTGATTTTTTAATTGTTTGTTTATTGACTCAGAGCCTACAGTAAGTGTTTGAGAGCAAACAAGGCATTTAGCATGGACTAACTTTCATATTATACTCATGACGTTGTACATGACAGTGTTTTGAGTGTGTGTGCGTGTGGGTGTGTGTGTGTGTGTGTGTGTTGAAGCTGGTCGGTCGCTCTCGTCTGCACGCCTTTGAGAGGTCAGGAGGGTTAGCCGCGGAAAGCTAAGGGCTTAGGCGTCAGGAAATTAAACATGAAATGAAAACAAGCTCCAGTTTGAACATTCTCCCATCTCACTTTCCAATATCCCCACTTCCCCCGAGTGACTTAAAAGGAGGAGGCGGCAGGAGACATGGCGCTGGGGTCAGAGAGAGACAGAGAGAGAAAGAGAGGAGGGGGAGAGTCGCATCAAAATGAAGAGACGAGTTATTTGACGTAATTTTAAAAAGTGATTGAAGCTATTGTATTTAAACCAGAGAAGTCTCCTTTTTTCCTATGCTTTGTCTCTTGAGATTTTAAATAAAAACCTATGATGTTGTGTTGACCAAAGAAGGACCAGAGAGGAGACACGCTGAACCTTAAACAATAATAGACTCTAATCCTGTGGGGCCAGCTACACAAGCTGGGACCCCTTTAAAACATATGATATAATTCAAAGGCCAGCGACCCCTCACCTTGACATTGAGGTTGAGTCACAAACTTGGGTATCAGTTTACGCTCTGTGAGGCTGTCCTCCTGTCGCCACCGAAAGAGGAATTTGGAGCCAGACGACATCTCTTTACGTCAGCTTTTCCAAAAACATGATGCCAGAAAAGCCATATATGGGCTTGAGTTTGAAGCTGAAGCATTTTTAAGGGGACTTTTCTGCTTGATAAGAGTCTACACTCACACAAAACAATACACAGTTATCCTTGTCTTCTGTCAAATCTACTGGGTCTTTTAGTAAAACGTATTGGACCTCATCAAAAGAAGACATATTGTGCTTTTTTCCTGATATTTTACATCAACATCATTAGCTCATGAGTTTATATTTTGTTCATTGTAAGTCATAATTACGACTTCTTGAATTGCTGATGAGGTGCTCCCTAGTGATTGGCTGTCGGTGATTGTTTTGAGCTTATATTAAATGTCACTTTGCCTTAGATGGAAATTAGCTTGTCGCTGGTCTGGTCTGTGCAATATATTTACTGCCCCTAATATCCCTGTCAAATACATAAATAAATAAATAAATGAAGTAATATAGATTTAAAATGGCTTAATAAGAGAAACGGAAACACTGACTTCCTGTTGAGAACTGTAGCACTGATTCTCTGCTGCTCACCGTAGCAAGCAACAGATGTTCATTTAATTGTTTTGATTGTTCAAAAAAGGCTTTTGAACTTAACATGAATGACCCAGAGTTTGAATATTCTAAATAGTTGCAAGTAAGTAGAGTAGTAGGCGGGAATAGGGGGTAGGTGAAAACATGAATTTTCTGAGCACTCAAGCCCCAAATGCAGGACAATACAGAATGTTTATTATATGGGAGCGCCGTTATAATGTGTTTAAATATGGCTCAACGTTACTTGTGTGTAGATTTGTTTTGTAGCATGTGCTCAAATGTTGGTCTGGGCACCACCAGTCAGGACAAAAGAGATTGACTCAAATATGATTATAAAACAAGTCAAAGCAATTCAGAACAAGGAAATTATATTCAATAAAGAAAATGAATCAATGCAAAATTGGATAAAAACTATGTGCAAAGTGCAATCATCAGTAAAAACAATTTGGGTCTGTTTCAATTTGAAATATATGTCACTGTTGCACTACGCCATTGGTTTTGTACATTTTAATAGCACAACAACATACCATTTGATGAGAAATGGCTTACAACGAGGTTTCCAATTGAAATTACGGCCATTAAAGTTCATTGTGTTGAAGTCTCCAGAGGATTTTAAGAGGTTGACTGAGGGGAAATTGCATGTGAGGGATTGAAAAAACCACAGGCTGATTGAGGCTGGGAATCAACTCTGGATCCAAGTTCAGACTCAGCGATGGAGAAGGACCGCACTGCTTTAAAGATGACTCTGCCTCTCTCTGTGCTCTCTAAGGGATGGAGAGACAAGGAACAAATAATAACACAAAGTGACTCATTGTTGCCACTATGCACAATACCAACAAACACACAATGACACACAATAGAACCCTGCATATTCTGCATTTGACTGGGGGCAACCTGTCCTATGGCCCTAAATCTAACCAAATTAACTAAACCCCAACCTTAACCTGACTGTGATTATACAATGCAAAGAAAAGAAAATGCGAGAGAAAAAAAAAAAAAGCAAACAAGACCAAAAACAACACAGAACATTATGCTCCTCTCTAGACGGAATACCAAATATTTAGGGAATCTCACCCCCAAAAAAAAATGAGAGCATTGAAATTCTAACTGGAATTGCTCCGAAATGTTGATTTTCCATTTAAAAAACCCAACAATGACATTTCTGGGAGTGGAAAAAAAAAATCTATGGTATTCACCTTATGCCGGAATTTGTCATGGGCGCTGCATTAATTGTGCCCCTCCTTCTGCTCGGATCATTTAACATAGAGCTGCCAATCTCAATAGCAAATGATTTCTACACAGTGTTGACTTGTTGGTGCACATGAACATTGAACACAAATCAATCTACTTACTATCATACTTTAGTGCTGAGACATTTCCCCTGTTCACCACGTAAGTGAATGTATTTCCCGGATGGGGGTAAAATAAGGTCAATAGGCATGTCAAGATTATTATTAATTGATTATTGTGATTATTCAGATCACAATTTAATCGTAAGAACTCAAAACTAATAATTGTGACTATTTTAGAAGAAACATTTATTTCATTTGTAGATTTTTATATAACTTTACTTTTGCATTCGGAAAGTTTGATTTCATAAAGTTGGTTACATACTATCTGAACAGTAATGTTGATTACATTGTTCAAAATGTAAAATTTTAGCTGTGCGATTATTGTTAACAATTATTGACACATAATCTTCTCACAATAATCGCACAGCTAAAATTTGATATTTTATAACATCCTTATTATTGCACAACAGGTGAACAGAAAAAACTTGAGACATTTATTCCTGTCTAACATACAGAACCACTTTCGTCTTGTGCTCCAGTGTCAGGGAGATGTGAGCTCAGTAGCCTGCACTTGGTCTGTCAGCAGGTGTGGGGTGCACCCGTTTTCTGTGAAGCACCGTGTCCAACTAGATTTGCAGACATGAAATTCACCCTCATCTTCAGACTTCATATTACTCCTAATATTTACACAAACACAAGCTACAGACAAACAGAGTGAGCGATAGAGCATTTTTTTCCTCCAAATTTGAACTTTAGTACTTTAGTTTCATCGATAATTTGAGGGATTCCCCCGCTGTGCGTACATGTGGGGGAGAACGCACCTCTCTTTAGTGATTTATGGATGGCTACAGGCCCAGATGTGGATCTGTCGGCGCTGGCAGCCTGAAGGGAGGCAGACCCTGAGAATCAAAGGGAGGAGCACTGGGAGACTGCACTTTAAAGGCACGTCAAGTCCTAGACCTGGACTTTCATCTGCGCCACTATTTATTCTCCTGCTCTTCACTTTATGAGGTACAGTCTGTCTCAATGGGCAGCCAACACTTTACTACACTGCTGTCGTGACACAACTGCCATAATAATGTCATTGATATTTGTTAGCTGATGTGCAGGGGAGGAAAAGTAACTAAAAAGAAAAACTTACGTTACTTACTTCTTTATTGTGGTAATTGTGTTTTTAAACATGCACTTTGACTTGTGAGTAGAATTCTAGCCATGAAATAGTAATTAGTTACATTTAAAATCATAGTCCCAATCATCCCAAAGCGCAGTTATCTCACCTCTGTCTCTAATTTTTTCTACCGTTAAACACACGTAACAGCACTGCATCCTGCATAATAAGTAGAATAAGAATAAGTTGACAGTTGTTTAAACAACTTAAAGACCAAGTACGAAACTTTTTACACATAAAATAGATAAAAGCATGTTTTGTTTTTGTTTGCTTTTTTCATTTTGGATGTTTTGTTGCACTGAAAACAGTAGAAAAACATGCGTCTTTACTGTGAGTGGTGTTGCATCTCCACAAACCCGAGCTTGCTTGTTTCCATGGCATAAAACAGTGAGAATAAAAATTCTCCAAGAAGAATGTTTAGGAAAAAGGCTTTAACTGTCTACGTCCAAGGGTGAAATGGGGAATGAGAGGGGAAGACATGCAATAAATCCTCAGAGTCAGGATTCGAACTCACGACAATGCAGCCAGCTGCACATGGAGCCTGGCATACATGTGCTCTGACTTATCCACTCATGCGTATTTTTACTTTCACTTCAGTTCAATTTTAGCAACAATACCTGTACTTTAGCACACATTTTCAATACTCTTTCCACCATGCTGATGGGTGCTCTGTTATGTTTCTGCAGGTGTGGTTTCAGAATCGCAGAGCCAAATGGAGGAAGAGAGAAAGGTTTGGCCAAATGCAGCAGGTCCGCACACACTTCTCCACAGCCTACGAACTGCCCCTGCTCGCCCGGCCTGAAAACTATGCACAGGTATCGGCCAATAGTTTTACCGTAAGTTCTTGACTCACTAACAATCGGCAGCTTGCCAATTTTCCCTCTCATACACCACTGAAATCTTTCATAAAACGTTGACTCTCTTGCATGCCGCAATATTCCTCAAGTTCAATCCGATCTCTGCTACAGCAGCAGAAAATCAGGCTCCTCAGACCTCTTCATTCTCAATTTTGATACTGAGGAAAAGGCTTGATGTTCAACAGTGATACCACCTTTTTTCGACAGTTGCATTTTCAAATCAAAATAATGGTCGTCTCTTTAATACCATGTGGTCTTACACTGATGTCGATCCAGACCATAGACAATATACAGAGGTGGACGAAGGGACGCCGTACTGTTGATGTCTAATGCTGCAAACAGTTTTTGCGGCTAATGTGGAACCAAGTTCCATGTTTGGAAATCTGAATGCGCATTTCATAGCAACCACAGAGCCAATCAGGAGTGAGTTTGTAGAAGATACCCATTTAGAAACAAGCCATGCAAGCTATCAAACAAACAAACAAACCTGTTGCTAACATGAGTTCATATCTTCATCATATATTCAAGTGAATCTCAAAATTAAAAAACAGGATAATGTAGAGCATTTTAAACAAAAAAAAAACAAAAAAAGTCTAACAGCAGTAATTACAAAGGCACCAATGTTAACAAAGTGAATGGGAGACAGGCTCAAAGGAGCCAATTTGTGCCCAGGCTCACTTCCTATTTGGAATGTGGCGCTAGCGGGCTCTGTCCACTTCTTTTCAAGATTTTGTTGCCTGTAAGCTTTATTAGATAGGAGAGGAAAGTGTGAAATGGGGAATGAGAGAGAGGGAGGACATGCAGTAAATCGTAACTGCGGCCGGCTGCACTTGGAGCCTGGCATTTGTGTGCTGTGACGTAACCACTCGACCATCATGCTCTGTCCTCTTCTTTGTGTGTGATATCGATACTTATTCAAAAGAGTATTGCATTTTTGTACCAGTATCTTTTAGAATCTGGGTATCGATACTCAGACTCGCATTGCCAAAACCTTGTTCTTGTCAACGTTTAATTTAATAAGATATCTGTCCACCATAATTTGTATGTTTAATTGGATTATATTGGAAACATTTGATTAGTGTTTCTTAATTAAAAATTATTTTGATGTTTTTCTCCCTCAGATCCAGAACCCTTCATGGCTCAGCAGCACCAGCGCCGCCTCTCCTGTCCCCGGATGTGTGGTGCCCTGCGACACTGTCCAGTCTTGCATGCCCCCGCACCCACATGCACCCAGCAGTGTGTCCGACTTCCTGGGCGTTCCGAGCCCCGGCAGCAGTCACATGGGACAGACCCACATGGGCAGCCTCTTCGGTGGGCCGGCCATGAGTGGCGGCATCAACGGTTACGACCTTAACGTTGACCCCGACCGGAAGTCATCCAGTATAGCCGCACTGAGAATGAAGGCCAAGGAGCACAGTGCCGCCATCTCCTGGGCTACATGATGTCCCGGGCCGATCATCAAGTCTGACCCGCTGCGCACCCCTTCCAAAACCGTCCTCTCAAATGTGGGGAGTTTTCTGAGAGCACTAATGATAACCCAGGAAGAGATAGAAGAGGCCATTGCGAGTCCATTGATAACAACTGTGATGGTGACATTCAACAGATGATTTTCTGATTCTTCATCTCTCAGGTCACGCTGAACTTTTGTGCCTTCATAAGTGATTGATAAACTACAGTGTTACAAGCAGTTAAATAAGCAATATTAACCGTTTACACGCTCGTTGGTATAAAGAAAACTGCTACCAGGACTTGTCATATTTCATTGTTTACAAGATGCTTCACACATAATTACTGGTGTCCCTTTCTTCTCCAATAATGGTACTTCTCGGGACTTCAGCCAAAGCAGCAATGCCGTGACTTCCCCCTCCCCAGACAATTATCCTACTTTACTCAATGCCTTCAAACCAGCCCAAAGTCATAATTCCTAGATAAAAAAGATAATAATACACAATATGGGAAACTTCTTCAAGGAGTGATGTGATTTTGCGTGGTCTGATAGTTTTACCTGCATAAGTTCCATTTACACACGTTGAAGCAAAAAATGTGGTTTCAGGCTAGTAGAGTGTAGTATATGGTATGTCCAGGTTGTGTGGGTGATGCATTGGCAGTGATTTCAACCCACTGTGTCACTTCCTCCCCCAGGTCGTCCCCCCACATACTCCCCTCAAATCCTTCCTTCATAAACTATACGGATTCAGGTTACAGGAAATACCCGTCTTCTCCAATAGATGAAGCACAGCAGCAGCCTTCGACACCAACGCACCTCAGTAGCCCGTAATCAGCCACCAACGGGAATAGACACACTTAGTTAAAGTTCAAAGTGAACCGTGTGCCCCGCAACAGTATGAACACGAAGGACATGGTGAGAACAGACTGCGGTCATCAATTTAAGCTGAGGTGGTTTTAGCTCGAGCCTGTCAAATGCCAAGAGACTGCAGCCCAAATCAGTGGTTTTAAAATGAGGTAATGAGATGACTGTAGGGGGGAATGTGGAGAGGCTATCCAGTGATTGCAGGAGGGTCTTTGTATGCTAGCCCTGAGAAATGGACTAAGATTGAAATTTAACAGTCTTTTGGTCGTGATAAGACTAATTGGTTACATTCTGAGAGATGCTGGAAAGTCGGCCAATAGTCAAAACATATTAGATTTGTTATAAAAAACACAATTTTACTCAAGACATAGTTTTTAATCTATGATTTCTTGTAATGATTTATTTAACACGTCAAGCCATTTCAAAATCTCAAGTGACCAACTGTTTACTCAACAACAAACAGACGTCTATCATTATCACTATAGTTACAGCATTGTGCAAAGGGCTTAGTGAGGTGTGAAAAGAGAATTGTCATGACAATATATAGAAAAAATTAGTTATATAATAACCAAATATTAACATTTTTATTATTTTATTATTATCAACATTGAAGTTTGTAAAGAAAGCTTTACTTTACCACACAGTAATACCATGGTAATCGGTTGGAAATAGCATGGTAACTAAAATATAAGTATAATCATGGTAATTGGGAAATAAAGGAAACAGAACACATGTTTGTCATTCATCCTGTTAATTAATCGTAACCCAGTATGAAGACTTTAAGGGTACACTCACACACACATCAAAATTGGGACTAAACCTGGAATTAAACCTGAACTCAACTGGTACTAAACGACCAGAACTATTAGGACTTAACTGGGATCAAACCAGGACTAAATTAACAGGAATCATATTGAAACATGGCTGCATAATACATCTATCATCACTATCCACATTACCCAAATCCATCCTATTATACAATGCTTTTATTTGTCGTTTTCTGTTGGAGCTTTGCACAGTGCTGTAACATAAACATGGTAAATGACTCTCCTCCAGTTGAAAAACATCCCAATGCCCAATATCCCAACAGGATGTGGCCTAAATTTCTGTATGTTTGTGTGTGTGACTGTTTTGGAGAGCTGCTGCCTGTTGCTCTGGTGAAGCTCTGTCCATTTTGATACTACTGAAATTAAGCAGTTATGATATTGTATTGTGTGAATATAAACAATAGCTGATACTGTTGTTTTGCTTGTACATATTTTTGCTAATTTGTCAAATAATGGACTTCTGGAGACAAGGCAATGAAGTATTATGATGTCCAGGGTTGACTTTGACAGTGTTAAAATGCTTTTCTAACTCTCTTATGCAGCTTTTTATAGTTTAATCTTTCTCTAAACCAGATTGTGCCTTTCCATAAAGTGTCTTGCTGTAAATTATTGAGAGGGACAGTGCAGTTTCCCCTAAGGCCGTCCATATTTACACTGCAATGAACTATAATGCTTTCAAGATGAAGGACAATGTTATACAGAATTAACTTACCGTTTCTGATGATGGCTGTTTTGGAGTGAATATAAAATAAAATGGTTTCTTGAGAGAAATATTGTCTGATCGAAAGTCTACGTGTGTCTTGGTCAATTTAGGATCTCTGACTAATGACCTATGGCCCAACAAGTGGCTTTAATATGAACTCTTTTTTAGTCCTAGTCCTCGTCCTAATCTTACAAAAGAAACAGTGATCTTGTCTACTCAATCATTTTGATTGCCAAGATATACAATTCAAACTGTAATTGTCATGGTACCTTCCAATCTGATGCATAAAGGTGGATCCATTCTCCAGAAGGGATGCTCCTGTCGACCATTAGACCAGAGTTAAGACTAATAGTTTGAATGGGCCTTAAATACCTCCAGGTGGTCTCTGTAACTGCCTGGCCATGGTCCGCCTGTAAGTTTTCTGTCATGCAACACAGAACGCTACATTGTTTTGGACACATGTTCTTTGTTTGGGAGCTTAGTCATGCAACACACAATGGTCTGCAACAAAACATTTTCATAAGACATCCCAAATCCTCTTTAGAATAACAAAATGTCAACAGGGACAATATGATCCTCAGTGGTGGCACACAAGTTTAGCAAAATGCACCCAGAAGGGAGAAAGACCATTTTTTTTTTCCATTATTATTTTTCCTGTGAGAATTTTTTGAATTACAACTTGTGCAAGAGTTTAACTGAAACAATGTGTTGGCTTGACAACTGTTTCTGTCTTAGTCACCAACAGCTTGAACCAAACCTGACCTATGCAACCTCAAATCTATCTTAAGGGAACTGTTCGAGGAGTCCTCGTAGCCCACTGAAGATACCTTCCAAAAGAGTGTAGTCTTCTTCGACGTAGGAGGAGCTACACACTGGAGCAAGATGATTGGATAAGAGAAAACAAGACATAAGCACAATAAACATCTACACATAAACAGATATAATGGCATGTTTTGACTGGCTCTGGTGCCCTATACCGGTATGTCTTATAGCAGGAAACAACAGAACTCAGATCCAGTCTCCTGTACATTCACTGCTGACTCGTTTGGATCTCACAAGCTTTCCACTTATACGTACTGGTGACATCAGAGCAAGTCAGGGTAACGTCGGAAACAAATTTAACCGGGTGCACCGCAACACGATCAACATTGGTACGATCTGTGCAGGTCTAGCTTAACTCGAACAAGCCTCATTTTTGAGAAGGTTCTACAGGAAATTATGCGTCTCATGCAGGAAATATTTATAATAATAAAAACACTGGCCCTGTGAGAAGTGGCTAATGCTAGAGCAAACAGGAAACTACTACCTTTTTTTTTTTCTTCCACTTCTCTGAACAAACTCTAGTCTTTTAGTTTAAGAAAAAAGATAGCATTTCCTGTTTATCAATGCACTGCACCCACATCATGATCGAAAATTATTATAGTACAGTGCAGAACACATCTGACATCAACCAAATCCAATACATTACACAAAGAGAGGTTAAAAAATGGTGCAGAGGAGCAGAGAAGTGAAATAAATGCAGAAAGAGCTGGCAATAAACCAGTATTAGTTTCCTATTTCCTCACAGTGCCACAAACTTGAAATGAATGTCTTTTTGTGAATTGCTGAGATTGGCCCTCTGAAGAAAAAGTACGATTTTATGTACGATTTAGATTTTATTTATGAAGGAAACTTTTCTATGCTCTGGAGCCATGCATAATAAGTAAAAACAGAAAACATATGAAAGCGATTATTGTGGGCATAATTCAGAAGAAAACTTACTCCAAAAAAGAAAACCTAAATATAAAATGCTTTTGGTTATGTCATAGTAGTATAAGCAGGCATATTTCATTAAGAAAGTTTGATTTCATAAAGCTGGTCACATTTGAGGAATGATTTACTATGATGTGAATTAAAGAAACTTGTTTGTTGGTCATTGTAACACTAATATTTCATATTGTCATCCCCAATTATGAAACCATTTAACTGTGCAAGCCAATTATATTGTTATATCCTTTCCCCTTCTTATAGTTTGCAATTACCCACCAGAGCAGAGTCAAAGTTTGTGCATTTTGCTCACTGACAATATTATTAAAGCTTAGCCTGATGTGGACTAAAATATAGTTTCACACAAATAGCCTATTATTGCTTAGAAAATGTCCAAACTTGTTTTTGTTCAATTTGACTTGCGCTCAGTTTCTCCATACTTCCTTTTTGAGGCTGAGTTGCGCAGAAAGCTGATAGAAATCTGAAACTTTAAGGTCCAAATGTAGTTAAAGTCACATCCCCCGGCCGTGCCCGTATACCTCTCGGTCTACAGCCAGTCTCCATCACATAAATAAACAGAAAGAGGAAGAGCAGCAGTCCAGAGTGCCCTCAAACACTGCTCTCGTTAAACCTTATAGGTCACGCCGCTCCAGCCAGGCTCCACTGACACCCCTAATAGAGGTCGGTCTGGCGACGGGACCATGAAGACCATTAGGGCACTTCAAAGTTCACCTCTGCATTAGCGTCTACCTGATGTGGGACAGAGGGGACATGGGGGACAGACACAGTACCAATCTACACTCTCTTCGAAATGTCAGTCTAATACATGCCTACATTGTCCACTGGGTTTCATTTCTGAGTCTGTTTCATTGTAATTAAAATGATCATTATTTCACCAGAAAATGTCTTGAAGGTAAATGTGACATAGCGGCTCACCGTGTTAATAGGTTCCTTTTGGGTGGAAAAATAAAAGCCATTGCATGCACAGAAAATCACTTGCAGTTTCAACCAGATTTGGGACCAAGGTAGAGTGGCCAATTATAGACAGAATGTTGTCTCTTTTTTTTCCAATTCAATGTTGTTGTTTTTGTTGTTCCCTGTTTTTAATGAAGACAAATTGTATGCTTTGTATGTATCATAGTGTTTAAACTATTAGATCATTTTAAATCCTTGTATTGATCTAAAACAACTTAATAATAATTTTTTTAAACTTACTGTTCAAAACTGCAGAACTTGATTCTCAGCTGCTGGCTACAGCGAAACGCCATTTTCATTGACAGTTTTAAAAAATATGTTTTTAACAAATTTGTTTATGATGTCCAAAAATCCCAAATAAGTATAGGTGGGGCTAGGGGGTAGATGAAAACAGAAATGTCATGTGCACTCAAGCCTCAAACCCAGAACAATACATGGTTACTCAAACATGCATGAAGCAATCCAAATACAACTTGAACATGCTATTGATGAGGGAAAACATTATTACATAATTCAAAGTTCATGAAAGTACTGTATGTCCCCTTTAATGCGCTCAAGAAACCATAGATGGTCATCCCAGGTCACCCTTGATCTCAATGGGTTTCTACCTGCATAAAGGTTCAAATAAATGCATAACACTTTTACACATACACTTTTTTACATTAGACATCTTCTCTGACAAAACCAGCGTTTGTGAGATTAAGCAACGATACTAACACCTAACCTATGGCTGTTTTACTTTTTATGAAAATTTGGATTTGCATTATTCCTATTATCTTGTTCATTTTGAGAGTTCTGCCTCAAACAAGACCCAGCTAAATTACTGTATGAATGTAAATCAAAGGCACCAGAAAAGATGTGATGCATTGATGCAGTCTTAGGGACTGCGGCTTGCGTCATTACTTTCATTACTTAAACCTACAGCCTTTTTAAACAAGGAAAACGAGGGGAAATAAAACTGCATATATTATTCTGTACTAAAACGCTTTCATAATAAATAAAAGTAGTGCATTTGAAGGTGCAATATGTAACTTTTCTGCCTGCTTGTCTCTATGGAGATGTTACTGCTTTACCTGCATGTTCCACTGTATGGCATTCAACTTATTTAGCTCCATGGAGACAAGCAGGGGACGTACATGGTACAGGTCACATCTGTGGAGAGGAGACCCCACTCTACTTTTCAAGGTATTTTTTTGCAATTCAGTGAACACCTGCAAATGCAAGATGTAAAAGTTTAATGCCATACCTTGGAAATATCTAGGTCTAGGACCCTCCCCCAACCCCTAGTTTTCCAATATTTTTGCAGACCAGTACAAAGGGAAATCCCCCACATGCAGAAGCACACATGAATTCTGTGGAAATAAGCCGTTTTTAAGTAGGATGATATAGTATATGCAACAATACAGTTACATTTTCTGTATTTGTAATAATAGTAATGAACATAACAATAATGGATTGGCTTGTTATAGCCTTTACAAGCTCATAACACGTTATAGATTTTTGAGATAGTGAAATTAATTTGTATGTCATTTTGGTTTGCATCAAATGAAAGCCAAAATTGCTAAATTTATTTTTTATTTATTTACTTGTTTACATTCTAATTTCAGTTCTAAAATTATAGAAATATGCATTTCTTTTCCTGGACTGTGGCATGAGACCACCAGATCTTCCCAATCTCACATTTTATCACTAAGCTTTATCATTCTATACTGTCTATCTTCTTAAAGCACAAAGTACATCTGCAGCTTTGTAAATGTAAAACTGCATGTACTTCAGAATTTGTTAAAGTTTTTTATACAACTGACGGCCAGAAAGTAAAGAATTTATGTACTTTTCTTGCAGGTGCTCTGGATGTTTCCATCTATGAAAACACAATAGAATAAAAAGATGAGGCCCCTGGTTTTGGGATGAGCAATATTGAAATTTTTTTTTTTTTTTTTACATTATCTCAATACAGATTTTTTTGATGATATTTTAACAGTGCATCAGGAATAGTCGAATACTCTACTTTTTTTTATATATATATTTAGTGAAATCATCAGTCTAGCCAGTCATGTGCACTTTACATACTTTTGGGAATGATAATATAAATGAAGACAAATAGGCTAATAAGGACATGCAACTCATTACTGAGCACGCACATTACAAATGGAAACTGAAAATGAACCACTAGTCAAGATCCCGAAAGCTGCTTTTGGCACATTTCCACACCGAAATAAAAACCATATCAAATTGCTTGAGTCAACACGCATTAGAAGGCTGCCCTCTTCCCTCTGCAGTGCATTTCAACTTCTTATCTTCTGTTTCTGAGCCACCCCACCTCACTGCTCAAGCGTTTGTCTCTCTCTCCTGGGCAATGTGCTTCCAATTATGGATCCTGTGAATACGGGACAGCAGTGAATCATCCCTGTGATTTATGGCACGCTCAAGTCTAACAGTGTTCAATGCTTCTGCACAAGAAGAAGGCCTCCTGCTGCAAAGTGCAAAGGTCAGAAACACACAGCACTTGACCCCAGCGGACTCGAGTGCGTGGGGTCACTCGGGACCTGTGTGATCAGCAGGTTGGTAGTTCAAATCCTAGCACGGCAAAATGAGGAAATATAAAAAAGTTATCAGAATCAACATTCAACATTGTGTGTGTGTGTGTGTGTGTGTGTGTGTGTGTGTGTGTGAATGGGTAAGTGTTTCTTGATGTACAGTTTGTTGAGCGCTTGCCACCACAGGAAGAAAAACACAATTTGAAATGTTTTTGAATTTTTTATTAAAAGAGACATGTTAGGCTTTTTTCCAGGTACTTAGTGACGAATTATAACATAAGTAGATCATCATTTTACATTTTGTTCATCGTAAACTGTAATGATATAAAACAACGAAATCGGATTCATGAACTTCCTGTTAAAGACTGCAGAACTGATAAGAACCGCCTCTTCATAGTGATATTTCACCGTAACAAGCAACAAATTATTAGGTACATGTTTTTATTTTTGAAAAGTGGCTACATGACATTTAAAAATCCAATATGAATCACTCGAAGTCTTAATTTTTCAAATAATCACAAATACATACCGGGATGTGGGCAGGGATAGAGGGTAGGTGAAAACAGGACTTTTCTGAGCACCTGCACCTCAGTTGCAGAACAATACAGGATTACTCAATCATGCAGGAATCAATCAAAACACAACTTCGAGTAAACTAAGGATGAGAAAACACAGTTGTAACAAGGTCAAAAACTTGAAGTTGATTTTATGTCAAATGTCTCCTTTAAAATATTTGAGAAATGTTCATGAAAGCATTGTGCAAGCCAGTTTCTCCTTTTGTAATAGTTATAGCATTAGCAGCAATAGTTCAATAAAGAAATAGCACTAAAATATTGTCCTATTGGAAACAAAATTCTACATCTTTCCTGATGATTGGGGAAATATAATTTAGCAATAGTAGCAGAGTGAACCTCTAGCATAGAGAAAACAAAATATGGGAACGTGGTCCCACTAAAACAAAAAGATAACCAATGAGGAAATGCCTGCAAAACCGCGACCCTTCACTGTCAGTAACCCCCCTTAAACGACCCTTACCCTGTGTAATGATAGTGCTCTGTGGTGGCCTCATATGGGATAGCGGGGCCATTCATTTGTACTTATCAGCTAAATGTACGGCGTGTGGACAGAGAACACATGCTCCAGCAGTGACTCACACAGGACAGTGGTGACGCTTGAGGAGAGGAGATGTCCCATGAGATTCATTTCCTGCCCTCCTCCAGCTATTTCCTGTCGAAGGATGGGGCGTCGTGGGCACCATACCGAATGTGACATGAGACGTCCCGGTCAAGTGTAAGGGTCCCCAAGGCAGGGAGAGTAATATTATTTTTTCAAAGAATGGTTTGTTTATTTAGTGTGGTATTCTGGATAAGCCCCGAGAGAGTTACAATAAATGAGTGAAACAACAAAACAACATAATTCTTGTTTACAATAAGCTTTGCATGTTTACATTAAAACACAAATAAGTATGTATTATTTATATCTTTAAAGTACAGTGGTCTCCCAGTTTCCTGCATGGCTAAATGAAAAGCTTTTCCTGCATATCTGGATTTGGAAAAGAATTCAAATGCCGCACTATCTACTTTCAAAAAACATCAGTAGTTCATTTGCAAAAACAGATATCTCCAATTTGATTTTTTTTCTACCAGTGTTATCAATTAGAATTATGTTTTATCAACGAATGAAAGAATATTCTATTGCACGATTCCATTTTGTTTTTGAAAACATGCTATACAAAGAGCAAACTGCAAGCCTTATTCGATTACTTTTTGGCAATCGTGTGTATGCAAATGAAAACATTTCAGATCTTGGGCATGTGGTTAATGTTGATGCTGTCTTTTTATTTTAAGCCTATGTGGTAACTGCAAAACCTTTTGAATGAAAAGTGAATCATTTAATTATATAGCTTACAATGACAACAAACTATTCTGTTCCACTCTATTAAATAATTCCATCAAATTGAACCTGTTCACACTGACATTTTCTAACAAAATCCCATCGATCATTTTGAGGTTAGTGTGAAAGTGGCTTGTGCTGAAAGAAAAGGCTGTTGAATGTTTGTCAAAATCGAAACAACAATCAAACAAACAGTGTCCCTTATCACTCCACACTCAAAATCTGTGGTCACACATTTTATCGATTGGTTTTGCGGTCTTCAGCAGATGTGTTTGGATTGTTTTAAGGGGTCTACCAGCGCTCGTCTCTGCTCTCTCTGGACCTAACACCTTTCATATTGGATAAACACAACAAAGAACAAATGCAAGTTTTATGTGCTACGCTGGCTTATTACATGCAGGAAAAAGCGCTTCTAATTCCTCTGGGAGACGGAACAAGTCGTAAATCATCCGGCAATGAAAGTTTCCTGTGCAACTGCGGCTTAAACAAACTGAGCGGTCCACTCTGTCTCTCACATCCTCCATCAGAGCAGCAGGAATTTTTATGAGGAAAGAAGAGACAAGAGGCGTCAGGACTGAGAGGTACAGGCTCAGAATCCTGACTGCAATTGCATGGATGACACTAATCTAATAACTGGATTTTTATATAGGTTTGGGGATTAAATTGGTTTCTAAATTTTAAATTTAAAGGTGCCCTATAGACATACATTTTCATATTAAAGTGTCACAGTGGGGGTGGCCGTGGCTGTAGTGCAGGGGTGTCCAAACTATGGCCCGGGGCCACGTGTGGCCCTCAGACAAATTTTTGTTGACTCTCTGGCTTCCTGCTAAATTGGCCCAAATAACCAAAAGTAGTACCTTTTACTGTAAAATTGGGAAAATTCTGCTATAACCTAAATAAAAAGCATTTTGATATTATACAGACCTAACAAAATTGTTCCAAGCTGTGGCTCATCAAACATTCATCAAATTAAAAAAAATGATTATTCTCGCTTCGTCGTGTGTTTCAAAGAGCGTCAAGCACACTCACTATAAGAAAGTGTGTTTCTAAAGATATTTTTAGCAGAGAAACAGGTATCGGACCTCCACCAGAAAAGTTACACACTGCAACTTTACGTAGAGGCAGCTCTTTATGCTGCATAAACCTGGATAAATGTTTGGGTTGCAAAATCAGTAATGATGGACTTGAGATCATTTATGACTGCCAAATAAGTATAGGCCTGTTGTCTTAGCCTAATTTTAGTGTTTAAGATTCGGAGATTCATTTGAGAGAGAACCCATGAAAGACCAAGTCACAGGTTTAGAGTCTACATAAACTGGCCAGACCAAAACTGTTTACCTGGACTACTGTCGCCATCTGCTGGTGACACTTGACATTACAGTGAGGGGAGATTCATGAGAAGTTGTTTTAACTGCACAGACATTTTGACAAAAACAAGCTGTAAACCATGGTGGGTTCTCCCTTCAGAGAGTCTCCTCAGTTTCCATGAGCGCAGCTGGTTGTTTTTAGCTCAACCCGATTGGCATGGGCACAGGAGATGAAACAGACCCCCTTTCGGCACACAAACACTACACTACTTCACTACACTCCCGGCCTTGTGTGCAGCTGCTCGGGATGACACAAGGCGCACAGGGCTTTATTGAGTTCTGCTGAGGCTGCTTTTGGGCTCTGGTAAAGCTCAGCCCGCGGGCCAGACCAGGAGAAGGCAAGCGGCCCAATAGAAGGCAGGATTCCCTTGGCTGGTCCCACGGACCTCTCTATGGGGGCAGATATTGTGAGGTGAGACTGGGCCACTTTGTTATACCTCAATAGGCCCATATTCGCTGTTTAATCCCATTAATCCCATGGAAAAATGTTATTATTGAAAAGTCCCAACTTTAAAGCTGCAGTAATTTATGTTGTAATGAGTCAATTTTATGCTTTCCACCAAAGAATATCTAGCAGAACTTTTTGACAAAAATTAGACTGTTGCACACAGCCAGCATCAAATAATTAAGTATTCTATTTCTCATCAACCTGGAAATAAGAGCCAAAAGAAGCGCTCTGATTGGCTGCGCTTGAGTGGTCCACCCCAGTTTCACTTTGCCGTCTAAGAAAAGCAGTTTTATAGCCTGCACAATCCCGAAAAGGAATGCATGTGAATATTAACAATGTACAAACAATGTACCAAAGGTTTTGTAAGTGCTAGAGGTGTGAATATCAAGTACTCCAGCTTTAAGAGACCCAATATAAGAACTCTTTACGGACACCTGTAAAGAAGTGTGGAAAAGCAGTACTCACATCAAGCACTCCCTGACACTCACTCTCTCTTCACCATTATGATATCCATTTGGAGTTTGCCAATTAATGAACAAGACCTAGGCCTATACCACAGTTTGGGACGCCACGTCAAACTGGAGAAAAAGAGGGACGAGGTGCTCATTGTGGTGGAACGTGGAGGGGCAGTGATTGGAATAGCATATGTGACATCATATCTTTTTGACATTGTCTCAATAATTGGGACAAGGAACTGGGGTCCAAACGGCTGTGCAAGACAACCAAAAGAGGGGAAGATGGTACATTTCCAGCATTGCTTGATTGCGCAACTCCTTGGGAGCCCTCCAAAATAGTCTCATTTGTGCCATCTGGTTTATTGGCCCATAGGAATTACTTGCCAAAATCCTTGTGGGAGAAATTTGTCACATCTAAGGCTAAAAACAGGGGGATTCACATAGGCTTTATAGGCTAATGGTGGAAAAATTCAAGACAAAGTCAACAGTACCAGAAAGGAGGCTACATTGAGTCTTAAAATATTATCACCAGGGTCTTACCTCAAGATCTGGAAAAGGGCCCCTGGACGCTGCACTACTGCAATGTGCCACTGCTCCTGACAGGCTGACCTAATGGCAGTATGGGTAATGTAAAATTAGTTTGACTATCTGTGAATAATGATCTCACGCTATAACAGCCTGAGGCTCCTGCACATCATTGTGTTTTGAATTGTCTCACTTTGAGTGACTAATGCAGTGTGGTCAGCCTTTCGTTCTTGCTCTCACACGTCAGACCTCCTCACAGACACATTTACTTGAAGCTGCTGTGGTGGTAAAGATAACTGGGGGTGACACGATGCTGTGGTGGACTCTGCAGGAGCACGCCTTGAGCACGCCATCCCAGCCCGAGAATGTGCTGACGGAAATCCATGTGAAAGTGCCAGTGACAGACAGCATCTTTGAACTCAGCGAGCTCCAGTGCACAGGACATCATGACTGCATTAGCCATAGCCATAGGTCTGTCGCGGTTTTATTCAATCCCTTCTGACCAAACTCTACTGGAAGCTTTTTAGTGACATCTAGTGGGTACAAAACGGTAAGACACAATACAATGTAAATCATCCTCATTAAAGGTCCACTTTGTTACTTTTCTGGTTGAGGGTCCTCCACCTGCTTGATATGTTTTCCCAGGGAAGTTCCGCGGTATAGCATAAAACATGTCTTTTTATTACTAGAAATACTTTGACGCCTATTCTCGCTTTGAGTGGATTTTCTTCACAGACCACTAAAAAGGGTTTTCAACCGTTTGTCTCTATGGAAACAGATAATATCACACTGTAGAACATTCTATTCACAGCAATAACCTCTCGACTAGTTGGTGGCGAACACAATGCACCTCTAAAGCATCTAACTCTATTACTGTGACAAATGTAGGACAAAAATAGGGGAATAATAATGGCAACATATCAAAAACATTTTTTTTATATATCACAATTGTTTATTCATATGTCCAAATGGAAGCACTTTCCCAATATAATATACTGGCATATTTTTTGTGTATATAACTGCTAAAGCAAAAGTTACTGCATATGGTGTACTATTGCCTTGGCCCTTTTTCTCTCTTGTCACAAACATTTAGTTAATGCCAGTGAAAGACCTGAAGTACAAAAATATTTTTAAATGTATATTAAAACTAAAAATCCATCAACTCAAAAGTGAATAACTCAAAAGTTAATAATCAACAGTAGTTTGCATTATGTTCAATCATTCCACTAAAAATATTTTGTTCACAGCAAGCATATAAAAAACGTTCACAAAGTGTTATTGCATTTTTCATATTTTTGCATTAAAGTCATTAAGAAACTTTCATTAAAAGCAGGTGCACTTGTCATCAGTGTCCAGTAGAGTGCAGCATTGAGCTATAGCTGCCCTAGAAGACTTTAAATTGTTTTTGTGTCCCATTTAAAGCTCATGGGACAGGGCTCAGCATATGGGACAGGCTGTTACAGAGCAGGATGTCCTATACTAGGCTGTTTCCGTTGAGTTTAGTCCACTCGAAGATGTCCTGTTCGCACACAATGTCCGAGTTGATGAGCAGGTAGCGGTCGCCCACGCAGAAGTGCTTTTGGCAGGCAGCACATTTGAAACACTCCAGGTGGTACACTTTGTCTCGCACCCTCATTGTCATTTCAAAAGCTCGGATCCTCTTCTCGCATGAAGCACACAGTCCGTCCTGTCCAAAGAGTCTACAAGAAAATATAACAACAAATGTTTCAATTGTTACATCTGATTAAAGCGATTCAGTATGAAGGTTTAAGTATTACATATCTATAACCGCCTGTGCATAGGCGGTGTTCTTGTCAGCAGTAACAACTCGATCAGACAAGCAGGTAGCGGACTCCTCACCAGACAATTTATAGTGTGCACCTTTAAATATTGATGAAGGAAGGTGAAAATGTAGTAGAAAATTCCTTTTTGCATTTGTTTTTTAGACTGCATCTCTAGTCTAGTTTGTAATTAGTGGGCCTATCCACATGAAACAAAAACTGTCAATAACGCCAATGTCCTCTGTCTGCACTAATGTAATGAAGTGATCTATTTTTGTAAACTATAATTAATTATTTAAAAGCAATGATATAATTCAGACACAAATGTTGACATGAGGTTAATATTCATGGGTTCAGCTTCCTGTTGTATGCAACATTATGAGGACATTTTTTATAATGTCTATGCTTTTCCCATCTGAAAGATATAATATTTTGTATGTAAAATGTAAATCGAAGACAACCTATGGAATATTGTCTCTAACTATAACTATAACTATAACTAGTATTGGTACTTGGTAGTTGGCATCCACTAACCTGAGGTAATCTCTCCTGCAGAGTTTCCTTCCCAGTTTGTAATAGAGTCGTCGGCCCACCTCCCCGAGCCGACAGCCGCACAGGTCACAGCTGAGGCAGTCCTCGTGCCAGTACTGCTCTATAGCCTTTAAGAAGAACCGATCCCCGATGCTCTGCTGACACCCCCCACAGGTCAGGAGGGAGGGGGGCATCTGCAGCACCTCGTCCACAGGCTCTCTGAAAACATAAGTTATATATTCATAGATGTTGACAAAATAAAGTATAACAATTAAATATGTTCTTTTTTTATGATAATGATATAGCCATTAACTCTCAACTTGGTCACAAAGCACATTAATGTCACAATAATAACATTTCAAACTGACTGCTATTACAGCTGCCTCTGGTGTATATTGTTTTTGTGTACTTGGGCAAGACACTTAACACGCCTTCCCTGTATCTGTGTACACTGATGTGTAGTTCCTTTATATAAAGCGCTTTGAGTGCCTTGAAGGTAGAAAGTGCTAAATAAATGTGACCATTTCATTTTGATACAAAGGAATGTAATGATTCTCGATACCGATTTTGATCATTGATGATTAAAAATGCTTTCTGTGTTGAACCCTGTGGTCCTTTAGTTCTGATGAGTATCTAGTTTCGATACTAGGCTATCTGATCTGTATCACTTTCTGCATTATTTTCGACCATCTGTATATTTTTGTGTACATTTCTGTGCACAAATGAGACCATGTTTATTTTTACTTTATTTTATTTGTACATTTCTTAATTTATGCATGCCTTATTTGATTTTATAGACATTGCAATTATAATTCTTCTTCTTATTTTTTTTCCTTTTGCACCTAACAAGTTCCTATGTTTGCGAGCTTTGTTCAATGACAATGGCAATAAACCTTTTTATGATTCTGATGTTCTGATTTTTTATTTAGACAATACCATAGCCACATACCATTTTAAGTTGAATTATTTTTTAGCTTAAATGATTATACGATGAAAGGCAATGTCAAAAACATATTAGTATAAAAAGTAAACAATTATTCTGCCTTGGATTAAGAGAACATTTAATACAAAGTAAATTGGTTCAACATGATGTGTTCTGAAATAATAGCAATAAAGTCTGGGGTCATCTCTGCACAGGAAAGAGGAAAGGGAAATGGATAGAGCATCACGAGTGAGAGTTTTAACAAGTGAGATATGCGTCTTCACTGCCAGCTGAGAGATAGCTTGAGAACTAACCTGAAAATGCCCCAAAACAATAAATGACATCTAAATATACATCTTCAAATTATTCCTTGATTAACACTCGCTACACATCCTTAAGGTTGCATCTAGACAAGGCCTGCAGAGTACCATTAGTTTGTTTTTTTTTGCAACAATTTCGTGTGCTTGGATGCCTTGGAGCAACAACAAAAAAAATAATATTATCAGCTTTTGCTATACTTACTCGTTGGCCTCCAGTGTCTTCCTCTCAATAGTGGACGTCATTTAAATCCTGATGTGGATCCGATTAAGACAATATAATAACACTACAACAGCAGCGCACAGTGAAGGCGTCTATGAACTGCACCTGCTCCGCGCACGCTCAGCCAAGAAGACGCACCCGACGTATACGCGCACAGCTCCGGGCTCCAGCGCGGTGACAGAAGAGGATAGCAGTCAATCGAAATGGCCGCAGGACAAGAAGTATTTAGCGTAGCGGTAGTAGAAAGAAAGCTGTGTCATTATTCCTGAGGCAGTGATACGTCAAAGTCACCCAATCAGAATCCGCTTTGGGGGGGGGAAAGCGCACTACCCGGTTTTTGCGCACACGCTTGTTCGTTCGATTGGTTATTTTAGTCTTCTCCGCGCAAAGCCTCTGTTATTGTGAAGCATAGTGGTATAAATACGTCTGGTTCGCTCTCTCTCTTTCTCTCTCCCCCGGTTGTCTCTCTCTCTCTCTCTCTCCCCCCTTCCTGCTCACGACTGTTTGACAATGGGGGGAAATGGTCTTAAAGCGACAGCTAAACGGCCCTGTCTGCTCGTGTGTCTGCGCCGTGGTGCGTGGAGGAGGTCGTGACTGAGGCTAATGGCTTCATTACATGCTCTGTTAGACAAATGCAGACAGCACCAGAGATAAGACATTTCTGTTATTACTCTTTACCTGGATGGATGGCATGCTGTTTGGCCTTCGCTTTTTACACTTAGCCCTAAATAGCTGCATGACACATGTATTCTTGATGATACAAAGAAAGTTTTGCAAGCTTTAGGTTAAAATAAGCCTGGCATTTTTAGGTAAGTTTAAAAGACTAGACTAAATCTAACATCTGTGAATCTAATCGAATATAGAGAAGACCAGGGCATGTTGTTACACTGGGTAACTTGTCACAACTTTTTTTTCCCTTTTCTTTTTTTCAAAAATAAAAAAGCAGTTCAAACAAAATTAACTTTCCAAGAAATTTTTAATATGTTGTAATTACATATTTTAAAAGAAACTGAACAAGAATAGCTTGCTTGTATGATCACTTAAACTGATCAGTTTAAACAAACTATAGCCACAGCCCACAGAAGTGCATCTGGGGCACGTTTTCACATACTGAACAACCAGTAACATCAATATTTGAGAGATGCTAAATTGTTTTTAAAAAATCACACATGAGTTTGCAGAGGTCTAAACTACAGAGTTATTAACTTTCATATGTGATTAATAAACTAGGATTTTTATTGTTTGCAAAGGACTTAACACTGGGTTACCAGAGCTTTTATGTTCTCCCCTAAGAGTATATGTAAAAGTTTTTCACTTTGAGTTTCACTTTGCCGTCGGAAAAAAAAACTTCTAAAGCTGAGCCCATGTCTGAAAATGAATGCTTGTAGGTATAAACAATGGGCCAAAGGGTTTATGAGAAACAGAAACTAGTTAGACACATTTAGATCCAACTTCTGTTTTGCTGAGGGAAAATTAGGTACACACTTAATTAATAATGAAGTTATATCTTGCAGCCCAAGTCATATGACTTTTTTCTTAATAACTGTGGTTTGAAAATAAGCCTATACGGCATAAATAACAATATAGTGTGCTCCTCATCAATAAACAACAACAATATGGGGCTAAATGAACTATTAAACAATATACAATGAATACAATATACCACTGAGGATTGTAAATTGCATTCATTTATTGTTGTATTGACAGTAATTGTAATCATTTTTGGGTCATTTTTAACCAACAAGATGTATTATGTATTTTGAAGTCCCAATGTAAGAACATTGTGTTACATTTCAAAGAAAGTCCTTGCAGCAGGGCTTAGCTGTTGTTGGTCCTGCGTTACTTGCCAGAGCCAGTTTGTGGAGGAAGGGACCCACAGCAGTTGGCCTGAGTCTGTGAGATAAAGCTCCTCCGCTGCAGAGTCAGTCAGCCTCTACTCAGATGCAGGACCAAATTCAAAATGTGCACCTCCCTGGGCTAACAGGACTTACTGTGTGGACTGGACTCAGACCAGAAGAGACGCTCAGGAACAAGTGAGAGAGGAGCAAAGGATCCTGCAACACAAAACAGATTAGGAAGAGAGAAAGAAGTAACGTAAATAAAATCCCTCCCAATAGCACATTGAAAACACAGAAAGTTATGAAAGATAGACTTGCAATATATGATAATAATAATAATATAATAATAATAATAATAATAATAATAATAATAAAATAATAATAATAATAATAATAATAATAATAATAATAATAACAAATAAGCGTAATATATGCCTATATATAATAATAAATACATTTTCAACATTTGTTTTTGAGCACATTTTTTGAAACTTGGAGTATATATTATATTGTTAATCATTTAAACCACGTGATAAGTTAACCATACAACCATAGTATAACACTATAATATAAGATTCGCCTGATATCTTTCAAACCCGTAATTTGGGACCTATTCCTATATAATCATTATGACGACAGTATTATAACAATGTTGGTTTCATTGGTGTGGTACAGGCTATAATTTTGTAGTTCTCTCCCAGGACCACATTGAAACTTTTTTGTGCTCGCTGGTGGTGCAGTGGAAAAGGCACTTCACATGTTGGCTGCTACCACAGTGGCCTGTGTGTTCAATTGACCATTCAAATGCTCAACACTCTCTCTCTCCCCATTCATGCTACACTGTCCTGTCAATTAAGCCCCCCAGAACCATCATTCGCCGTTCAAACTGCTTTTTCGTAATCTGACAAATGAATAATAATCACTTTTTAATAGATTTTTTAAATGTAACTCCTTTCTGTCCACAAATGGTCAAAGTGTCAAATTGTGCAAAGTTAAGGGAGGGTGTCATATTGAAGTGCCATCCACTCCTGTGAAGAAAGCCAGAGGAGTGTGTGGCTGTGACCTATAATCTCTCTCTGGGCACACTGGCTTTCAAATAGACCCCTGTCCTCCAGATGTTGACAGAGATAGCGTTACAGCCACCGTAAACTCCAGCGCTATTGTCATTTTGAGGCAATAATCTCCAAGTGTACAGGCTTCCTATGTGACAGAATTTGTTACGTTTTTCATAATTATGTATTGCAGGGGTTCCAAACTTTTCAGGCCAGGGCACCCAAAAGAACTACGAAACCAACGAGAAACCCCACAGCAAAATTTCAAGATGTAAACCACTTAAAATGAGGTTTAATTGATTATTTTGTAGTTCATTGTGTTATCTTTTCACAAAACATAACTGTTTTCAAGTAAAACAGAGATTAAATACAGTGTTATAGATTTAACATTACAGTTTAATATCATCTTGCGAATCACTCCAACTCAGACTTTGCAACTCCACTGTGGGAACCACTGACGCAGTGTATAAGAAGTGGACAATAGTATTTGCATTATGGGTGAAATAAGAAAGGGCATAAAAGCATCTGCAAAAAAAAATAAAATAAAATAGAAATTAACAAAAAACATTGATAGAAAATTGGGACATGATAAATCTTATAAAGATATTAATAATTTATAAAGTAGAGCATGTAAACACTCTTATGCCTTGGACTGATAACTAAATGGATCTAAGAATGGTTTGGAATGTAGTTAAAAAAGCTAGTGGAGCCATTGGGAGCAACTGCCACTAATGTGCTCCTAATGTACAATGTATTATGTTTGCCCTATAGTCTTATGAGCTGCACAGGAGTGAAAGCTGTGTGGAATTCAGGCAGGGCAAGTGAAAAACTAATTTTCTTCATCTCCAAATTACTAAATTATTTAAATTAAGAGCAATAGAAAGATTTAAAAGGGAAAATAAAAGGTCTTGGTAGTTACAATGGAAAAGGACATTTTAAAAGCACATGCGTGGGTTTCAGAGTATGAACCGGCTTGCTTTTCTTAAGTAAGTGCACTCTGTTCTCGACTAGAAATAAAAGAAAATATTTCTATAAGCTATCAAAACAATACCTAATCTTTGGTCTAATCATGGCTCTCTTTTTGCATAGCCTACTTATTGGACTATATGATGGTATTGTTGAAGGCTGGCAATTTGAGGATACACCCTGGAAATATTTTATAAATGCGTATCCTACTGGTTTGATTAAAACAAAGGAGGGTGGGAAATGAGTCACTCGTTAAAAGGGCGCTTCACTGGTCCCTGGCACCCTCCCATAGTCAGTATTATCCCTAAAAAAAAAAACAATTTCAGGGGAGCAGTGCAATCAAAATGCCATGCAGCCATGTCATTTGCTTCCTGTGATAGGCGAAACAAAAGAGTTCACATTCTTAAGATTTCAGGTCAGTTTACTTCCTGACAAGGACAAAAAATCAAAAGAAAACTGCATACGAAGATACTCAAATGTCCATCTACTCTTTACTGTTTACGAAGCATGTTACACAGATAGCTGTGCAGCCAACAATAGGATAAGGATGAACTATTACAACCTGAAGTTATACTTAGAAAGAAATGGGTCAAAAGTAATAATGCAGAAAATATAACTAAAATGTTAAGGTTTGCTAAGGCATTACATCACTGACATCATGGTCAAACCTTGAACTGGTTTGTTGTTTAATACTGCCACCTACTGAATACAATGTAACGCAACCATTAGGCTATCAATAACAGCACCTTACTACATAAAGATCATATTTATTCAGTCTAATTGTCTTAGAGACAATTCAAATTCAGGAACATTTTAAAGGTTACATTATATTTTATTAACATAGTATAAATAATTAGGTTTCTTTATGACAGAAGAGGCTAATTTGACAATAATACTAACACTGAGGGATTAAGGTTACATATTAAGCCACCACCTAGCCTACACTTGCACTTTTCTTTCATTTGTGGATTGGAAAATTGATGACTCAAAATCAATAATTGATGTATTGGAGTTTCTTCTTGATACACTTGATGGGTGTGCTTAAGTACGGGGAAAATACCTGAATTATGTCAAAAATAAACTTTAAACTGAGTTGACCTACATTGATTCATCTACAAATGGAAGTTCAACTGATGTCTATGTGTCAGAGTTATAAGTGAAATGTGGTGCACAGCTGTGCCCAGGCTCAGGGCAGAGCCCACAGCTCAATGGGACAGGGCAGCTGTCACAGAATACAACTGTAAAAGGCAGAAGAGTAAGAGAGAGGAAAGTCTAATCAAAGCTTATGATGTGCAGATTTTTTGCCAAGTGGATATTCATAAATATGCTGACTATAATATTGAATGCACAGGACTCAAATGAAACAGCCCTTGATAATTATCTTTTACTAATAGTATTTAGTTGAACATAAATATAAATATATCTTTAATTTGTTTATTACGCAAATAAATCTACATTACTGAAACTATTTCTTCAGCATAAATTTGGATCCTAAAAACGGACCTTCGCCTTTTATAAAGAGTTTCTCCGTTTTCGAACCGTCTCAGTTGTCGGTGAGGCCGGCGGGGCGGATCCCACAATAATCAAAGACATAATAAAGCACACAACAATAATAACAACTTGGCTGATTCCTACCTTGGTGAAAAAGCTCCCCTGTGGATATAAAACATTAAGGTGGGTAAATCTCTGTCATTCTTCCGGAAACCCGGGCCCAGCCGGCTACTCGTTAGCACGTTGCTGTGCCACACATGCTAACAGCGCGGTCTTGCTAGTCCTTCAGAGGCCAGGCATTTTTATCAAAGCTCGGACATAAAGCCCACAGTTATCATCCTTACGGGCGGTTACGTGTGTGAGCAGATAACACACGGAAGTCGACTTTGTAGCTGCTGTTTTGACTTAATTAACTGATCAGACAAATGAAAAGAAGGGCTTTGAAGATTCCAAACACCACGCTGGACTCAAGTTTAGTTTCAATGTTATGTTGAAATAGGTGTTGTGTTAGAAAAGGAAATGGTTAATTGTTCTACTGTCTTTAGGAATAGATACACAATACGCGCAACTGACATATTGTCCAGCAATTCTGTTCTTTTGTATTGCCTGGTAAATCTCTGTCATGTCATTGGCAGGTTGTCACAGAAAAAACGCTTGTTTTAAAATGTATCTTGCTCATCTGTGCATTATTGTATTTGTAGACATTAAAATATTATCCTCTAGCCTATTCATCTTGGCTGTGTGTTGTGTTCCAGATGCCTCTGCATGAACGCAAGCAGATCAGTGCAGAATGCCAGCCCAGAGGTGGGATCCGCTCCAGGGTCAATGGGAGCTGCATGCGGACAGTCTGAGGTTTTAAAACAAGTGTTGGGTGTATGATAGAAAGCCGCAACATGGAAAAGAAAAAGGTAGTTGCCGTACACTACCTCACTCATACGATACGAATGATCGTTACTGTTTGTGTAACCATGTTTTTACAATAGAGCAAACTGGATGACTATCAGTCAGGAAGGACAAAGGAGAGGGTCTGAACCAGGACCAGCTGTGAGAGCATAATGTCCAAACTCTTGTCTGTATATTACTTTTCAGAATTGCACGTACATACTTGGATAATGATCATCAGTGTATTTGTTTCATCACTCAAAAGAACATTTGAAGTTTAAAAAAAAAAGCATATTTGTACAAATTTTTTGTTCGGTAATGTATGTATGATTATGTTCAAATTTGGTATTCAATTCATTTTAGGAAGCACTCGCTAATACCAAGAAATCAATATATGGATTTGCCAGAGAATTGCAGAAGATGTTTATTCAACTGGGACAAGATGTAAAGATTTTTTATACTACCAGAGTTATGCTCTTTGACTTTTTTTTGTTTTAACGTCCCTGTGTATATGATGTTTGTTACTAGATTCAAAAGGCAGTGAGAGACTGCGCGGCGGGAGCAGCTATTGCGCGAGGAAGTGGCAGAGGCGGCTGAAGACCATTTTGGAGCTGCAGTTCCTTTTAGACCGCTTGGAGATGACCAGTTCGGCAAGACCTCAAACAGGGGTGGGGGGTTCACCGTGCTCACAGATGTAGACCTCACGGCTCTAGAGAGTTTTACAAGTTGGTGGGGCCAGACCGAGACCAAAATGTCAGGCCGTGCAGAAATGAATTCAGATTTCAAGATCCTGATTGCTTTAAATGCAGTATTATGGTTTTGTTGTGTTTTTTTAGTTGGTTGACCAGTATGAGGAAGCATCTGTGCACCTCTGGACCTGCTGGAAGGACGGGACAAAGCTGTGGTTGACAACATGTAAGTAACAACATTTAAAACTCTGTCCTCGTTTGAAACCTGTGTGGATATGCTTCTGTCCATCATTTGATCCTTCTGTGGCGTGGATGCCTGTGTGTAGTACATGTGCCAACATGGGGACAGTGGAGAACACAGCTAAGTCACTTTTGAAAGGGTGACTTTTTTTTTTTATCCAAAATGGTTTGGGTGCATTCGTGTTTGTTTTCTTGTGCTCTTTTCTCATTTCGGTCAATTCTAGATATAAATGCAGTGCAGTAGGACTCAAGAGCGTTTAAAGGCCAATAACAATAGAAATAATTCATCATATTTTCCCTTTTAAAGGACAAATATTCTGCATTATTTCTGTTGTTATTGGCCTTTAAACATGTTCCTTTTAGTTTGACATTTAATGTTTTAGACTAAAAAAAATTACATTTGGATTTCTTGAGACTACCTGAGTATCTTAAACATTTCAGCGCATGTCACGCTGTTTCTTGGTCTCAGACGCAGTTGTACTGATTTGATTAGACAGGAGAAATTCACAGAAGTCTAGCAAGGATTTATCAGCTTAAAAACCGGCAGAGAAGATTCTCAGAGCCACGTCACAAATTGAGAAAAAGTCAATTACCGTTGAGATTCTGTGTTTTTGACACTGAGGGGGGAGTATTTTCTAGCCTGAATGAAGCTAAATGCTATTCAAGGTATGTTTATTGATGAGGGAACAATGTTAGAATAAAATGATTTAAAAGCTCTGTCAATTTTGCATAATAATACAAAATATTAAAGCATTGAATTACTTTTTTATAATTCATGTAGATGCATTTAAATGTTTCAACACGAAGTAGGCTATATTTTATTTTGAAAAAATTTTCAGTCTGTTCTGGGTGCACCTTCATCACAGTCTTACTCGTTTTTCACTCACTGTCAAACTGCAGCTACATAAGAGTTATTGCTCGATTCTCGGTGCATGCTTGAGGCGCATTGGGAAATGTATCTGGCAACGTCATGCTCTGCAATAAATACACAGCAAGCCTCTTTTCTCTGTCCACGGAGAGAACAGGAAAGGAGGGGGAACCATGCCCCTCCTCTCGCTTCTCTAATCCGAATTAACTGAACATATTGGTATTACAAATCAAACAATTGTCTGTGCGCCCTGGCTCTTCTCGTTTTTTCAGATAATTAAAAAGACTCACGTTCATGTTAAGTGATATTTGTTGTGCCATAGCCTAGCCTCACCAGAATCACGGCAACTGCGCACAAAGTTTCGGATTGAATTGTTGTTAGTCAGACCCAGGTTCATCTGTATTCAGCCTTAGCGTGTGCGTTTGGTGTTGAGGGCTAATGATTGGATGGTGGGTTCTGGGGATTGTTTTTTAATTTGTAACTTGTACGTTGGAGTACCCCATCATTTGCGATTCACAATTATTTTGACCAAAAAGTTTTAACTGTACCAAAACCGTATTCCTAATAGGCATTCAGACTCCGACCCCGCCATTCAGACTCCGTTGATGTGTACACATTTGCAGTACATTTCACCAGATGGTGTTTAATGGCACCAGTCATCTGTGAGCTCTTTGTTGTGTGTGGGTTTTTTTGTTTTGTTTTTTTGTTTTTTGCAGCATTTGATTAGGTAATACAGTACTTGTTATCTAAAGGCATTTAGGATGTTTTAAAATGATGATGCATTTGGGTAAGGGCTGGTAGGGTGTTGTGATCTATTGTTGCAGGCTGAATCCAGTTTATGGTGCATTGCATTCTGGGCTGTCTGTCCTGGGATTCTCCCTGCTGCATTATGCCCCAGAGCTGAGTGCTTTGGGCCTGTCCTGACTCAGCACACGGCAAGCTGCCAGGGTTGCCCGGTTCCACTGGTCAGGGTTTTGGAGCACACTCTGATACTGGAGGTGACCCAGTTCATTGTATCAGGGAAAAGCCTTTGCCTTTTGGTTAACATGGGGTCACATTTATTCAGCAGCAACAGATAATCTCCCTGAGGCATTGAAAGTGGAGGAAATGACATCTACCTGCATTTCCTGAAACTTCTAAAAGTGAAATGCCTTTGTTTTTGTAACTGATTATTAGAGTTCTAAACCTCCCCTGATACAGTGATGTGCATGTGCTTTGCCATAACTAATGATTATGTAAACCAGCAGGACTCATTTAATTGGTCATATGTGTCTTAAATTGTGCAGTGTTAAGTCAGAAAGACCTGTCTTTCATTAGGCCTGTGCAGTTTCCCTTTGATGCAAAAAAGTGTCTGGCAAATCAAAATGTGTAGCTCCTCTGCTGAACAACTCATTACAAACCGATCAAGTAAACCACACTTGAAGTGCCATTACCTTATTTCTCCTGTTTTCAAACCTTGACAGATTGTCGAGTTTGAAGTTGAGTCTGTTAACAACCCCAACCAGTTTCTAGCTCACAAATCTTTCCATACACCCCAATCATTCACATGCATGATTGTAAAAGCATTTCTCAAAGTTATTTTAGAATTGATATTTTCCTCTTGGAGGCAACATAAGAAACCTGATTATTGTATTTTCTTCCAGACAAGGCACTGAAAGAGACGTTGGACCAGATTTTGCTGAGTGGATACTTTGACAGAGTTCCATCTCATCAAAATGGAGTTTGTGAAAGAGGAAGAGGAGGAAGAGCCCGTCGCAGCTGCAACAGTCGCTGAATCGTCAGAAGCAGAGGAGCCGCCAGTCGATCCAGGTTACTACGAACAACTGAGATGAAAATTAATTTCTGGATTTTAAAAACTTTAAAGTTTTCTTTCCTTGTACAGAAGCGGAAATAATTGAAGAGTTCACAGAGCCAGTTGGAGTTGAAAACAACAGAGGTATTGATGTTATTCATCTGTTGTCATAATTTATTTTGACTAACTGGGAAGCTTTTTTGTCCAGTTTGTAAACAGACAGTTCATTCCAGACTCCACATACAGCAGCAGTGACAAAGAGCAGGGGGATGAGTGGACCACAGATTCAGAGGTGAGTATTAAATGAATGCAAACTTAGTTCAAGCTAGGGGTTGCACGACTACTGAATTTTTGTAGTTGACTTTTAGAGGACAATAGTCAAGTCGACTTTGACTATTCAATGACGTCATTTAAAAAAGAGCCCAATTTAGCCTTATGAAAACACAGTGGCTTGCAAAAGTATTCTTCTCCTGGAACTTTACCACATTTTGTCATGTCACAATTACAAACTTCTGTAAATGTTGTCATTTTTTGTGAAAGAGCAACACAATTGTTGGGCGAATGACTTAGTAACTACGGGTTACTAAGTAACGCATTACTAGGTAACGTTTCTAAAATTACTGACGCATTAATCAGTAATGCTGAGTAACGCAGTAATTACTGTGTTACTAGAAAAGTAACTACGGTGTTAGAATAATAAACATCCATCATATTATAGTTACTAGCCCTAGTAACTATACGTTACAAAACTAATTCGGCTTGCTGGAGATGTGGAGATGTTTGAGTTATATGTCCAAGCCAAGGTAGGAAACATTTGTTCTTGATTAGGAATAATAAAGCAAGCCCTTTTCACTGTGGAAACATTTTAAGAAGGGAACTTCAAGCCGGTTGTAGAAACAAGATGTTTGTTCGTAAAGCCTCTTCTTTTAATAGATTAATTGGCTTCATATTCGCTCCAAACACTAGATAAAACGGGTCCACACTAACATGGATCTGTCTGTCTGCGCTTTGTGTTTCACATCTGAACTCAGTTTCTATCACACAGTGCATAATATCAATGTGCACAGCTGATGGCAGCAATTATTAATAACGCCTTTTATAAAGCCAATCGATCTAGCAAAACAGAAACAAAGTGAGACCAGATGTGAAGCACAGAAAAACGCTTGAAAGATCATCTATAAATGTATATAATAATGAAGCATTAATAATAAACAACTGAAAAGTTGAGACACTGCTTTGTAAGTCATATCAAGCTTCCATGTATTGACCAAAAAAAGCTTGCCAAGTGTAAAGATTTTATAAATGTTACTTTTTCACAAAGTAACAAAGAAATTTGTAATCTGATAACTTTGTAAAAAGTAATCAGATAACTAGTCTTGATTCCTTTTATTTCAAATTAACCAACACTGAAAACGACAGGAAATTGTACATGATTTAAAAAATAAAGAATTGCAGCATGCAAAACTTTTTCTCTGAGTGCAACCTATTGCTGTCAGAAATTAAGCTTGAATGTTGACCTAATGATTCAATAGAGTCCCGATGTGTGTAAGCTAATCTTGGTATAAATGCAGCTGTTCTGTCAAGGCCACAGAAATTTAAGAGAATGTTGGGGCACAAACGGCATTATGAAGTCCAAGGAACACACAAGACAGGTCAGGGATAAAGTTGTGGAGACGTTTTAATTATAAGTTGATTGTTGGTGCAGTTTATGGTGTCCTTTTTTTTTTGAGTGTGTGTTTGTGATGGCCTTATTTCCTGCCGCGTGAAGTATGCTCCAAAGGTATCCATTTATTGAGCCCATGGCAGGAGTTGTGAGACCCAAATGCATACCGGTAGTTCTCAAATCAAATCTTTTTTTTTTTTTTAATCTCAGTCCAATATTCATCCAATCCAACATTAGCTGTATAGCACATTTTACATTGAGTAAAATATGTTAAAAAAACAAATATTGAAAATAAATTATTACGTGCAAATCAAAAACAATATAAAATATACAGTATATATTAGATAAAATAAAAAGACTGTCACACACAGTTGTCATGCCGGGTTAAATGCCAGTGAATAAAAGTGCGTTTTTAAATGAGACTTATAGAACAATGAGGTCTTTGAACAATAGGAGTCCCAAAACACATGATGATGGGCCACTTGGAAACTACAATTTCTCCAACAACCAGTAATTCCCTGTGAGCACCTTGACGTAGCATTAGAAAATAACGTGATATATTTTTCCAGCAGAATTCTTTCCAAACATGATGTGGCCCTCCATTGAAGTATTTTTCCATTCCATGTTCTGACACTTACTATTTATAATATATTTAGTTGAATGGCTGTCCAGATTAATAATGCATTTAAATAGTTGAGATATTGCTCACTTTTTTAAAAGTTGTGATTTATAAACCTCAGTCAAAAGTCAGAGGATTACAGTGGTCAGCGTGGCTTTGCTTAAATTCTTTGTTACAATGACTCCTTATTTGTAAGTACCCGTAAAAATCCTGTTTCTCGAAGTCAAATATACTTAAGGAAGTACAATAAACTTTGTTTATTAAAAAAAAAAAAAAAAAAAACTAACCCAATCTGGTAACAACTTTGATCATAAACCAACCAGTATAAGATTATAACACATTTGTTTGGGTTGTGTGTTTATTAGCTCTTTCCAAATGGAGAATCTAATCTGTTAACTTGTGCATTTAATTTCCAGACGGTCAGTGTGCTGCAGCCGCAGCAGCCCGTGGTGCAGTCGGTTGCTACACCTGTTCCTCTGGAGACCCACCCCCTCAGTTTAGTGCCTCCTGCACCACAACCTGACCCCATGGCCCGAAAGCAAGTTGTGCAGGACCTGATGGCACAAATGCAGGGAACATACAACTTTATGCAGGTCAGAAACGAAGGAAAATGTTTTCTGGACTCAAATTATGTAACTACTATAACTGGCTGATGACAAATAGGGCTCGACTGATTTTGGGGGGCCGATACGAGGCTGATGCATCAGAATCAGAAAAAGTTTATTGCCATTGTCAATGAACAAAATTCACAAACATAGGAACTTTCTTTGGTGATTCGGTTCAACATAAAACACTGAGCAATAATAAAAACGACATATGAAATGAAAAAGGGCATGCATTAAAGAGAAAAAAAAGAATAAATTACTATATGATAAAATTAAAAATAGGCTTACTATGTACACAAAAATGTACAGTGAAATTTACAAATGTAGCGAAGAAAGTGACAGTGAGTGATTAAGTTGTGGTTATAGTGGCAGGTGTTTAAGAAGTGTTTGAGTCCAACGGCAGAGGGAAAAACTATTCTTGTGGCGGGAGGTTCTGGTCCGGCTGTGATCCGACCTGCTCGTCCCAGAGCCCTGGAGACGTACAGGTCCTGCAGAGATGGAAGTCTGCAGCCGATCACCTTCATGAATACAGCCATAATCACTTAATAGAAGCCAATGAGGGAACAGAGGCAATGTTTACAACGTTGTGGTAGCACTTCACCTGCTAAGCGCTAACTAAAGTGGGCAAAAGAAACAAAGCATCAAAATGGACACATTTACAACACACAGGCCACCTTAGATCCACCTTAGATCCACCTTAGAGCACAAGTCTTTACAAATAAGATTTATTTTATTCCTAACTCCAAACGATTGTCTTAAGTGAATATAATCCGGCATGATGTTGCTGACAGCAGTTGCAGCATGTGCGCTAACACTTCTCTCTTCGCCACCCTGACACACAAGATAAGTCCTATGTTGTCACTGCTGTGATTTGTGCAAAGTTAACATTTGTTCTTGAGTTAGTAGCTTAGTTCAGAGTAGTTAAATCCAGCGCAGCCTCAGCCAGAGCCATGAATGGTCAGAGCGCAAACTGGAGCATCACTCTGGTTGTGTTTCTGAAATTCTTTGAATTACTTCACAATTGTGCTGCACTTTGAGATAAAATGTTTTGTCTTTTCGGAAACTAAGCTTTTAAAACTATGTGCAACATGCCCAGGTGGATTAATCTGGCCAATAGCCAATATTTCTCCAAGTGGCCATATCCCTAATGGTAACTCTCTCTGGTCAGGACTCAATGCTGGAGTTTGACGGACAGCCCATTGACCCTGCAATAGTTTCGGCCCAGCCAATGAAACCTGCACAAAACCTGGACATGCCACAAATGGTTTGTCCTCCAGGTAAATCTGCAGGTTTTTATTTTTTATTTTTTTTCTTTAAATTTCTATGACTTTACATTTAACAACTGCATTTATCCTCCCAAGTTCACCCTGAGTCTCGATTGACACAACCAAATACAGTTCCTGTTCAACCTGAGCCCTTACAAGTGAGTACGGACTTTGTTTGAAAATATTTATTTGGAATAAAATTAAGAAAACTTGTATCCTAGGTTCCTATTGTTTCTCCTACGCCACCCCCCATGTACCAGACCTCACACACGCCAGATCCCCACCCCTCCGCAGAATCCATTGAAATCCAGGTAATGTACTAATCATTTCCAAACAAATGCCACAGTTGAATGCTACAGATCTTGATTTGTTAATCCTTGTTTTTCCTTCTGTAAATCAGAACTCCATGTCACTGTCTTCGGACCAGCCTCCCCCCTCCACAGCGCTACCCCCCGCCTCTCAAACACAGGTTTTTCAGCCCGTCTCCAAAGCACCTCACAGCGGTGGCATCAATGTCAACGCAGCACCATTCCAGTCAATGCAGACGGTGAGAAAACTTGGCTATATCCCTTGGAATTGGTTATTAGCAAAGAAATGGGCTTTTCAGTTATTCAATTGCAGTGGAATAGTAACACAGTTCTGTACCTTTTGACGGGGCAAAAAAAGGGAATCCTTTTCTCCTCAAATTGATTGCTCTGGTTTATGACAAACCAAAAAAATCTATTTAAAACTCACACAGAATAATCAAATGAATTCTATAAAATCATGCTGCTTTGCAATGGTACATTTGTTTGTTCTTTTAGGTGTTCAACCTCAATGCCCCCGTCCCTCCTGCTAACGAGACCGAGGCATTGAACCAGGCCAACCAGTACCAAAACTCCTACAACCAGTCCTTTAATAACCAGTCGCCGCATCCTGTGGAGCAGACGGAGATGCAGGCCGAGCAACTGCAATCTGGTGCACATTTCTTCTCAATGATTTTTAGTATTACAAATGACTGATTTGGCACTTATCTTGGGTTTAATGTTTTTTAGTAGTTGGTGCATTCCAGGACCAAACAGGAGCTCACCAGCCGCAGTCGCAGCAGGGTTTTGGGAGACAGGGCCAGTCCTTTTACAACAGCAGAGGCATCTCCCGTGGTGGCCCACGCAATGCTAGAGGCATGGTCAATGGCTACAGGGGGTCATCAAATGGCTTCAGAGGTAACTACTGTCATGCAGATATTTTTTGTTATTAGAAATTATTGGCAGCCTTTTACAATAGGGTTGTACCTTTTTTTTAGGGCTGCAACGATTACTCGAGTAAATCGAATAATTCGATTACAAAAAAAGCTTCGATTATTATTTTATTGCTTCGATGATTCGTTTAATTTACATATTTAATCAAAAACACGTGAATCTGTGGCGCGCGGAGCGCACGGAACGACTTGTGGCGCTATTGTACACACGGAGCTTGTTCCGCTCTGACGAAGGCGCAACAAGGAAGAGAGCGGCGCATTTGAAAGAGTTTTAAAGAGTTTTGACCATAATAGATCCATGGTTTTGACGAGTGAAAGAGCCATGGATCTATTGAAATAATCCCGAGCTGCAACTCTAAACACCGCATCTAGCTCCGCCCACCCCAGCCCCCGCGCCGTCGACACGCCACCGCGGACCCCCGCGCTCCCCCACTCAACAACTCTGCTTCCCAGTCACAGTCGTACTTTTAAACAGCCAATGCACATGGAAACAGCGCGGAGGACCACGGTTATGTTATAATAATCTGTTGTGAAACAGAAAGTCCGAGACGCGGAGGCCAAAGTCACACAGAGCCAAAAACGGCTAAACGCAAAATGCTCAAAACGCCAGGACCACCGGGCCCACCCAACATAACGTTTTACAAATGTCTTATTTTAAGTGATGTGACAGAGCTACTGTAACTGTTTACAGTCAATGACAAGTTAATTAGTCCTTTATATATATTCTTTATATACAAACAGAACAGTTTGGACTGAAGTGAAATGTTGCTGTTTTGGGGACAAATTTATATGAAATTAAGAATAAAATGTGTTATTTTAAGCAGAAATTCCTTATTTTGTATTTGTTTGTTACTATGAACTATAACGTTTATCTAAAAAATGATTTTAAATGTGTTTAAATGGTTTACTGAATGTACAAAAAAATTAACCGATTACTCGATTAATCGAAGAAAAGAATCGATAGATTACTCGATTACTAAAATAATCGATAGCTGCAGCCCTACCTTTTTTACATGCACAGAAATGTTGTTTATCTTATTTGTCGTTTTAGAATTGAATTGATAAATCAGCTCTATTTATTTAAAAAACAAAAAAACACACATTCTGGGCCCGCCACCTACTCAGTTGTTTCGAATTGCTATTGAACACTTTAATCTGATTTAATGAGTATTGTGTTCTTTATTTAATTTTTTATGGATCCTTTGTCTTCTAATCTATAACATTTCACATGTCTTAAAAGGGGGTTATGATGGGTACCGCCCTCCATTCACCAACACTCCAAACTCTGGATATGGACAAACTCAGTTCAACACACCACGGGATTACTCTAATGGAAACTACCAGAGGGTATGGAAGAGCACTTTCATTGCATCTATGTGGTCATTTGTCAGTTACAATACTAGTAATGTGGCGTGTGTTATAGGATGGGTACCAACAGAACTACAAACGCGGGACTGGGCAGGGATCCAGAGGTGTTTCGAGAGGCAGCACTCAGGCCATGCGATCCTGAAAAAGCCTTTCTTAAATGACTGTGACTGATTAACTTGCACCACACTGAAAATTCATCATTGCATTTTCCCCTGCTCACTCATTGTCTTTTTAGTTTGATTTTCATCAGTGCTTTTTACTTGTCTCTTGAATCAAAGTGCACCTGCTTTGAGATCTCAAAACTAATGACACATTTTAAAGTCTGAACACAAGCTAATCTGTAAATTCAATCAACAATTTACAACAGCCATGTGTTTATAATGTTCCTGTAAACTTGAAAGATTTCATAAGTTATTTTTTTGTATAAAAAAATGCGCCTGCCACTGCTGGTCCAAAACCTGGGAGTTTATCCCCCTCTTCGGTTCTTTCTGTCATTTGGGTTCTAACGCCTTTTATGTTCCAAGAGCTCCCATATTCTTGTTTGTAAATTGATGTTGCTTCAAGAGTTTCAATAAAGTTGTGTTGCATACCCATGGTCAAGTAAGATATATTGTTACTGTTGATTATGCGCAGAATAAATTGTAATGTTCTCTGCAACGATAAAGCACTCCACCTAGTGGTTTACCAAGGCTACAACGCAATGTATTATTACATATTGTTTTTTTACTAGTTAGGTTTGTATCTATATGAAAATATTGCAGCTTCAAAGTTAATTACCTTTGGATCAAAAACATTTCAATCAAAGCGCTTACCATTAATGCGTTCAATCTAAATTCCCAGTGTTCCCAAGTGTTAATACAATACATGGTTTTGAACCACTGTGAAAGCAGCATGCTCCAGGCACCAGAATGCATTAGTCGCATCTAGATGACGTCATGTTGGGGTCCTTCATGAACAAACGTCTCCACGTGAGTTTTATCAACAGGGAGAAGTCTGGCATGTACAAGTAAAAACGACGGATTAAAGCAATATCTGAAAGCTGCTCCCGTATTAAGGTAAACGTATTTGCTGTATTGTCTTTCATACCGGCGTGCAGATTGACAAATGCCTTATGTGTGTCACGATTAAACATGTGTTATAATACTTCGATTGTTCAAGTTTATTGATGATGCAGTGATCTAACATGTCCATGCCTATGCGGACAGGCTCATACAATGGCTACAGTTCGTAAAAAGGTGGACAACCGCATTAGAGTCCAGATCGAGAATGGTGTCGCGTTGCAGCATCGGACCATGTTCGTCGTGGTTGGTGATCGCGGAAGAGATCAGGTAAAACTGTCCCAAGTATCCCGTTCCCGTATTTTATTGAGACTGGCCAGCTATTTAATTGACGTATGTCTGTTGAAGGTTGTCATTCTGCATCACATGCTGTCCAAAGCCTCAGTCAAAGCTCGCCCATCAGTTCTGTGGTGCTACAAAAAGGACCTGGGCTTCAGCAGGTGAGTGGCACTTGAAGAAACTTTACTTGTACCATTCTGGTACATAACTACATGCTCAAATGTCTTCTGGTTAGCATAACATGATCCCACAACTTTTGAAATATTATATTTCACTGAATCATGTCAACATTTGTGTGATTTTTTTTTTAACAGTAACCGTAAGAAGCGCATGAGACAGTTGCAAAAGAAGATCAAAACAGGCACACTGAATCTGAACCAGGATGATCCATTTGAGCTTTTTGTTGCTGCCACCAACATCCGCTACTGCTACTACAATGAGACTCACAAAATCCTAGGGAACACCTACGGCATGTGCGTATTACAGGTAGGTACAGAATTGGTTCAAACGTCTGCTTAGCTATGTGTACCTGTCAGAACCTTTTGAGTTTGCCTTCCAGGACTTTGAGGCTCTAACTCCCAACCTCTTGGCAAGAACAGTCGAAACGGTTGAAGGAGGTGGAATAGTGGTCATATTATTGAGAACGATGAACTCTCTGAAACAGCTCTATACAATGACCATGGCAAGTCTCTGTGCCCATTAAATTCACCTGTAGTTATGATTGACTAACAACTTTTGCTCTTCCAGGATGTACATTCCCGTTACAGGACTGAAGCTCATCAGGATGTGGTGGGCCGATTTAATGAAAGGCAAGTCAATTGTCAATTTAGAAAACACAGATTTTAAAGTACAGAAATTGATAAGTACTTTTATGTTTATAGGTTCATCCTGTCCCTTGCCTCTTGCAAAAACTGTGTAGTCATTGATGACCAACTCAACATCCTGCCCATGTCCAGCCACATTGCAAATATCAAACCAGTGCCCCCCAAAACACAGGTATGATGCATATGTAATATTCACATTTTATTGCTTTGGGGCCAATTGTCTTTCCTTTTTCAGGAGGATGGTTTGTCTCCTCGAGAACAGGAGCTGAAAGATCTAAAAGAGTCTCTTCAAGACACTCAGCCTGTGGGTGTTTTGGTGGACTGCTGCAGGACTATGGATCAGGTTTGCATATGCACCAACTAGTGATAATACAGTTATAATAATATGATTGCTTGACTCTTGCGCATTACTTCATGACTGTGGAGTCCATTTCATGTTTATCAAATAAATAGATACAGTGTTACATTTTGGCTTCTGTTTGTCAAGGCTAAAGCTGCGCTGAAGTTTATTGAAGCAATCTCAGAAAAGACCCTTAGAAGCACCGTGGCTCTGACTGCAGCTCGAGGTCGAGGAAAATCTGCTGCTCTGGGATTGGCTGTCGCTGGTGCAGTGGCTTTTGGGTAAAACTTTGTTATTTTAAAGTAGGTGTGGTGAGCTGCTTTATTTAGAAGGTTATGTGCTACTACTGGTTTAAAAAGGAATTGTAATCACAACTGAACCTGTGTGAAAGACTCATGTTAGGTTCAATCTGCTTTCTGATTGGATAATTGTCTTTCCTAACACCAAATGACAACATAAACGATTTGGCCATGATCTTCTAGTTATTTGTTGTACAATTGTTATCAGTAAAAGCTATATTTGATTTGAACAGGTTTACATTGTATCTTGGGACATATACTGTGCATGTCAAGTTTCTGAAATTTGAAAAAAAATTCAATTTTATGTTATCACAGATACTCGAACATCTTCGTAACATCACCAAGCCCTGACAACCTTCACACGATGTTTGAATTCATCTTCAAAGGCTTTGATTCCCTGCAATATCAGGTTTGTGGCTTGTTGTAATATAAACTTTGAATGTTTTCCTCTCTATTTACACCCACTGATTTCTTTTTAGGAGCATCTTGATTATGAAATCATCCAGTCATTGAATCCAGAGTTCAATAAAGCTGTTGTCAGAGTGAACATCTTCAAAGAGCATAGACAGACCATTCAGGTTACAGTCTTTTTAGCTGATTACATGTAAATTAAAAACAAAAATTGTGACCTGCTTAATTTTTCCATCCCACAGTACATCCACCCTGGAGACGCAGTAAAACTAGGCCAAGCTGAACTACTTGTCATTGATGAAGCTGCAGCCATTCCTCTTCCTTTGGTTAAGAAACTACTGGGACCATATTTAGTTTTCATGGCTTCCACAATCAATGGGTCAGTAGAAAACTAAAATGGCAATGATTTGTCAGCCTTGATTTAATTAATAACCCATTATAACTGTTTAGGTATGAAGGAACAGGGCGCTCGCTCTCCCTCAAACTCATTCAGCAGTTGAGGCAGCAGAGCGCAGACAGCCAGCAGAGTCTATCAGCAGAAAACAGGAACACAAATACTGCAAGGTTATCGGCAGGTGAGCGTATCCTTTTTAATGAATATCTCTTAGTAAACTCACACATGTGCTTGAGTTTTTTCCCGTTTTTTTTTTCTTTTTCTTTTAGCTCGCTCCCTGCATGAAGTGTCTCTCCATGAGTCGATTCGTTATGCTCCAGGAGATGCTGTGGAGAAGTGGCTCAACGATCTGCTCTGCCTCGACTGTCTAAACATCCCCAGACTAATCTCAGGCTGCCCACTTCCACAGTCATGTGACCTGTATCCTCATTTAAATCACACTTACAGAGGCTTAATTATACCTATGTCCAAAAATGTGTACAATCAATAGTATTCCAGCTCAGTTAAGAGAGGAATACGTTTTATTAGTTTCATGTATTGTTTGTTTGTGGACTTAACTCATGTTTCTAGCTATTATGTAAACAGAGACACACTTTTCTGCTATCACAAAGCATCAGAGGCTTTTCTGCAAAGGTTAATGGCTCTTTATGTAGCATCACACTACAAGGTAAGAAAATGGCTATTGACATGTTATGATGGGAAGTTTATTTAGATTATTTTCTGTGGACATCCACTTGACTGTTTTATGTATTTCATTGTCTACAGAATTCTCCAAACGACCTGCAGCTGTTGTCCGATGCTCCTGCTCATCACCTCTTCTGCCTTTTGCCTCCGGTCCCTCCAACACAAAACTCACTCCCAGAGGTCCTGGCTGTAATTCAGGTAGTCTGCCTATCTGGACTGGCTTTCTGTTTACTTGTCATTTTATCTGGCATAAATCATCACATTTTAATAATCATTCAGGTGTGTCTTGAAGGAGAAATCTCCCGACAGTCCATCCTTCACAGTTTGGCGAGAGGAAAGAAAGCTTCTGGGGACCTGATTCCCTGGACGGTTTCAGAGCAGGTGCCGTCTGCGAACACACTTTCAAAGTGGTACAGTTTGTGTTGGTTTGCTGCATCAACTTTCAATTCATCCCTGCAGTTTCAAGACATGGAGTTTGGCAGTCTATCAGGGGGCAGAGTGGTGCGGATAGCTGTTAATCCAGACTACCAAGGGGTATGCATTTTAAATAATATGTAGTTGCTAAAATAATTCTTATACCCCCATAAATGACTACATTTACCTTATTTGAGCTTTTTTTACAACAATAATTTGAAAGGAATGATACACAAGAAAGGTTGTGCTTAGGAGATATGCAGTCATCTGTGTTTTCATATACATTTAATCATCCTAAAGTTAGTATTGCAAATAAATGCATATATTGTTTTACTTTCAACAGATGGGATATGGCTCCAGAGCTCTCCAACTCCTTCAAATGTATTATGATGGCAAGTTTCCAACAATGGACGAGGGCACTATTTCAAACCACAAAGGAATAACTTCAGTTAGCAGTGAAGTATGATATAAGCGTCACATATTGAAAATTATATTCGGAAACTGGTTAGCATTTGTAAACCATGGTAATGTTGTTCATATCCAGGCTGTCACTCTACTAGAGGAGGTGATCACTCCCAGAAAAGAGCTGCCTCCCTTGCTGCTGAAGTTGAGTGAGAGAAGAGCAGAAAGACTAGACTATCTCGGAGTCTCCTATGGCCTCACTGCACAACTGCTCAAGTAAGTCTTATGATAGTATATGTACTGTGATCAGATTTTACACGTGTGCTAATGATACATTTTAACACTAATGGCAGGTTTTGGAAGAAGGCAGGCTATACTCCAGTATATCTTCGGCAAACTCCTGTCAGTACTTTTAAAATACTTTTTAAAAAAATTATTTGTGATTGACTGATATTGCTTAGCGTGAAGTTGTATCTTGTATTATGTATTACATAAATGAATACCCGCAGTTTTGCTGGTAAATACCTTCTATTTAGCTTTCTTACTAAAATTGTACAACTTCTATTTTTACTTTGTGGCTTCTACCAGAATGACCTGACAGGAGAGCACACTTGTATAATGTTGAAGGAGCTGAACGGAGAGGAAACTCCAGTGCAGAGCCAGTGGTTGACCGCATTCTGGAAGGGTAAACTATTGTCGTTATAGTAATTATTCTAACATATATTGTACTGTATTATAAGGATGTTTTTTTTTGTTTTTAGATTTCCGCCGGCGTTTCCTCTCACTACTTTCATACCAGTTCAGCCACTTTCATCCAAGTCTGGCTCTCAGCATCCTTCAGAATAAGGCCAAGAATGAGACTAGCAGTAAGAATTGTCTATAAGGAATTCTTACACCTTAAAATAACATGCATTGTTTTGATATTAATGAACACCATTTTTATTATTACCTGAAGTATTGATAATCAATCAGTGTTATATGCCAGTGCAATAGTTTTACATATCAATGCTTTTTGAGTGTCTTTTATTAATATAATCTCATAACATGATTTTTCTTCTACACAGTAGCAAGCAGCTCGGAATTGGCTTTGATATTCACTCCTTACGACTTAAAACGTTTGGAGTTGTATTCGAGAAGCATGGTTGACTATCACCTCATCATGGACCTGATCCCGGCTGTAGCACGCATGTTTTTCCTCAGGCAACTTGGAGACCTCGTTGTGTCGGCTGCTCAGAGTGTAAGCTGACCCTTTACTTTGCACACTTTGAATGAGACTAGTTTTGATTCACTTTGTCTTTCTAGGCTCTACTATTGGGAATAGGACTACAGCACAAATCAGTGGAACAGTTAGAAAAGGAAATAGGCCTTCCCAGCTCACAGCTCATGGGGCTTTTCAATCGGTTAATCCGAAAACTTGTCCAAGTGAGCGGATGTTATTAATTAAAAAATATTGGACACAGTACACATTTATTTTACATAAACTGTATATATTTTGTCCTGTCGCTTACAGGTCTTCACCAGTATCCAGGAGAAGGCAATTGAAGCACAGATGGCAACTACTAAAGATGTCACAATGGAGCCTACAGTGTGCAGCCTTAATGAAGATCTAGTATGTGATTTATAATGTTTAACCACTTACTGTACATTTATTTTTAAATGTGCATATGTATTGAACTTTAATCTCTGACTGGCTACAGTGAAGTGAGTAATTGTTTGGAATGTATCACTCATCAATTGAACAATTTGCACTTTAAAGTGGGTTAGGATTTGTATGACAAGTTGGCAGTTGGTAAATTATGGCTAATTGGCATGTATTTTTAAGGTGTAAATTTGTTTCCACAACAGAATGAAGCGGCCAAAGAGTTTGAGGAGAGGCACAAACAAGATTTAGAAAAAGTGAAAGACCTGGACATGGAAGAGTGAGTATTTAAAAGTTGCCAAGATTATGGATATCAAAAAAAAATATTTCAACAGATTGTAAAATATTGTTTCATGCCCATAGGTACAGGATACGAGGGGATGATGAGGAATGGGACCAGGCATTAAAAAAAGGAGGAGCAGCTGTTGTTAGTATCAAGAGGTACAGAAACTAGCCAAACAGTGAATATATTAAAATGATTATATTACATATGTAAGTATGATTGGTCTTTGTCTCCCTCAGTGATAAGAAGAGGAAACTCGAAGGTGGAAGTGCCATAAGCAATGGAGGTCCCCAGCATGAAAAGATTAAGAAAAAGGAGATGCATCATGGAAAGTTCAAGAAAAACAAGGACAAGCATGGCAAATTTGGGAAAAAGGCGTAAATAAATTAGACTTAACATGATATTTTTTCATCAGTTGTGCAAAAAGAGACACACTTTTTATATTAAATACTCAATTTATTTGAGTAATGCTTTTTTCTCCTTTAAAAAGTTAAATAAGTTGTTTAAAAACTGTAAAACTGAGGTATTTAGCGAGTTACAATATCACATAATTGAAAAGAAAATACTCATTTAAACTCTTGAGGCTGTAAAATCTCTCCACTTCTGCTTTAGCAGCTCTTTTACAGTGTTGGGTGCAAAGATGTAATCGATGGCTTGCTGCGAGAGCTTCCAAACAGCTTCACGATTGAGGCCAAAGGTGGTAGCTGCCATTTTGTATTCCTGAGACAAGTCTGTGGCAAATACTCCCTTGTCATCTGTCTGTAACAATAAAAAATGTTTTAAACATTATGTCCAAAAAAAATTATATTTATTTTTTGTACATAATCAATAATGGGTGGAAAGCCTACACAGATCACAACTGGGTGTCCCATCTGGTACCAGTATTTGAAGTGGTGCTCGGCATAACACTGCACAGTTTGTCCCTTAACGTTTGATGTCAGACATAGCTCTGCAAAAAAACATTTGGAATAAAATGAGCAATTATAGAATGGAAGAAACTGGATGTCAAATAAAAATTATCCTACCAAGTGGTATGCTTTTCTGCACCACTTTGTCAACCAGGCCTTGAGATCCACCCATTTCAGGATGCAAGAAAGTGCCATGACCAATCCTGTCCGGAGGAATATTCAACAGCAGATCTGTTTCGTCGTGCTGTGATGGCACCTGTGACAGTTTGTTAATGTAATATTTTCTGACATGGTTAAGTTAGCACTAAAATAAAGCCTACTTCAGAGAGGTGCAGTGATAGTTTGAGCCCACTGTTCTTAGCCCTCTGCAGTGCAGAAAGGAGGTCTCGCCCATGGCCCACCTTAAGCAAACACAAATATTTTATACTATACAAACTATGAGGTTTTGACCGAGTAAACTGTTGAAACAACAGACCGTTGGATCACCACTGAGATCAATGCCAATGACCAAACCGTCAGAGGAGAGGAGAAACTCTTCAGCCAACTGCACTGTCTCCATGGCAACTTGACTCCCATTCCTCCGGTCTATGGCCACTAAAAACCTTTCAAGTTCAATTATTAATGTTAGAGTGGATATCATAGGTACATATTCACAGTGGTGGATGAAGATACAGAAGCAAAAAAAAAGAATACTTTAAGTTTTTACAAGTAGAGCAGACTCATCTTTTGGCAAAAATATGGCTTGTATGCTGACCTTACATCAATGTCCACGCCTTCCTTTTTACACTGTTGGATGGCTTCTATAACTGTCTCGATGTATCTTCTTTTTGTTAATCCTTCCAAAAACACACTAAAATAAATACGCATAATTAAAGGAAATGAACACTTTCATGGGCTTGACCTGTACCTGTAGTTATCTCCTCTCTGGGTGTACTTCTGAGTTCTAAATACTTCACCCCATCAGCTGCAAACTCCTTGATAACATCTGTAGCAACCTGAAAGCAAAGTATTACCCTCCTAACAATCTAATTTAGAACAAATATAATTAGTATTGTACCACCATTTACCATAAAGATGTCTTCTTCTGAGTCTACCAACTGATGGATGACTTTGAAGACTTGAAAAACACCTGTAGATGAGATATTGTGCGCACTTAGAAATATACGAAACTTAAATGTTTTATATTGTAATAACTTGGGTCATGTGGTAGGGAATGACTTGATTTGTTATTTTAAAAAATGACACGGGATTGTTTTGCTACTTTTCTCCCCCCAAACAGTTCATTTTACGCACTCGTCCAGGGTTCTTCGCTGGCCTTTGCCGATAGCGGTCATGCTGTGCTCGATGTTGAGCTGTGGTTTACGGTGGATGAGTTTCTCGATGGTTTGGAAACTAACAGAAGCCGTTCAGGTGGGCGTGAAGCTCCTGGTGACAAGCCAAAACCGCTGACGTTAGCAACTTAGCGTTAGCAGCAATAATAACACTTTTAGGCATTTAAAAGAGTGCAATATTCAAAACATTTGACCTCAGAGTTGACTCACCACTTTGGGAAGCTCCCGATAAAACACATCGGCCTCATTATCCATCAGAAGTATCAATGAAAGTTAATTTAAGTGCGGGTCCTTGAATCGCAGTCTATTCGCCGTCGCCTCCAGTACCGTAGCGCTTTTGCCATCTGTTTTCAGGGAACATTTTTGTGCGACACTCGAGTCTGTGCAACGTAAACTGCGTCCCCCGTTACTATGGATTTACATCAGTTCCGCCTAAACCCCGATTTAGCGGCCTATTTTAATGCTGATGTTTACAATAAATATTTAACGCCTACTGGCAAACATCAAAAGTTAAAACAGCCCTCAACCATGTCATTTTATTTCTTCGATATTTATTTTTTTTTTTTAAATCACCCGTTTTTCACCCGTTTGAACGTATGTCCCACATGTCCCATAGATGGTGTAAAAATCCATGTAGCGCCTGACTCTTCAACGCCGAGGTCAGATGGCTCATCTCGTTTTTGAAAATCAGAACTGAATTAGGCTACTTTTACATGTGTTTCCCCCATTAATTTAGGGTGTGAAGGGGAAAAGGGTTACCAAGTTGAACCTAGGGTGACCAGATGTCCCTATTTACCCGGGATTCATAGACTTAATCATTAAAACTGTGATGAGTGATGATATGATGATGATGTGATGATGATTGATGAATGGTGAGATAGAGGTATAACTTCATCAATGATCTCTCGGTGGAGTCTGCTGTCACGGTCACTGTGGGTTATCTCCGGGGTCTCCGCTTAATCCCACTGTCAAAGACATGCATGTGTGAGGTAAATTGTAACTGTAACATTGGCCCTAGTGAATGGAGTGAGAGTCAATGGTTGTCTGTGTGTCTAGTCTCTGTGTTAGCCTGCGACGAGTGGCACTGTCCAGGGTGTTACCCGCTAAGGCCAAAGGACTGGATAGGCTCTCATCTGTGACCTAACGGGAACAAGCGGTAGAAAATGAATGAATGTATGCATTCCAATACTGTATTTTGTTTCTTTTTGCAGATATGTACGTTTGTTTGCTCTGATGGTGACAGTCAAAACATCCGAGAGGGTCACACTCTCAGTTGGAATGTCCAGGTAAAAAGCTGTCAGTACACAAATATATTTCAGTTTGTGTACTGTATGTATTCCATGGCCACCGGGCTGAATGTGTGGCAGATATAATTTCAAAGGCACTTCAGAACAGGATTGCCTTCAACAAAGGAGATGTGACTATTATTGTGTCACAAAGGTAATACTAAATGCCTCAGAATTCTGTAAAACAATTTACCAGACAAATCTAAATCATAAATAGAAACAATCTGTGACCATTACAATGTCAATAAATACTAAGTGTGTTCTTTATGTTTGTACTACTACTAAACAAATTTTTAATACAGACATAAAAAAAAAGAAATCTTTTCTATGGATCTGTTATATTTTTTTTATTGTGTTTTAGGACCAAACTGGTAAAAGCTAAAAATGCAACCGGCCAGGAGAACCATTCCAGCTAATTATGTTCAAAAGAGAGTGAGATCGGGGTGTAACTCAGTCTCATGCCGTAGTCTTTGGGGTGAATACATCCCAGCTTAACAATACTGTGGTCTGTTCCTAACAGCGTCTCATGATCTGTTGCGACTCACAAACAAGTAAAGCTTAAAAAGCAGTGTGAAAAATACTGTTGAAAAATATGGAGAGCAAGTACAAGCTAAATACATTCTTATTTCCCCAGTAAATGCATAGTTTAGGTGCATTTACAGGGAAATAAGTATGACTGACTAACTGTACTTGCTCTCCAGTACAGCTTTCCTTAGTTACGCCTAAAATAGTTCCAGTGTCTTTGTCATGCTGCTGGTTGGCAAAGGCTTGAGCTGCAGTTATATGAGGGTAGAGACCACATCAGGTCAGACTGTGGTAGCTGCAGTCGACTTGAACTCTTCCAGCTCAAGTTTTGTGTGAACGCAGCACTGTTTCCTGTTTCGTTTCATCTTAGATTTCATTATCTTCAAATTTACCCACAAAGTGTTTCACAGATGTACTATGTGTATGGGTACACTCGACATGTTTTTTTTACACAGATATGCTTTTATTTTGCAAGCCAAGTTTATTATTATGATTGTAACAAACTACTATGTTTCTTATAATAGGTTTTCAAATGCACAGTCTTTACACACTAAAAGGACAATTCTTAAACCAGGGACTAAATTAAGTCTAAACCGGCACACACCTTGACTAATCTGTGATCAGGTCAATACCAGAAGAGAGAACTAGGATGGTCTAAGTCCGATCTAGATCAGGTCTAAACGGTGGCCATTTCTTTAAATGTATGGCATACCATAATTGCTTTCATTTATTGTCTTCGATCCAGTGGTTTCGGGAATAACTCGAGACCAGGCTGAGCAGCTTCTTCACCCAGAGAAAGGTCTCTTTTTGGTGAGAGAGAGCACAACTTCCCCGGGGACTACCCATGTTAGCTGCGACGGCAAAGTGGAGCACTACCGTATATCTACAAACGGAAACTAACCATAGACGAAGAGGGCTACTTTGAAAACCTCATGCAACTGGTAGAGGTACTTCATTCAACTACTGCTTTACAATAGCACAAAGGAGGAAAGAACCAAATCTGCTTACAATAATGTTCCAAAAATACTCAACACATAAGTAAAGGGAAATGGATGCCATTCATTTTCAGTATTGTATTCAATTAAATGTAAAATATTCTTTAACTGTCTCCAACTACCGGGCCACAAGAAGTGCTTTTTACATCTGCTTTCATACTCATTAAAATTCTTGGAATTATTTCATGTCCACATAATCTTTTTTTTTTTTAATAGGTTAAAATATTGTTGTACTCATTATACTCCTAAGTGCAACTGCAGTCTTATAATAAACGACAAAATGTAAACTGTGCAATATATTATTTGCTATGAAGTTTATGAAGTACACTATACTGAATGGAGACTAACTCAAACATGGTAAGCATAGTAAGATTTCCTGTGCTGCTTGTCTATCTGAGGTGTCTCTCGACCAATGCAGTTCCTGGAACAAATATGAACCGGAGTGTCAAAGAGGAAGAGTGCAGAGAACGCTTAGCTTCAGAATTTAAACCTCAAACATCTCTAAAACAAAATGTATAACATTGATGGATTGGTGAAGACATTAATTTAAAACAATGCATTTTAGAATGTCTAAAAAATACCCATTTGTTTTGGAGCCTGTTGGTCACTGCGTAGCATTGCTCTACTATTTCTATGGCTAGATATGGCCTCAAGTAAGGGTTTAGGTCTTTCAGAATCGTGTTTTAATGGCAGACTTAAGTAGATATGGGAATGCAGAGTGGGCTTTTGAAACTCAAATATAGTACATTTTTGATAAGGGTATTCATAATTCAAAATTACATTATTAAAGTTGGAGAATGGTAATGACTTATTATATTTTTGAATAAAGCACTACACCAAAGATGATGATGGCCTGTGTACAAAACTAATCAAGCCAAAGGTAGAAGAAGGGGCAGTGGCGGCTCAAGATGAATTTTCAAGAGGTAGGCAATTTCTACTACTCATTAAAGATTTAAATTACTTTAAAGATATTTTTGTTATTTAATTTTAATTTTAATTGATCACAGGTGGTTGGTCACTAACCAGACGGGACCTTTTGCTACAGTCTGTTATTGGAAAAGGAGTTTGGAGGTGTGTAGTGTTTTAAATAAACAAAAGCTAACCCCCGACATGTGCTTCTTTTTTAATACCATGAAGTAAATGCAGCTGTGTATTTGCAGATGTCATGATGGGAGACTACAGAGGGACCAAAGTTGCTGTAAAATGCATCAAAATAGTGCAACGGCTCAGGCATTTATTGCAGAGGCCTCAGTCATGACGTAAGCAAAATCATCACACCTGATTGTCGATTACTGGTTTAAAGTATAGTACAACTATGTACACATTTCTTTTAGACAACTACGACATGAAAACCTGGTGCAGCTGCTGGGAGTGATTGTAGAAGACAATGGATGTCTGTTTATTGTCACTGAGTTTATGGCCAAGGTGAGTTAAAAAAATTGTATAAATGATAAAAATTAAATCTTTTGCACTATGTCAGACTATTTTTAGAATTACATTTGAATGTCTGCGACATGTGTATTTTGCCTTTTCAGGGCTGTCTCGTTGATTACTTGCGTTCCAGAGGTCGATCAGTGCTCGGCGGTGATTCGCTCCTTCATTTTGCACTGTATGCATGGCAAGCTATACAATTTTTAGTGATGTGTATTTTAGTCAGTAATACTAGGACTTCTACATTAAATTTGACTGTTTTATTCCTATATTTATATTTTATATGCATTCAGGTGTAATATTAAGTTTCTATAATTACCATTGTAATTCTGAATTGGTGCTTTATGTACCCATTTAAACTACTGATTTTACATGTATATTTTCTTTTAATTTGCTGTGCAGAAATGTCTGTGAAGCTATGCTACCTAGAGGCTAACAACTTTGTCCATCGGGACTTAAGCACGTAATGTACTATATCGGACGACAATATCGCAAAGTAGTGATTTCGGTTTGACTAAGGAGGCTTCATTACTCAGGACACTGCTAAGCTGCCCATTAAATGGACTGCACCTGAAGCTCTTAGAGAAAAGGTTATTGTGAATTCGTCTGATGTAAAGTTGAGAGCTACAATTGGATATCTGACACTATTTTCACAAATAGAAATTTTCACTAAATCAGATGTTTGGAGCTTTGGCATTTTGCTTTGGGAATCTATCTTTGGCCGCGTACCCTACCCGAATAGTAATAATGATCATAAAATTGTTTTGGTTCAACAGTAACAGGATGTAGGCATTTTTAAACATTGATGATTCTTTTGCAGCCATTAAAGGACGTGGTTCCTCGAGTTGAAAAGGGATACACAATGACTGTCCAGAGGCTGTCCTGAAATGGTTTACAACGTAATGAAACAATGCTGGAACCTGGATCCTGACGTGCGACCAAGCTTTAGGAAGTTAAGGAATGGCTTCAACATGTAACTGGAGAGACTGGAAAAACTAATCAAATGTGACAAATGACATTCCTTTTTTATTTTTATATATTTTTAAAATATTATTGTAATTTTGGATTGTTGCCATTTATTACCTGACCCTTCCGTTGGTTGTCATAGTCATTTTGTCACCATGTTTATTTTCTCTGTTTCAAGAGTTCAGATATGTTCCATAAAGTTGGTGGGTTTCATTTATTACAAGAAATGTTTTTAACAATTAGGTTAATTTGTATATTTCATGAATAATTACTTTAATTCCCTGTACTACCAGTTGTTGTCAGCAGCATTTGAATAACTAGGTAGGTCTAATCCAAAGCAGGAAGTTTGAATTTGACTACTGATGTAACTTTTT